>SRMA01026435.1:0-468697 GCA_007224835.1 Danionella cerebrum
ACAATAACAAAATTATAAAGCAAAGGAGGCCCCAGGACTACGTCATGTAAAAGAGCCGACTGTTTTCACAAAGCAACTGTAAAAGCATTAGCTCCCCTCCCAAACTCACTGGGGTAACACAAGCTTTATATGTGTGGGATGTTCTTGCTTATATTACGGTGACTCCCGGTTTGTGGGGCAACACGGCAGAAGTGCAAGCTTTAGGCAATATTAACTGAAGATAAGCATCTGGCCCCATGATTAGGCAAACATGATAAAATTCAATAAGGATTGAAGGTAAAGGCAAGCAAAACATGGCTAAAGTGCATGAATTCCACATGTTGGGTTTCTGTTGGGCAAGCCTGTAAGCAATCTTACCAATCACAAGAAACCTAGAACATGAGCATCTTTACACCTAAGCGCTCGGTGAGTTGAAAGTGGGAATTTAGCAAAAAGATAAACCAGAGACATGTCATGTGATGCATATGTAGTGTCTCAACTTTAATCGACTTTGATCAGTTGCAAAGATGTTTTCCAGAAGGGTTTATTTGATAAAGTAAACTTTCCCATCGCGTATATGAAGAATGTAAGCAAGGAGTGCTTTGTCTGATGTGAGTGAACAGTTTGGGGGACATGTGGTCTGTATTGTACTGTATTTGCATTTAAGGTCTTAAAGGAACCTAGAACATTAAGCCCAACATTTCTGTGAACAATATGATAGTTAAAAAATGATAGTTAAAAAAATGTAATGAACAAAATTATCTGTCAATCAAAACCATGCAAAAGGTGACCATTTTTGACTTAGCATTGAAAGCTAAATTAATTGGGACCAGAAGACATTGAATGATTGTAAACTTGATTTTTTTTTAAAATGATTTTTTTTTCACTTATTACTGTTTATTGGGTCTGCTGATGCTTGTCTTAGCCAACATTTGACAAAAGGGCTATAAAGATGTCTTAGCGGCAAACTGACCAACTCACAATTTTAGACCCTGTTTTGCGGATTTAGCAAAGAAAATTCCCAATTCTTGAAGACTCACTTCAAATTAAGTTCTTTGACAAATTTCTTAGCAGAGGGCATATATGTTTACATGAATATGGCAGCTCAGAAAAAGAGATGTTCAACTGTGGATAATTTTTAAATTTAAAATGACTTTATGGTTACAAACCCTTTTGTTTTACGTCACATTTAGCTTATCCAAGTGTATGGTCATAATCATATTTTAAAACTTCAAAGGTCGTAAATAATGCCTATTCACTCAAAACATACTGGTAAGTCTTTTAAGAATGTGTGCATTTATTTATTTCACTGGACTGCAGTCCAATAGCAAAAGACTTTGGGGGTTGGGGGCTTGGGGCAGTAAAGAACCAATGAGTGCGGTATTTGTGTCAAGTACAATGCCAATTATATCACACCAACAAGGTGAAAAATCACTACATTTTGACATGTTTGGTGCTTTATTCAGATATTTGTTGCAGCTAGGGATACCATTTGATGACGTATCCAGACTTTGCAGGGGTTTCACATTTCTTAGTAGTAAAAATTGCCATTCTTTTCAAGGCGATGGATCAGTGATAGGTAAAAGTGGTTAGGACTAGGGTACAAAAAAAAATAATACATGGAATTGAGCCGTAACAATAATAACCATATGATAATTTTCAAATGATCAAAAATGAAATGTAATCACATGACTGCCCTATAAAATAATGACCTGACATGACTTTTGACCAAGGTAAGAAACCAATAAAAACACAAGGTGAGCATTCAGTGTCTGCTCAGAAAGATGCCCTCACTGAATTATTTATTTGAATGTAAATTTAAAAAAATACAAATGAACTATAAAGTATTACCAACCTCAAGAGACTACTTTCTTTAGAAGCACACTAAGTAATGCTAAGTAATAATTTGCCACTAAATTACTGGGACAGGACCAAGAACACGATCCGATAGTATGTGTTCTTGGTACCACTCATTCGGTCCAATGTCTGATGTTTCATTGGCACTCCTGGTTTTCGATCGAGGAGCGTTGTCACATGAAATTTTGCACCTAAAATTTGTGCCAGTGTTTGGCCTTAAATTAAAAAAATATCTAGTTACTTTTATGAGCTAAATATTGCTGAAAAGGGTGATTTTTACTTCAAAACTGGAAAAAGATTAATCAAAACACAAAATATTTATAACACAAAAGAAGTTGAAATTCTTAAGTAATTTTATTGAAAACATTGAACTATATTTTGTTTTTTAAGTATAGAGTTGACTATCTGCTGAATTCAACTTGAACCTGATGGCCAAGCAAGTATTTACAATATAATCATCGCAAAGTTCTCATAAAAGATTTGTTTGGCTAAAGCGCATGTCCTGGAGGAATCCTGTATCTGTAACTGAGCTGAGACCTGGGCTCTGTGCATCTGTGTTGTGGAAGGTAAACCTAGACTGTTGCTGAAAACCCTGCAGCTCTTACTCACATCATTCGGAGCAAATAGATAATCATCAAAGAGAACCATGGCACTTTTTATGTGCACGGGGTACAGACCGTCCTATTGTCCTGAAGCTCTCCTCGCTCACCTGCCCCAGCCTCTGGTGTCTTTCAGCACCTCTCAGACTGCCGAAAGAGATGCCGCACACTTGATAATTGATACTTGTTAAATTTTATGGCCTCTCACTCTGAAAGAGTGGCTGTCTGGACTTTGTAATTTATGTCTTTGAGAACGAGTAGGTAAGCCTAAGGTCTTGCTCTTCATCATCTGCTTATTGCCTTTAGTAGCATGCCTTTGCCTCATTCTGTTTGGTCAGGACAAGGTCTGTGTATTCCAGTCTTGTGTTACAAAGTGAGCAAAAGATTTATGAAGTGCTTTAAGAAGTGACACTGAGCTTTGTTGTGGTGGTGTGTAAAAACATCTTAATATTAAAATTTCTTAAATCCCAAATACTGCTAAATTCTCACAAGAAAGGATCAGTGTGGTACAGTTTGAGAAAATCCAGCACTGGGTGGAAGAAATACATTTGTTTTTTTTTTCCAACTCAAATCCTTAACATTTCAGCTAAACATTCAACATGTTCTCAGGCATTCTTGTTGTCTATTCCGCAATGAAAACTGATTACTTTTCCCAAAATTTGGGGAAAAATGGGAAAGTGCATGAACCAATCACAGCGGCCATTTTGAACTATTTAGGAATGACTTAACCCACTTTTTGTAGGTTTAAAACATATTATTAATTTGTATGTCTTTGTTTTTAAATGAGTTATGACACATAATCCACAAAATAATTCAAATGTGCAATCGTCTTTCAATTTCATTTTACAGACCCCAAAATGGTCTGATCAGTGCCATCTGGTGGTTAAAAGCAGGGATAAACTTTGGAAATAAAAGACCTGTGAGATGGCTTGTGCCAAAAAAGTGCTTGGAACAGTGTATAAGGTTTAGGAGAGGTGGCCTGTTTTTTTTATCCAATTTTCAGATTGTTTTGATGTCTTGCTTTTTGGGGTCATTTGTGCATTTTTATTTTGCCTCAAAACTTTGATTTATGTTATAAAACTAAATAAAAATGACAAAATAGAATACTCTGAATTTGATTTTTTTGTAAAATTTTAAGTTTGTTGTGGAATTGTGGTTTATATTAATTATCTTTCTTCTGAAGGTACCATTTAGAATTCAGCAAGTAAATTGCAATTTTTTATGCTCTAACATTTTTTTTAGAGTTGGGACATCATTGTAAAACACTGAAAAAAAACCATGTTAAACATGCAAAGCAGATCTTACATATTTTTAAATACATGTTCTTTTAATGCATGTAAGATTGTGATACTTTAAAACCTTTTTCGTCTCATGCTGTAATGATCCTTACTTGTGGAAGCTGGTGCAGTGGGCATAGATGCGCAGTTTGTCCCGGATCACCCGTCCAGGCCGTGGTTTCCTCTGGAGACCTGCCACATGCACCCCAAGCACCCTTGGACCTACCAGATGCTTAAAGAGTAGGGATACCCAGTAATCCTACAGAACACACAGAAAGCACACCTCACAAACTAGCGCTGGAATCAGCTCACGTCAGCACGGATGTTAGGTCAAGCCTTTCTACCACAAAGAGGTGCATTTCAGCTCAAACACATGATTCTTGTTTAAAGGCCATGGGCAGATGTGGCATTTCTTCATAACACAGCTGAAATTCCAGAAACATTCAAAGGATTTTCAATATAAAATTATTAGAGAAATCTGTAAGAGTAATAATAGACTTTACTCATATAGCCACATTTGTGTTTTCGTTGTATAAAACGCATGTGCATCAATCTTGTATCAATCGAGATGTTTGTTTTTTTTTAAACACTGTACAATAAAAATATGATCTTTGTCACTCTCAAAGACTTTCATATCCAAACTGAGCAGCAATGTAGAAAAGAAAATACTTTCGTAGGGATGTATTTAACCAAATCCAGGTTCATGTGTTGAATGCATATGGTAGTCTGTAAGGTTTAATATGGAAATATTTCAAAAGTTAAAGCATTTTTACAAACTTTCAAAAAGACATGCATTTCCATGGAAGGATAATTTATTAATTGACCATTTGTTGAAAATGTATTAAAATAAAATTTGACCAAATCAATGCATTTCCAAAAGAAAATAAGAGTTGATTAATGAAATCCTCTGCAGGATTTCTTTAATATAACCTCTAGAGTTGCAACTGTTGCAGTTATTCTTATTGTATTAAAGAAGCACCTGAATTTTATGTGCAATAATAAAAAGGTCTAACACCTCTCAACAGCTCCAGAATTCAACACCTAACTGAACTGGTTGAAAGCAGCATGTTTGGATCAGGAAGTTCCCAAGCAATCCTGCATATGGCAACATTTAAAGGCTTCTTTTCCAGGGAAACGTTAACTTAATTTGCTCCGGCAGTGTACACTGTGCAGCATCTGCTAAAGGCAATCGGTTGGGGGGGGGGGGGGACAACAGCAATGGCTGCTTTTTGCTTCACACTGAAAAGCTTTTTGATTTATTTGTCAATGCATTTCCTTATCTTATGTACTTTTAACTACAGCCAAAAGTTGTTTCAAGTGTCATTTCACAACCAACCAACCAACTCGTCAAATGAAAAAATGATAACATAAGATGGTGCATCTTCTGAGAGAATAACATGGCAACCTCTTCAGAATAAAAATACTTTATATTATTTACATTTCTGTTTAGCAGATACTTTTATCCAAAGCAACTTACAATTGAGGGGAAAAGATTGAAGGATAAAATAAATGGAGACCATAAGATCAAAAGCAAAATTATGTAATGAGGTAATTCTGAAAAAAAAAAAATTAACTAAAAGAGCAATTTATCCCCATTTGCACAAATAATGGATTGTAAAAATAAATATTGGGGACTGCGATGGACTGGCGACCTATCCAGGGTGTCCCCCCGACTCTCGCCTAATGTGCGCTGGAGAAAGGCACTGGCAGACCCCCGTGACCCCAAAAAGGGAATAAGCGGGTTGGAAAATTAATGAATGAATAAAAAATATTGGGTAGAATTCAGGTAAAAAAGAAGCACACGTTAGGAATGGAAATTAATCTGTTAATGTTGCCACCCAGCACAGTTCTCACACATTCACACCTAAGGGAAATTTCGATTATTCAATTAATCAAATCGCATGTTTTTGGGGATTGTGGGGGAAACCGGAGTACCCAGAGGAAACCCACGCAAGCATGGGGAGAACATGCAAACTCCTTCCGGGAAGGTCTCACAGGCGAGCCTTGAACCAAGAACCGGTTACCCACTACTCCCCCGTGCATCGCAACACTTTTGTTTTTTTCTTATAAAACGTAAAAACACTTCTTAATTTTAAAAAAAAAGACGTTTTAAAATGTAATACTTCAATTATTTGTTTGTTTTTTCAAGATTGTCTAGGAAATATTGCTTATTGTATAGATTTTCCACAAGATTGGAAAAAAAAACCCATTAAATGCACACTAGATTTATAAAGAATGGTTATATGCTTGAAGAAATGTGTGTTATTGATATATCATCGTCAACGAGTCAAGCTGACAAACTAGGAAATCCAAAAAGCTTGGAAGACGTAATGGGAGAGAAAAGACTCATGACTCAGTGTGGGATTAAAGAGGAAAGGGTGGACAGTAAATTTTCCTCTCAGGCTGACAGGTTTCAGCAGTTGTGAATTGTGTTAGCGGGGCATCTGGCCATTCCCACAGACATCCAGCCAGGTTTAAAGCATAGCGATCCTGGCAGGGGGCGATTGCTTGGATGAATAACCAGAGATACCACACAAGGGAGTAAAAATTTGGGGTGGAGGTAATCATTTCAAAAGCTGTGAAAAGCAATTTACATAAGTTCCTGTCTATGAGGGTTGAGTGGTTTGCCCATACTCATAAAAGCAGTTCTAGTTCTAGTGATGCATTTATTATTAACTGTCTTTACAAGAAAAGTTCTTATTGTTCCAATGGCTTATATCACATTTAAAAAATAAAAGCTTTCCTTTCCTTGCATTCATGCTGTGCTCGTTCTACCTGTGCAGCGAGCTGGGCTCGGGTTGCAGTGCTGTCAGCATATGACTCTTACACACAGTCAGACACACAGTCACACGTCCAGGGCTGGCAGACAGCTGAGACTGGCCTGGGCTTGAATTTCACTGCACTTCACCTCAGCTGCCCACTAGTCAACACCACTAAACAGCTTTCATCTCGACTAATAACTCCCACGGGAAACTGGGAAAGGTGGCTGTGCCACATGCTCAAAATGGAGAGATTTTTAAAAAAGAATTATTTAGCAACAATGATGGAGTAGTATGTACATGGTATAAAACATATTTTTGACATTATTAGCTCAACTGGTAATCGACTGGTTTGGTGAGGTTCAAGCTCCATCCCAAGAGGTTACTTTTTTGATGGCTGTCTGAGCAAAATGGCCAACACTTCTTGCTCTAGTGGTGCTGCTTGTTGTTTACACAGCACTTTGGGAATGCAAAGAAAGCAATGTCACTTACTCAATATTTACATGATTTATATTGCAGGCATGCCAATTAATGACCACGAAACTGCCCCCCACTTTCCCTTCGGATGCATAAGAGAAAGTGACAGAAAAGATTTTCACTCTTATTGACACCAATGTAAAAGTGCAGAACTTTACATCATTAAAACATACTTAAAGTGTGATGTATTTTAAATCGATGTCATTAATGTTGCAGATGAGGGGGTGATATATCCATTTTTTATCCCCTTTTGTGTTTTGAGGATGTTATTTGCCCATGTTTTTTTTTCTCTGTTTCATCAAATTAAAAGACTTTTCACAAATATTTTAAGAAAATGGTTTGATTTTTTTTTTTTTTTTCAAAAACTCAAAACTGCACTCTGGGAACTGCACTCTGTATAACCCTGTCATGTGATTTGTGGCTAAATTAAACTGCTGTAAAAATCTATTAAATCAATATTTTTCCATTTTTTGCAGAAATCTCTTTATCTTCCTTTAATTGCTAAATAGAAATGTTAGTGTCACGATCTGGGAGTTACATATACATCCATTACGTATCACACATGTTATTAGGCTGTGTGCAAATGGATTAGTCTAATACATACTTATTTTCTATCACATTATGTGCTTACATATTCACTTAATTTTACTGCAGATTAAAAGAAATCAAACTAGCAAGTGTGTTTGCCAGCACGCTGCACGTGGAGTTGATTAATCAAACCTTTAGGGTGTGCCGTAACGTGTCTGCAGGATGTGTTTGAGTGTTAAGGAGCTCTGGGTGGTTTGATTTGTGCTGTTTATGTGTTAAAAGCTCACAGGTAAAGGGTTGAAGTCCTGGTCGACAAGGTGGTTATATCCATAATCAAAAAATGTGTGTCGGAGAACAACATCAATGCCATGAGCTGCAGCAATGCCAAGAGTGTTGAGCCACCTGCAAAACACAAGTGTGCAAACCCATTAATCTATTTGTTCTACTTCCTAGTTATTAACACAGAACATTAAACAAAATGGAAATTGCAGGAAACGATATTCTCATTATTGTGAAGAAAAATAAACAAGAATTAATTAATTTGATAATATAAGGAGAATTAGGTATGCATTTGAAATGCTCAAAGAGTGTAGCATTTCAAATGCATACCTTATTCACTGTAAGGAGAGACTTACAAAAAGCCGGCAGCGAATGTGTCTGAAAGATTGTTGGTGCCTCCTGCCCAAGCTGGACCGACTCCACCGAGCCACACATGTTTTTCAGGAGCCTGAGTCTGAACAATCTGAAAGAATCAGATGCAAAAAACTTTCAAACAACTGAGCATTTGTTTCTTGTTTAAGAAAATAAATATATTTTTCTAGGCACTGAATCTGACTTTATATATTAGGCAAGCGTCTCCTAATCCACCAATGTGAATGCTGAGAGAGCTGAGGGAGATCATGACACGGTTCCTTGCCACTCTGTGCTCAACACTTCTGGAACCAGTGGTGTTTCTATATCAACACAAAATTTTTCCAATTTGAAACTAGTTTTTTAGAGTTAGACCGTGCTGAAAGAGCATCAGTTATTGATATGCCTAAGTTCCTGGATTATTAGGATGGATTATATTGGGTAACAAAGTCAGTCTACAAAAAAGCCAAGTTTCCTTCTCCACCTTTATTACAACAACAGGATGTTTTTAGAGTTTATATTAGGAAAAAAATACAAACTCTGTGAGAGTTCATTCGTTCATTCATTAATTTTCCAACCCGCTTGCCCCCTTTCAGAGTCACAGGGGTCTCCAGCGCACATCGGGCAAGAGAGGGGATACACCCTGAACAGGTAACCAGTCTATGGCAGAGCAACATTCACACACACATTCACACCTAAAGGGAATTTATATTATTCAGTTAACCTAACCGCATATTTTTGGGATTGTGGGGGAAACCAGACTTGAAAGTTTGGGTCAGACAGCCGCAAAGCTTTTTTTGATTCAACCAAACTGATCCTCAACCTTTGTTTTATTTCAACCAAACTCCAAATAACAAGTGCAATGTACTTACTCGGAAAACCACACTTCAATTCATCTGGAAGCTTCAGCCAACTTTGAAACGCAAACTCTCTTTGCAGCTGGTTACTTTACAAATTGATGTTGTCTCAAATTTAAATTGTTACCGCATAGTTACAGGAAACCAAAACAAATAACTTTTTTGTAATCCATGTACTTTAAATATGAAGATCACAATAGGATTAGCACTTATTTGTCTGACATCACTCTAGTAATGTGCTCTAACAGGGGTCTCACTGGGTTTGGGAGTGAACAGATCTTTGCCGTTTTTTGTTTGATTTAGTTCAGAAGACCAGTTTTCCTTTATTTTACTTTCAGGGGAAAATAGCTAAGCAGATGTGAGAGTTTTAGATACATAAAACAGGAGGGATGTGTATTTATAGATTGGGCCTCCTGAGGGAAGTCTTAAAAGCTGTGAAACCTGGTATTGCTTATTAGAGTACAAGCGTCTGTTCTCAGGGCAGCAGAAAAAAAAGCAAAAAACCTTAAAACTCTGGCATATTCTATCCTCCCTAATTGTGAGTAACCTAAGGTCCCAAAGTGGCAGGCTACTCATTGTTTTTGCAGGGTGCAGCTGAGGACAAGCTATGGGCCCTTAGGACACACATAGATAATGAGCACTCACTCCCAACAACAACCAAACATCTCATCTCTGAAGGATGCCTGTAAGGAATGCTTACCTTCAAAACCTTCGTAATCTGCTCAGACAGGGTGTCCAGAAGTCTTGTCTTCATAAAGTCTTCCACTTTCTTCACTCGTCGGTCAATGTAGTAACTACAAACGGAAAAATGATCAACAATGCCACGTCCAAATAAGAACTATTTGTATAGATAATAATTAAACCTGCATGTTCATACTTGCATTCAAAACATATATTTGTGTGGATCTCGTTCTTAAAATCCAAAAAAATAACCATTTGATAAAGTGGTCCTTTGGGACTGAAATTGGCTCTGCAATGAACTGGCAACATTTCATGGATATATCCTGTATATAGTGACTAATAGCTGATTTTAATAAAGAATGCACAGGAATTCCAAGGTTTAGAAAGACTCATCTGTGTGCTATTTTATGTAAAATGTTCTAGTCCGTTGAGGTATATTTAAACCATTTACCTACATCCCCTAAAAAGACTGAAATCTATTAAATGATGCCTATTAAATTCAAATTCTCTCTCTGAGTGAACTTATAAAGTCAAGTCTGCAATTTTATGTGTGAAACAACTACACATTTAATGACGTAAAAGACGGCAGAGATCAGGGGAGAAAGAGAAGACCATAAGTGGATGAAGTAGCTGATGAGCGTCCATCTGGAAAAGGCTCTGGAAGCAGGGTCATTTTCAAGCAATACATCTGAGGCTCTTGACATTTCTGAAGGAAAAGTGGTGCACTACGGACCCTAGACTTTCAGATTTATAGTCTCCATGGAATGAAACTGCACAACTCCAGAGGCAACAAATCTTCATTATCGTTGGAGCTCAAACAGCAATCAGCATCTCTCAAACTCCCTAACACTATATTTAGCCAACACGTCTCCATGTATTTTTTTATTTGTAACTCAACAAACTTCTGAATGTAACACCCAATATGGAGAAATACGGACAAGAAGACTATAAACACCATTCTAAAAGTCGAATGATGAGAACTGCAGCATTGAGAATGAACAGTGGATTTCATTTATGAAAGCAAGTTTAAACAAAACCAACAAAATAGTTTTAGGTTTAGTGTTATGCTACAGGAGAAAATGTAATAGCATAAAACACATGACATTATCATATCGGATATTATCATCTTCAGAACACAATTGAGGGACACAGAATCTTGTCACATGTAAATGCTTCCACTAAGGTGCTGTTTTTGTAGTGTAATTCAAAATATAACCCAAACAATATCCAAAAGATTGTTGTGATTCTGGTCCTGATTTCTAGTGTTTATGTAAATGCAGAATTTTGTGAAAAGACTTTTACAAAAAGTTTTTCCCAAAATAAAATAGCAATAGCAACTCGATTCACAATGATTTGGTCTAAGATTAAATGCATGAATGCGACACCACAAATGTCTGCTAATACAATGATGTGTGAAGGGTCATTGTTTCATGTAAAATTAGGAAATTCAGTTGATAATTCAGTGTTTTATTAAATTTCCAATTGCTTGTTGGCCCATTTTAGCTGACTCAACTCAGCTTTTAGTAAAGCATTTTATTTATTTACAAACTCTTTGTCTTTGAATTTTGTACAAATACAATACCAGGTATTAAGTTTTGTTGTTTTTAATGTAAAATTTTTAAAAATTTGCAACAAATACGTTTTATGTTTTATATCAAAGATCAAAGTGCAAACCTCTCCTAAACCTTATACACCGTTCCAAACACTTTTTGTGTCAATGTGTTTTTTAATGTGAAAAACACAAGCCATATCACAGGTCTTGTACTTCCAAGGGTTATCCTTTCTTTTCATCACTAGATGACACTGATGGCACCGATTTGGGGTCTGTACAATGAAGCTGAAAGATGATCAGGGATCTTCTCACATTTTAATTTGAATTTTGTGTCTTAACTCTTGTAATGTTCGTTTAAAACCAAAAATATCAAAACTATTAACAATAATTAAACAATAGTTAATTTTCAATTAAAAATGAAACAATCATTCCTTATTCAAAAGTGTCAGCGGTGCGTATACAGACTTCTAAGGATTTGAGTAGCCTTTGTTGAATTTAAGTTTTAGAACAATGATGTCCAGAGATTTCTAGAAACCCCTTTAATATAAAAGCAGAGCAGTTCAGAGCGAGTAAGAGCTTGTGTTGCGCTAACTGTCTTAAACTATGTGTGTTCATAATAATCCACTCTCTGAATGTGTGTACATCTGTTTTCAGTTTTACTAATTCGGTGGTGCTTTTATTAAATCCTCCTCTCTTTACACCCTTTCCTACTTCCGCTCACTTTCATCAGTTTGACCTCTAGATTAATGAGTCATTTTGGGCCACCCTCTCGCTCCAGACACAGGAGGCCCATCTAATTGGGGGAGAAATGCAAACTTGTTTATGCCCTTATAACTTTTAATGACCGCAGCTTTAGTGCAAGCACTTGATAAAACACTTGGAGCTTCTCATTACTGGAAAACTAAAAGCTACTCAGCATGGCGCTAAATTAACCTCATTGAGAACAAGATTTAATTGTGATTCGGGGTTTAACACAGAGTGTGTGTTTGTTAGCGAGCCTTATACTGATATTTACTCACCCTTGGTTGATTTACATTTTTTAAGTTATGCAAAACAAACATTTATCAGTATTAGAAATGGATAGACAAAAAATACAGACTTTCTTACAATAATAGGCAAAAATACAGACTTTCTTACATTCTTACAGTTGTCCTGCTGCAGAAGAATAAGTCTTTATCTCCCTCTACTGTATTTCTAAGCAATGATTACACCAATAATCCTGACCAAATCTCCAACACCATTCAAGGAACATTCAAGGCACCACCACCATGTTTCACTGTTGTCTATAGACACTCATTATTGTTCTGCCTTCTGCTATAGTTAAATACTTCAGATTTTGAATCATTAGTCCAGAGCACCTGCTGCCATTTTCAGTACCTCAGAGTCAGTTCTTCAGTTTTCAAGCATACTTGACTCATTTGGCCTTCTGGGTCTCACTTGTTTCTGCCCTTTCTGAGCTGATAACACTAATAATTTCTTCTGTATTTGAGGGTAATTAGCTTTAAGTGTGTTTCATCTGTGATCCTCAATGCTGTATGTTTGTGCTTCTTCAAAAGAGCAACCTTTGTGTGATATTGATGATCATTAGCACATGTTTGGGAAAATTTGTTGATCATAATATTGACTCTATTCCAACACATCGCCTGACCTTGTGCAAGTGTACCTTAAATTGATGCTGATTTAAAAGCAAAAGGTAGTAAGACCAAACATTGATTTGATGTAGATTTAGACTTTTGCAAATTTACAAAAATAAACCATCATTATTCTGGAAGCATTCTAGTTAACCTGCCTTTTGTTTACCAATTTTTTGACTGTGTATCAGTTAATTCCTCATAAAAAGTCAAGTATCGTCTGTGTAAAAGGAATTGCAGAAGATAAAAAAGTGCAATTTACAAAGACTCATTAACTGTTTGATTGTAGAAGGCAACAATGTAAACTTTAAATAACTTTATGTAAGTATAATATCCAGCTTGTTGACATTTACTTTTTATTTCATAATGTCACTTTTTTGTTCTTTACATTTTTGACATCATGTTTTTTTTTTTCAATAACAGACTTCCAAACACATCATTTTAATTTGAATTTATTTAGTTATTGATTTTTATTTTGTTGCTTTGATTTAGTTTAAAACAAGGTTAGGGTTTTCAGAACCCAAGCTTAAATTGTTAGTACCATAAAACATGGCAACAGATCCTCCCACAAAATGGCAGCAGTGCAGCACTATGCCTATTTATTTACATGGCTACAGAGATGCCAAAGAACAGCTTCTACTGTCATTCAGATTCTTTACATCCACTTTCCAACCCAGTTGTGACTCATCAGAAACTCTAAACAGCACAGTGTCTCCATTCATGTCTTGTGTCATGACAAACCTATATCAAAGTCTGTGATTCACGTAGACAAGAAAGCTGCATTTTTCTGGCAGATTTTTGTTTTCTGAAAAGGTGTAATCCACCTTCAAACACATTCCTCAAAGGGCGTGGCTTTTACTCCTTAGACTTTAGATCTAAGGAGTACACCAGGATTTAGTCAGTTTTAGCAAACAATTTAAATAAAATCCCGGGCACATTTATGATTACAAAACAAAATTTGTACAACAAAGCAAACACAAAATACTGTCTAAAAACAGTAGGGAAATACTGAAATGGCGTCTACACCCCCCATAAGCAAGAGCACCATTCTACTTCATTCTAAGTTTTATCAGCAAAGAAAACGTTTTTCTTCTAATTATATCAGTGATAATTTGGCTGGAGCTAAGGGTTCCATTATCATACCCACATTGTCAGAAGATATGGCTCAAGTTTGTAAAAGTGTTCATGGTTTGTAATTTGATCAGCCTAATACATGTAATCAATGAGTGAAAAATTATGAGGTGAATAATTCCACTCATTAATTTAAAATGCATAATCGTCCATCTGTCTTTCCGTTCATTTGTCCATTCATTTGAATTTATACCCTGTCTTTGAGATTGACAAAATAATCTTCGGGCAGCATGGTGACGCAGTGGGTAGCACTGTTGACATCTTTTGCTCTTCTCAGTTACGGTACTTAACCAGATTAAAGAAAAAAGTCTGCTTGTGTTTGCTGGAGTGTAAATGTTCCTACCAGCACATTAGTCCTCCTCAAAGGTGCTTGAAAGAACAGTAGAGGTAGGGAACACAGTGCAGTTGACAAACAGAACAGATTATCTGATAAAGATGGCATAACTTTGAGGAAGATGGATAGCTAATGACCATTTATTGAGAAATATTACTTCCAATGATATATAGAGAAGGTTTTCGATTTTTTGTTTCATGTTTTTTTTTTAATTATTAGGGGAAATACTTTCTGTAAGAAAATTAAAACATTGGTTTTTGGATTTGACCAAAACAAAATGTCCAAAAATGATTGAATGTTCCTGTGATGGACCGGCGACCAGTAGCCCCACCACCTGTCCGATTTACACTAAAGAGATTTACACCAGCAGATCCCCATGACCTCAAAAGGGAATAAGCAGGTTACAAGGTGAAAGAATGAAAGTATGAATGAATGAATGAAAGTATGAATGAATGAATGCTATTTAATTGTTAAATTTCATGTTATAAGATATGCCTGTACTGTAAGTTGTACTGTCAGTACAAAATTTTCAAAAATGTATATAATGATGTATATTAACAACAGTATAATTTTTTGAAAATATAAATATTTCCTTATAAAACATGCACACCCCCCTTTTTCACACTCATGAGGGAAATACTCGGATTCATCCTGGACAGGTATACTCTTTACCGCCACTTATATTACAGGCAAATCCAAGTCCGGACTTTAAACCCCTGAATTTTACATTTTTACTGTAAAAATATCCTTTTTATAATTTTCCCTCCATTGGCTACACAAAACTATTTATTTTGCTCATATTAGAGACCCACAATTTAAAACCCTTTTGTTTCTGAATTTCATACATTTAAAAACACATACATATAAAAATGTACAAAATGGGGAATTTCAAAAAAGTTAAAATACCTACTGTTGCCACGTTACAGCATCAACCACAGAACCACCACTCTTCAGAAACCTGCAAACAGAGTGAAAGAAAAGAAAATATTTCTGATGTTCCAACGAAATTAGCCACCATAAATGTACAAACAAAACATGGATGTACATTTTTCAAGTTTCCATTCAAACCAGTAAACTCCATAAAGGGAGATATTTTAATATTAATTAAAATATTGTTATTAGTTAAAATATTGACAAAAAAGAAAACCCATAAAATTCACTCTTAAATTTTAACATCACTTCCTGCTCTACCTGTGTTTTCTCAGTATGTCCGCATTTGTTGCCGTCCATCTCAAGAAGATGGAACAGTGAGAGCTGGTGAAGAAACGTTTGCATAGAATGCTTGTTTTGTGATATTCATACTAAAATCTCCACATTTTGGTTGCTCAAAGGACCCAGCAGGAGGCCACTAAATAAAAACAGCAATGTAAGAAATCACCAAAAGAATAAATCAGAATAAAAGTCCCTGCACAGAGATGGCGTTCCAGCACTCATTCATCTGACCGTGGTCTAATCAAATGGAAATAATTCTCATTTCAGTCAAAGCATACCATTATAGAGTTTTCAATCCATTTTAAAAACATACTTTAAAAGACACTTTATGAGCCTATGTGTGCATCAACAAATTCACCGGTTAATCACTGTTTTGAATGCTTTAGAGACTGTATCCTAATCAGTTTGGTTTTCAAAAAATAACCGTTAATGTAAGTAAATAAAAGTTACATTTACTTTTGCTCTGCAATCATTATCAGAGGGTGATATATTGGGATTCGGGACACCTGCTGTGTGGTTTGGTTAACTGGCTTACAGTTTTGATATTAACTTACTTTTATGAAAAGTTTGGAATTTGAAGCTGAGTAAATCTGGGTGAAACATCTCTGTGTGAAGGAGAGACTAAGACACGCAGGTGGAACATTGCTCTATCACACCATTAATAGAATGACGGTTTATTTATCTGATGGATGAGTTTCACTGGTGCTCCGGCCCCTTGACTAACAGGCCACACTGAGCAACATAAACAGCCTTCAACCATGTGCTCCTTAAAGTCCAGCACTTTCTTTAACAATCTCTTAAAGGAGCTGTTAAAACAAGACAGCTCTCAGACAAGATCAAACTGTCCATATGCACTCAGAGCCAATCAGAAAACAGCACCATTGCAAAGTATTAGCACTCTTGGAACAACTACTTTGTAATACGCCATATCTCATATATCTAATTGTCTGTACTGAAGATGACAGAGAGACTGAAATGCCATTCACTGACCCCAATAACTTTCAACATTAAGAGATGTAGTCCACAGATGTCAAATATGTGGATAAATGAACGTAAAAGCTTAGTTTTTTAATGGTATCTGACAGGATTATCAAAAAAGCCTAAATATTTATGTTAAAACACACAAGTAGAAACCAGTGGAGTTTTCTCCAGAGCTCAGACAGGGTTTATAACTTATCACTCTCCACATTCTGTCAAACACACAGAGAAGTACATGCTGGGAGGCTAGAATACTTTGAGCCAGATAACAGTTACTCACCCGTCTAGCGAGATGAGAGCGTTTTTGTTCGGCCGGCCAATGTTGGGGCCGTAGAGGTTCGCTCTGCTGTAGAAACGCACTGACTGCAGTAACTTCCTGACAAGAGCATAATCCTGAGCCAGACGAGAGCTGTTCACTGACCGGGAAGCCATTGATCGGTAACTGTTGGGCTCTGGGGAAAAAATACACAAAGGTTTTACTCAGAGATTCATTAATAAAAAGACAAGTTCTTAAGATTATGATAAAAAAAACCAAAGGATTTTGACATTTTCCAGTGTAAACCAAAAGATAGTAATACATTTACAATTAAACAAAAACCAAACAAAAAAAATAGCTTCTTACTATTTCTAAGGCAACTTGCTGTTTTAGCCCCAAGTCAAGAGTGTTATACGGTGGCTTGAGGCTTGATACAGTGGATTGAGGCTAAACCACAGAGGATCACCAGGAAAAGCGCTACATACCTCTGCTTTAAAATTTTATTTAGAATATTTAATTCTAGAATATAAAAAAAAAAATGTTTTCCTATTTTATTCAGTTTAAAGTATCATTCCATACCTAAGGACCTACATGTGAGAAGTTTTTTTCCCCCAAAAACGCCATAACTCCATTTTTATAAATTTAAGTAAAAATGTGTTTTCTTTAGCACAAAAGTGGTTTGAGGGAAATCTAAATTGTTTACTACAAACCTTTATAAAGCACAACAGTCTTACAAACATAACAATTTAAAATACAGATTTTAATATTTAAATATTTATTTTTTTAAAATAAGATAGTTTTAAAAATATAGTTTTAAAATAAGTATTTAACTTTTTTTGTTCATAAAATGGTATAAATCCAGGGTTGGAACAGTTCAAAATACAATAAGAAACAACATCAATATTCAATCAAGTGGCTGGTTATAGGATAGATTGGTTAAACAGTCTCAGAACCCACATGCAGATATTGAACTAAGTGAAAAAATGATTATGGGTTTTTTTAAATGTGAAAAAAATACACTTCAGATTTGGCATTAACTTGTTTTTATAATTGGAATCACACTTTGGAACCAAACTTCTCAACTTTCCACAGCTGATACTGGAATCGGATTGGCTGATATTTCACTGTGGGGCAGAGCAAAAGTCTATTTTAGCAAATATAAAGACTTATATGCATGGCTTTTGTTACTAAAGTAGGCTTTGTTACATTTTAAATAGCAATAGCTACGCCTGATGTCATTAACAGCACAAACCCAGAGCATTTTCATGAATGAAGGCAATTCCATCTTTGAAAGCAAGGAAATTAACAATAATTCACCCCAATAATTTAACAATTTAAATGTAATCCCAAATCATAAAGTTTAATATCTTTTTGAGATGTTACTTACTTGAAATGAGCACTTCCAGGTCATTAGCACTTCCATTGTCAGTGTTCCTTATTGTTTGAACCTTTGTTTTTTTATAAACAATGAGTTTTGTCTAATGCCTATAGGAATTATTGACCCATTATTTGTAGTGATCAGTGACATCGCCTAGACAAAGCATACAGGGTTTGAATGCTGAACGTTTTCACATCAGCCCTGCATAATTCAACTCCAGAAGGATTAATTAATACACCAGAACTGTACATTAACAAGCCACTAAATAAATGACTTCATTTTGCCAAGACCAATCAGAGAGAAAGATTGCTTGGAGCATCTGTTTTTATTGGCTTATATGATCTGAAGTGTTTGTGCCACTCTGCATGGATTGAGGCAGAGATGCTTTTTCTGAGAGAGCCTAAAAGAAAGCTAATATTTCCAGTGAGCTGACAGCAGAAACAAGTAAATAAATACTTGAAATTAAATGTAACCGTGTCATGACATCACTGTCCTTACAGGTTGCGCCAAGGCATAGCATCACTTTGTAGTTGCTTATTAGGGTCTGGGCTCAGCCCTGAATGTTTTCAGGCCTAAGAAGCAGCCATGGTAGTGATATAAAGAATATTCTAAAAAATGAATTATGATAAATTTTTCTTTAATCTTGTTTTATTCAAATGTATTCTTATTCTTGCAAGTTTGAAAGCAATAACTGAGCTCAATGAAACTATTACTGTTGGTACAATTACTTCCAAAAAGGAAGTCGTTTTGAGGTTTGTTTTGAGGACTGTAGTGAAGGGTTCAAACACATCAAAAACATCCACAGTCACAGTAACATCAACTCCATGTCCACACTTCATTTGATGCCAGAGGCAAAGATGGTCCTGGTTGGTAAGATCACAAGTTACAGTGTGAACACAAATCTGTAGGGAATTGGGAAGGAGTAGCAGAAAACTAAAGCAAAAACCTACAAACAGGATTGAAAATATTTTAGATAACTGCACTATTAATGAGTTAAGATTTAAGTTAAATGGCACCAAATAGAGAATTTCTGAATGAGTTCTGACACCTACCATTGCCAAGCTCCCAGGAGATGTTGTATTTTTTGGCAGCACTGTATTTGAGCAGATTCAGAGCACTGCTAGAATTCCATGAGCTGTCTGGGTTTCTGTGTAGGGCATTCAGGCCAAAGATCAGGTGCAGTCCCGCACAGTCGGCAAAGTTGTAGAGTTTGTCTAAAGACCTGGCTGGGAAAAAGCCAGACACAGCTGTAACATTGGTACATTTTCAAATGCGTCTTTCAAAACATTAATTTCATTTAATTTCAACACCTAAAAATGCAAATTATTACCAACATTAAGACTGAGAAGAATGAGAATAATGTTTGCTAGAATAAAATCCAATGTCATTTTTGGAAAATGTATGAAATTGGCAAATTCAGAGTTTTAATTGTAAATTCATGAACGTATGTAAATCCAAAAAAGACTGCAAATGAATTTAAGGAAGCGCACAACAACAAAGAAATAAAGTGATCAGTGAAAATTTAAAATTAATCTGCCAGAGAGACAGATATGATGATACAGATTTACTGATAGATGGCCATGTCCTTTTATTTTGAAAGAGCCACATAGATGAACACAAATTTTTCGCAACCCTGTGATACCAATCCCGTGTTTAAAAGGAAGCAGATGACATGATGCAAAAGGGGCACAAAAGGTATTCCTCTTTATCGGCTCAACATTCATACTATTATTTTCCATTACCCACAGTAAACTACATACATTTATGAATAATGTTAAGATTATTAGTGCAGCAAGATCCCATCACAATCTCACTTCCACCAATTATTTGAGCAAAACTTTAGAGAAAGAAATGACAGCAAAATACTGACTTTTATGAAAAAAGCTTTCATTAAATAAAATGGTTGACTATTGGCTGTGAAATGATATAACTCATGCAATAGCGATGTGGTTAGACATGCCTGGAACTACTTAAGTTGTGTGGCGGCTTGGAACTAATTGAACACCCAATAATGTTCCTCAGCCAACCAGAAACAAGCATTTAGAAACACCATGGTATAAATGAGTGTGTTTAGATTTAAAGGAACAGTACCATCTATAAAACAGAGAATACAACAAAATTCCCATCAATTTAGCAGTAAAAAAAATATTTTAGATCTGTTCATCTCTTTCATTTTTTTCTTTTTATCCATAGAGAAAATCAAACCAATTGAGGCATTTTGAATTTCTTCATGCCATTTAATGCATTTTAACAAAAATCCAAAGTGTCGAGACACATTAAACATTCGTCAATTCCACCAAAAAGCACCTCTCCTAATGGTTGCAAACACTTTTTTCTGCCTTTGTGAGGATTACCTTGCAAATTATGTCATAACTCTGGTAAAACCAAAACTATCAAAACTAGTAACCTTTTTTGAAACTTTCACATTATATTTAAAATATAAATTGAACATTGGTGGGTCATTTCTACTTAATTCAAAAAAGCCACTGTGATTGGCACACGCACAAGACTCTTAAGGGTACTATTGTTCTTTACTCTAAGTACAACCCTCAGTAGGCACAGTAGGTTTTCTTTATCATCACACTTTGACAGCAATACTAACCACCTTAATAGATGCTTAGAATATTTGATTAATATAAAAAAGGCCAGATCTAAGCCTTTAATCAAACTGCATTAAATGACCATGCAAATCAGAAGACAAGCCCAAGCCTGTCTAACATTGTGCCCAATCAGATTTGAGTGAAGACCAATCTTCAGCTGTTTAAAAATTCTTTTTCCTGGTCAAATATTTCCTAACAGACTAACATAATAAAACTAAACTTAACCAGATGTCTAACCCAAAGCCCATAGTAGAAATAGGTTTGTTTCTTTTTTATGGTGTTCGCAAGATGTGCATCAACTCTACCTATTCAAGGTTTAATGTGGTACGACTAACATCTGGGTAAACCGTCACAAGAACACAGAAAACCCAGTCAGCACACATACATGACTGAGTTTATCTTTGAGCTGCCAACTTTATAGCTTTCATCACAATTTAAAACACCACCACCAATAATAAATAGCAAATTCTTTAAAAGCCTCAATAATAGATTTAATCACATGGACGGACGTCTTGTAAAAAGATCCAACACATAGCTTCCTCTAGTACCTACAATAAAAGCTGGTCTTTTAAAACCAAGGAAAACGTTCCAATTACAGACTTGTTAAAATATTACCATAATGAGATCAAGAGCAGGTTTAATTCAAACAAGAAGTCCAACTTTAGCGACAAGCCCTTTATTGATGTTATATGGACTTGTTTACTCGAGTTAAAAAGCTTTAAAACCATAAGTATAGCACATTCTTGTGGGACAAGATTTTTTTTTTTTTTTGAAGGTATGCAGGACCACCTTGCTATGTCTATGGAGTGCTGAGGGATTTCTGCTTAATGTGCAGCTTTTAGCACAGAAAGGTAATTAAATTGGGAAGTTTATCAAAGACAGGTGGAAGGAAAGCAGAACTGCGCTGTAAGGCCAGAGGATGAAACCGATCCAGATGTGGCCTCTTACTAAAATATCTCATCCTCTCGACATCAAGTATTGAGACACTGGTCTCAATAGTGTCTTAAAATATGTCATAGTTCTTACATAGTTACTTAATTCAAAGTGAAAAGTCAATTATGCTCCTTTGAGAAGTATTCCCACTATTAAATAAAGCAAACAGATGATTAACAGAGGAAGACAGAGCAGCAGAAAAACACATGGATAAGCTTAGTTTTGTTAAGTTTCAGTTCTGTCAAACAGCTCCCACAGTTTTCGTTCACTGTTGATGAATACATATCTCTATTGGGAAAGCTAATTCAGCTAACAACAGTGTCTCTGATCAGATCATCACCACCGAGCTGTGGTAATCAGATCATTAGCGTGTGCGAGCAGCATCCTGCATGAGCCAAACTCTCCCTCCAGCTCTGGGTGGACCACACCATTCAAGTGTTTCCAGAGACAGCAGCCTCTATCTCCCCCTCACTGTATTACCCATTCTGTACAGCTTTAAACCCTAAATGATAACACATCGACGTATAAAAACAGAATGAGCAATTAAAATTAAGTGCAATGGCAGGTACAAGAAAAACTGATGAGATATCAACTTCCCTGTCAGAGAGATGAGGGAATAGCCCAATAAATAATTGCACTATTAATTAATCAGATTGATGGCAATTCTGGACACACGTGAAGAAAAAAAACTCAAAAATTACAATTTTCCACCAAATAATAAAATAAAATAATTAATTAATTCTTAGCAGCTGCGATGGACTGGCGACCTGTCCAGGGTGTACCCCCACCTATCACCCAAAGTGCGCTGGAGACCAGCAGACCACTGTGATGGTCTCAAGGTTGGAAAATGAATGAATGATTCTTAGCAGATTGTCTTTGGGGCGCAGAGATGTACTTAAAAACCCTTTTAGCAGAATTGCTTTAACCTTCTCTAATTGTTTTTTTGTTTGTTTTTTACTGACATGTTTCACTGGCAGTCACTAGCAGAATCCTATGATCAACTGGGAAACAGCTGCCGGTGATTCCATGGTCCTCCTATAAGAAATGGGGCATTCACTGTTTTGTCATGGCAGGGCCGGAACTCTGGAATTCCTTACCCAATGATCTTCTCTCTATTTCCACCTGATTGGTATTTAAAGCAAAACTATTTCTGGGTTTTAGTTCCTGAACTTTTAGATGTGTCTAATTGTGTTAGTTGTATTTATATGTGTTTAATTTTCTCTAGCCTAAAACATGTCATGGTGTCTGTCAATTTTAACCTTGTATGTTTCCTAGTATACTGTTGTACAGTACTTTGGTCTGCCCGGGCTGAAAGTTGCTGAGTAAATAAAGCATTATTGATTGATTGATTGACTGACTGATTGATTGATTGATTGATTGATTGATTGATTTATTGGTTGATTGAAAATCCACTTTCTTGCATGTAAAACCATAATTTGTGCACAGATTTTGAATATGGGTTACTCCATACCTAATCATTTTAAATCACATTAGCATCTAGAGCAAAAGGTAACATGAAAACAGAGAAACGGCAAAGGACAAGCAATAAAAGTTGGGGAATGGTTTAACTTAGCACGTGTGAGAAGTAAATTGGGTTAGCAACATCCAAAAGGAGAGAAATATTTAATTTGATTTTGAAGCTTCATATTACATTCCTAAGCAGGCTGAATTTGGGGAAATTTCCAAGACACCATTAGAGTTACTAGTGTGGCGAATAGGGCTTTACTGAATCTCAGTAACGAGGCTGTCAAATTATCCTTGAAAGGAGAGGGTAAATGCACTGGAGCAGATCTGTATTCCCAATGAAGACCAAGAACTGTGGAAGGGTGACAATTCAAGACCTTGGCCCCAATGAGGTTTAAGGGTGGGTAAACTAAGAAATAAGCAATATTGGTGAATATCTGCTCCTTTGATTAATTAATTTGCATGCTCATGTTTAACAAAGAGAACTTACAGGAAGGCCTGAGTTACATGCAATTTACTGAACGTGTAAAAGGATGATGCATTATGAATGTAGTAGTAAAGCATCTGCACTTCATTTGCTTCATCTGCTTCCGAAACATCACACCCACCAAGAGAAGAGGAATTTGAATAGTGTGTTTTGATATCATGGATGCCAAAGTACATAAGCACCCAAGAAACCTAATTCCTGTGCGTTAAAAGCACGTTTTGTTAACGTTGTGTAACTCTCAGTTTGATCGCATGGGTGTGTTTAAATAATTGGTGCCTTTGATGTCTCTTGGAATCGACTGTGTGAACTTTTGTAGCAAGTTCAACAACTTGTGAACCCAATGAGGAAAGGGAAAGAGCTGGATCCCTCTCTCCCAATGTAATGGAACAGAAAGGGGTCTGGATATTGTCAGGCTAGCTATCTGATCACAGACATAAGACTCCCATAACAGACTGGACTACGCCAGAGCGCCACGGCTCATTTCGGAGCCAGTTTATTTCCAGTTATGACACGTGATTACCTACAGCAACTACTGGAACATGTATACCGAAACCAAAAAAGAAAGGACTTCCATTTACAACAAAACATCTCAGAAATGTCTTAAAACCTCTTTCTAATGTGCTGTGGAAAATTCCCACTGAAATAATACATATGTTTATAGTGTTAAAAGAGAATTTGTGTGCCATGTTTTAAAATTAATTTTAAAACAGGCCAGATATCTTTTAGAATCATACACCACATGTACGTGCCGTTCACATTCCTTGCCATGTAATCAATGCTAATTGCATGCAAGCCCCTCAGACTGAATCCACTTGCATGCAATTACAATAATTACACAGGATGCATTCTTCAGTCGTCATATCAGGACAGTGCGAGTAAAGAAATATACACAGCACTAAGTCCAACATCAAAATCCAATGCCATGTGACTTGAAAGAGCATTCAAAACAAACTTATCAGTGTCTCGAAATTTAACAGATATTTTCCATCACTTAATCAGTAGAGCATGCTGCTAAGAATCATGAGTTCAAATCCCAGGGAAAACCAGAGCTGATTAAGTGTATGTATGTGCTCCTTATCCGATTGTCAAGTCGTCACGTGACGCTTCTGGTGTCTGGCACTCTTGCCCATTAACATATAGTGGTAGAAGGGGCTATAAACTTGAAAATTATTACATTAAAAATGCTTTAAATCATTCAAGCAAAACACTGTTTGTAAATTACAAATAAAGAGTCATAACAAAGTTAAAAATGTCCTACTAGCGACATTTTTAAATTGGAATGTGATGTTTTGTGGCTAAAGTTAGAGGAGAAACCTGCATGGGAAACAATGGTGTCTTAATAATTTTGTTACCTACACATAATGTTTTGTTTGATTTTTGGTGTAATAATGATCAAAGTGGAGAGCCAGGCCCCAGTAGCGCCACATGATGTCAGACTAAACAATCGGATATTGATGTCAATTGATAAAACATATGCTATTTGCAAACAAAAAAATGTTAAAGTGCTCAAATAAAATAAATAACATCATGACATTTTTTACTCCAGCAACCCCACACATACAGTGCTATGCAAAATGTTTTAGGAGGTGTAAAAAAAAGGCTGCACACAGAATGCTTTCCAGAATGTAAATACTATTTCGTTATTTCTGTAAATTTATGAGATGAGTGAACAAAAGAAAAATCTTCATCAAAACAATTTCTGACATCAAACTGGGAGAGGAACTTCCAAATTTTGCTACCAAGATGTGGGTGAGAACAGCAACAAGACACAAGGTAGTTATATGGCATAAACAAGTCTCTCCCAGACAAAGACTTCAATGCAGACTGGGATTTCAAGTAGCTTTTTGGAAGAAGCACAAAGAAACGGTTAATGTTGAGGATCGTAGATACGGTCGTCGACCAAAAGATACAACAAGCTAAGTATCCCTCGAAAATGGAAGATTTCCGGAAATGAACCCCAAACATGTGGCCAATGCTTGTATTTCTTCTAAATAAGACTATTCTCTCTTTATATGATGGGATCCGACAATCTGCTGAGTTTTTACCAGGCGCATGCAAGCGGACTACAGACTTTTCAATGGTTGATTTGATTTTCAAATTTAAATCCTGGTTTTCAAATCACTTTATGGTTTAGCTCCAGCCAAATTATCAAAACTTTTAATCATACGCCAACCTGCAAGACCACTACGTTCCTGACCCTTGACATCAGACCAGAGCCATCTTTATCTGTTTTTAAGTCCAATCTCAAAAGTACGGATTGTGAATTGTATTCAATTTTAACTATTTGTTTCATGATTTGCTCTGGTGTCTGTTCTTTGATCGTTTGTCTATGTGATCTCTCATTATTGTACAGCACATTAGTCACCTAAAGTGCTATTATGACCCTCACAGAGCTCTGATCTCAACATCACTGAGTGTGTCTGGAATAACACGAAGAGCGAGTTACTTCCCTGTGCAAGTGTAGAAGAATTGCTCCAATGAAGGATGGTCACACAAAATACTATTTGGTTTAGATTTCTCTTTTGTTCCTTCTTTGCATTTTGTTATTGAAAATAAATGATTTTCATTTTTGAAAGTATTCTTTAGATTCTGATTTTTTTTTCACAACCGCCTTAAACTTATTCACAGTATATTGCTCCATGATATATAGCTTCACCCCTTCTTGGCGTTATTTGAAAACTAGGGAGCACGATTCATTCTCACACATACTTTTTGACATGTTTCAGAGTCCTCCATCAAAGAAACCCCATGATGTACAACAGGCTTCCCTTCATAATGCGCTGCCAATATGGTTTCAATACTTTAAACTCTTCCTGTGGTGCACGGTATGTGTCACACAAACCAAAGTACACAAGTGTTTATAAATAGAGAATTACACTGGGACCTGGACTGCTGGGCCTCAAACCGTCCAGGTTGAATGCAAGAATGCAAACTATGAAGGCACCTGTTTTGAATTTAATCTGCCAAACTTAGAAGCATTTCATTTGTCATTGTGCTTTCTGTCTATCTTGTGGGTCAGTAATTCAATTTGTACACAGAAGGCAACATGCAAGATGCATGGCTATGTTTTCGAGCAGCCTACACATACATGCATGTTTGATTATATACATGTCTGTGTGTGTGCATGTGTCTCGCCATGTGGTTGGCAGTGAAGGAGAGCAAAGGCTGACTGATATGTTAACATCTCAGAACACACTCTGGTGTATAAACATCCACACAGGTTTGTGTACACTCATTAATCTTCTCCTCATGCTCTAGCACATGGTCGTGGTGTGCACGACTGCTATGCTGGACTTTGATTTCCTGCTAGTGTCAACAGTCCTGGGCGCACGACTGATTGGAGCTGTATTTGATGGATTCAAAGACCTGTGGGTGAGCCAAATTACATCAACCGCTTTTAAAAGGTCTTATATAAGATCCAAATTCAAACTAAAACCACTTGTGAAGGCAAAGTTGACCGAGAGACAGTGCCAAAAGTTTCTAAACACGTCCTTCAAGTGTTACTGTTGAAATTTATTATTGTGACAAGAAATCAACCTGAGATAAGGATCATAAGCCGAAAGCAAGAAAAATGTAAACATCTTTTCATTTGATTTGAAGCTTTCACACTTTTGCTTTGATACTTTTGATTTCTCGCGGGAAGTTTTTTACAAGTAAACTTGAAATGTTTCAAGTAACTCAGACAAATCAAGTACATGTCTGTCATTTACATCCTTTACTATTATCAGGGATTCCCTTGTTTCCACAGACTCTGAAGTGCAATACTGTAAACTTCATGTTTGGATTTCAACTTTCCTCGCTCTGGTGTCATGTTTTTTCCCTCTCATCTTGAGTCTGTTATCCGCTCTCATCACCTCACACCAGTTGCCTGTTTGCTCCAATCAGAGAGGCTTTTAGCTATGCCATTTTTCCTCTGTGCTTTGTGAGACTATTATTCTGCAAATGAACTAAACACACTCATCAGTACTTACCGTGTGGTTCCTTCTGTTCTTTTACATCCAGCCCTGTTGTGAGGGTCAAAGGATATTTTCAGCCTGCTGGTGCTCCTGGCCATGAGCATTCTCTCTTTCTCTCTCAGACTCTGATGGTTGTTAGGGATATTTGCGACTCACCACTGGACTTAACAATTAGAAGTCACTCTATTGGTGCCAATGACTGTTGCTGTTTTGAATTAAGTTTGAAAGAGTTTTATATTTTTATAGAATAAGTTTTTATATTTTTGGTGCCTTGTTTTTACTATTTGCGGGGATTTATGAATTTTTATTTTGTTCTAACACTTTTGATTTTTGTAATAAATAAAAAATCTAATTTTAAAAAATAATTGCTTGAAAGAACTACAAAATTTTATACAAATGTAATTTTTTTTTTTATCAATTTTAGAATTGTTGTTTAATTGCAGGTTGTAAAAAAGTCAATCAAAAGGCCTTTAGACTGTTATGGGGTAAGCGCATTGGATTAAGCTGGTCCTGTTTGCTTTTTGCTAGTATTTTTTTGGGTGTATGGGAGTGGACATCAGTCTTTTAGACTATGCTGGTGCTTTAGTTTACAATTATTTCCTTTTTGATGACCTTTTCCGTTTAAGAATAAAAGACCTCCCTAACACATCATCACACCCGAAGACCCCTTTTTTACTGAAGTAACTAGTATACTAGAATTCTACGGTACTCAAACTTCCTATAAATACACTCTCCCTGTTACACAGCGTCTGGTGTATGCTGCTGGCTCCAACACTCTTCGCTTACCTTAAGTATCTCAGGACTATCCAAGAACTTTTTTTACTCTAACCATATAAATCCTCGTTCCTGTATTGATCAGAATATTTGCTCCGAAGTTTCTCCGTAGCACACAAGTTTCTCTGTTTAATTCCTTGTTTTAAAACAAGGCTATGTTTGTGGTATATAACTTCTGGTCTCCAAAAGCTGGGAAGTGGGAGAAGATTGCATCATACAGCTGTGTTCCATCATCAAAAAGATAAACCCAAATTTTAAATAATCCTTTCCATGAATTACCTTTCCTCTGTGTTTCCTTTCAATGTGTTCAAACACAGACTCACTTATTGTCAATTTAACGAAGACACAAAGCAGTTTGTGGTTGTTAGAATATTTTCAGAACAAGACCATGTAAATCTTGTAATAGTGTTTTTTAAATAGTGTTTTTTTGGTTTTGTATTTATTTAAATGCATACCAGATCTACAGAACTGGATACCATCACAGAATGACCAAATTTTCTGACTGACCATACACTTGTCTAATATCAGAAGACCAAAAGATCATTCACGCCTCCCAAAATGATCCTATTACCTGTTAATGCCATAATTATACAATGATCACTTTAAAAAGCTGTCCAGATAAGAAGGGCGAGGCGCCAAAAAGCCCTGGAGTAGTAAACAACACTCTTCAAAGGATTCCTCTTTACACACGGTCAAATCAATGAGTCCTTCTTTCAAGAGCTCATTCAGATGTTAAAGCTACAAGAACACTTTCATTTACACACAAGCCAAGTCTTCCCACAACATGTTTGTTGCCATTTTCAGTTTTGAGTGACATAATGTTTTATGAATCTTTGTTTATTCGGATCTAGGAGTGCTCATAAGAATGTGGAGCACCTAGATCTAGTTGAAGAAAAAAAAACAACATCTGTCCAGTTATCATGGCTGGTACCTTTCAGAAATGAAAACATCTGAAGGAGGAAGAAGACGAGCAGATGGATATGATCAGAGACAAGAGGCACAGAGGATATAACGTAATACAGAAAGATCCTTAATACAAACCTAAAAAAGTTCTGTAAACTGAGTAAAATATTTAGCATTTCTCAACCCAGTAAGTACCTTTTTTAGATCAGTTGTGAAATAAGAAACCAAAAACAGTTTGATCAGTTCTTTTTAAAGTCAGCAAAAAAAGAATTTGGTTTCTAAAGATTGCCCCGAGGATATTCAGGAGACACTCAGTGTGGCAGGCAACTTGATTAATAATGTTACTCAGCTTAGCATATTCCTGAGAGTAAAGGCCAATACACCCTGCCCAAGTTTCATGTGACAACACGCCTCAATAAAAAAATCATCGGTGCCATCAGACCAAACGAGTGATGCCAAAGAAAAAGAGTTTAGGATTGCCATATTAGATCCGTTTATCAAAGGGGAAAATGACCAATGAAAGCTGGCTCTTTTGATGATATGTGTAGGACATAAAAGAGCCACTCGGTGGTGCTCATCACACATTTCATAGTGACTTTGTACAAGAACCAGTAAACAAAGTAGTGCGCCAAATCCTCTTTTCTCAGCTTCATGTGATCAACCACCAACCACCTTTCTTTTCTTCTCTGTCTTCTTCCTGCTCTTCTTCTTTCCTGTTCCACGTTTCCCATACAGATTAGATTGGACAACAACAGAGATATTAAAGGGTTTATTTACAAGCAGCAAACAAAGGAAGGTTACAGAGCTAATGTTAGCGTTTTAGCACTGTAAGTATACTTGGCTGTGTTCTCTGTTATAGTGACACTCCAGAATTACTTCGTCATTTGGAGGAACTGGATGGAACCAGGTAAGTAGTCCACTAAAACAGGTGAGTAGCAAAGGCAGGAGATGAGAGGAGGACAAAGGGGTCAAAGATGCTAACAGGAGAGCTCCACTGTGTTAACAATCGACGATGGCAATCGCATACCAACTGTAGACTTTTCAGGTGTTCAGGAAGTACTGGTGAGTAGAAGGAGCATGGAGATGTAGAGATGTACAAAAGCTCACTAACTTTCACAAGGAAGCATCAGAGAGAAGTCCAGAAACTTACACAAGGATAACATTGATAATGGACTCCGGGCTTCTGGGAGTTGGAGTTTATATAGTAGTTTCGAAATAGTTTACGCTGAAGTTTCTGTTGAACCTGGTTATGAATATTCAAAAATGTTGTCCATCAGAACAGAGAATAATGCAAAGTAATGATTCACGCCTACTGACATAGATCATTTTGAAGATAGCCTTAAAAATGCTCTGAGATCCATATTAGTGGGCCTCAATGAATAGAACAAGCTAAGACAACAAATGATTTAAGACCCCTTTAACTTTGGCTTCTATAAATTCAAAGCCTCAATAGTTCAGTTCCCGGCCTCAACACAGAGATGAAAAGAGCAGTTAGACCTCCATATTAACCGTGTCTGACAGACTGAAAGAGACTTCATAACTGCAGAGCATGTTTCCGCCAGATGCTCTCAAAAGAGCACAGAGCATTTTCCATGGATTATATCCCAATAAATACATTCCAACAATACTAACCATGAAAACAAGTCGAAAGGTTGCACGGTAAATTCTTGAGATGACAGATCATGGACGATGTCAGGCACCAAAAACACATATCAACCCTGAGGATTCATTAAACGGCTTCCAGAATGTTTGAAGCTAATGCTCAAAAAAGATAACAATATTAATAGTAATAATATAATATACAATATATCACACAATTATTGCATTAATTCTTTTCGCAGAATTCAATTCCCTTCATTTATCCAAAAAAATCATCATAATTTTAAGATTCATAGAAACCTTATGAAGCAAATGTACTTTCTTCATTGGACAGGTTCCAATGGAAATAGTGAAAAACTCTTGATACAATTTGCATTAAAACGATTGCATTAAATATTATATATTACTCTATATAACTATATTGAACGCTTTTATATAAAATAAGTCAATGTTCTTTCAAAAGATAAATGCTATCATGCTTCATGGATGTTCTTATTATGAAAGATTGATAGCGGTCAGAGGCTTCTAGTTGTAGTAGCAGAAGTAGTATGGCTGTCAGCACAGAATTAAATACGTCTTATGTCATTCCCACTCAATGCTGATCTCCATCTGCCTTTGCTTAGAGTGGTCAGGTCCTATCATTCATGTTTAAAGTGAAGAAAATCAAGGTCGTGGTAAGCTCTTCTGGATTGGGTGAGGTTCTCAAACATGAGAAACACACATCTACTGTGACTACCCATGATCGTAGGACCAGAGCAAATATAAATGCAGACCATACATTTAAAGAGTATCTTGAAGACTATAGCTTTAGTCAGATCCCACTTCAACAAAACACGGTGATGCTGAAAAGGAGGGGTCAGTGCAGTGCAGTTCATTTTAGGTCAGTATTTCCCTGGGTGTATTTCAGAATGCTTTTAACAGTGCTTTTCAATAGACCCCTATACAGTAAATATCTGTAAGATAAAATGATCCTGGTTTCTCTTATTGGTGGTAGATTGACTCTGTTATCCTTCTTTGAGTATTTTTCTATACCATCTTTCAAGCTACCTTCAGATCAACTATTTCAGCTTGAGCATGATATAACATTAGGGAATATATTTCCACTGTCCACACTTTAGCATGAGGTAGTGACACTAAGCAGTACACGTGGCACACATCAGACTTGGTGTGAATTTGTAACTACAAATTCGGTTATTTTCCATATTTGTTGTTGTTTGATTTAATAGGAACAATTTAATGTTCAAATTAATATTATATTAAGTAATAACTGTTCACGTGACGATTGGAAATTATGCTTAATTGTATTTTAAAATATATAATGTTTATTTAATTTGGGTGATGTAAACATAGTTTGGTCACCGCACCCCAACACCAGACAGGCCTGCAACGTGATGTGGTGGTTAGGATAGTCATGCCGGCTTAGTTTTATTATTTCAACTTGGACTTTATTTACTTTTCATTATTGTTTTTGCAGGATTGTTCATTTGGGATTCAATTTCAGTAAATGTGTTAATGTGCAATTCATGTGAAAGTGTTTGTTTTGATGAAAAATTCTTCATACATAAACGAGAAATCCCATAAACGAGAGTTATTAACCAAATTTTAAGAGAACCCTAATAACACCTTAACAAGAAGGCGTTACAAACAGGCATGGTATTCATTGATGATGGATTGGGACTTGAACAATTTGTAAAGCCTAAGAGTAGCTCAAAGCCATATTGCCTGTACTCCACTGCTAGCTACCTCAACACCTACTTCCCTCCTAGTGGCTGCTAGTCTTCCGGAACCAGAGCCAATGCATATCAACTTGAAGTGTTGAAGTTCACACCACTGTAGAATAAAATATTCTGTAACCTCATAAATTCCACCTTCTTGGGAAACTTAATTTCAGCACAGAACGTATAGAAGCTAAATCACCGTGGAAGAGAAAAGGTACAGCTGAATACAAGCCCCATAGAAATTAGAGTTGGAACATTACACATGGTAAAGATATAAATTATAGTGACTCCACAGTCGACATCATCCTCAGACATGCCTCTCGACATAGTGATAAAACGGATGGCACCCGTTATTGAAATGGAGTGACAACTATTGGACAACTTGCTGCCTTACCCAAATGTAAGATCAACCCTTGTATATCCCAGAGAGTCATGTGACAGAGACATACATCCAATATTCATCCAAGAGGTCTAGAGTGAGTTTAGAAAATTCAACTCATCCTGATGCCATCTACATTACCTCAGGATCCTCCACTCCCCTGATCATAATCCGGCTACAACATCAGTCCAATAGGGGTGGCACTGAACAACACAAATGTAGCCACTATTACCTCTTGGCCAGCTCCCCACACTAGTAAACTTTTGCAAAGAGTTCCTGGTTCTGCAAACTTCTACTGTTGCTTCACCAAAACCTAGAGCGCCCTACACTTGCCTTTGACCATCCTTCGCGGACAGCCCTGCACCTTCAAATAGTCACGAATACAACGAAGCCTTCATCCATTTAAAACAAGCCTTTACAACAGTCTGTGCCCTCCAGATTTCTCAAAAATGATACCTTAAACTCTGAGATCAGAGCAACCCAACATGCTGATAAAGGCAAATGAAGATATCGGAAACCACTTGCCATCAAGGAACCTCTTCAGCAGTGCTGGGACTGGCTAGCCCACACATGCATTCACCATAATCACAAATCACAAAAATCTACAATATCTCAAGGAAACCAAATGCCTAAAACAAGCCTGGTGGGTTTTACTCTTGACAAGGATCAATTTCAAAATCACTCACATACAAGAATATTAAAGTAGAAGCCCTATCAGGAATCTTCAGCCCAGAGGAACAGGGACCAGAAACCATATTATCCAGACCGTTAGGAGGTCGGGGTCATTCACAGTGATGCAGAGGAGCTTTGGGGACCACCCATGGATGAGGCAATAGCTTCAGTAATCCAGTCCCCAGCACCAAATGCCAATCACCAACTCACCTTTCTTCTGAGCAGTGAAACTCTTGAATGCCGATGCTGTTCCAGGTCCAGTTCCAGTCTGGTTCATCATCTTGTATTACATGCCAGTCTTATTTATTAAGAGTCTGCTTTCTGTTCCACTTTGTTTAAATAAACACATAAAAAACCTGGTTTTCTCATCCTTCCAATGTGACACAATGCTTTGAAGGTCAATGCAGTTATTCTCTGTTCAGAAGAATATAGAACACAAAATCTATTCATTTAAAAAAAATAGTGCCTAAAATACATGTACCACACATAAAATTATAACCTTAGTGCCTTGTTTTGTAAGTGTTTTTGTCATAATGTGATGGAACACACTGTAAATACAGTTCAGGAACAGATTTATTCCATGTTAAGCAGCTTTGGAAACACCCCTTACCCCAACAAATATTCATCTTAATGCAGACATACACACATACACACTTGTGATTTTTTTTTTTTTGAGCAGCAACAGTTCTGCACCCCATATGTCAATATTCAGGCTTCTGGCAAATTCTCTGGGTTAACAAATAAACAAATACCTGGGTTGGAATGAGAAAAACTGGAGACTGCAAAGACTTAGAATTTCTTTGATCCTAGACTTTCAATTACAATGATTACTCACTTATATCTATTTTCTATATTACTCTTCTGAATCTTTCTATGGAAAATAATGGAAAAAAACTATTCAGAAGGTTCACAATGAGAAATTTCTGAGAAACTATAGCAGTGACTCCAAAATTTAGAAAACAACACGTTTTAAAATGTAGATTTGATCAGCACATAAAGGGAAATGTGTGATGTACTCAATTGAATTGAATACAATTTATCATGATTACTAAATAATAAAGGATGAGCCATGGCTAATAACATCCACTCAGAATACAATCAATTTAATAATTGATCCATTATAGTACTACAAAAAAGATTTTGCTTGAAGCTATCTTTATTAATAAAATCCATGCAAAATTCTAAAACTATTTCCAAGTAAACATGATCATCACACTCAGTATAGTGTGTAGTATATATTTTTATAGTACTAATTGTGCAATTGCAAGGAAAGGTGTTTTTTAGAATGTTTAGCTATACTCAAAATTAGAAAAGAATATTCAATGATTAGACTTAGAAAAGTCCGTACCTGTGATGTAACTTTTGAAACAGCATCACTCTGACTGACCACTTCCTTTTATTACTTCGTACAGTCAGTTTTAAGTTGGAACCGCATTGGCTGAACCAAAATATCATAGACATAAACTTGTTTTGGGGGTATTGGTAAAAGCTGCAATCTCAGCAATCAACTTGAGATAACAATTGTCTAATTTAATTTGAACAAATGGAAAAATAATTAAAAGGATTATATTTTTCACATTTGAAGTGAGTACAATACACAAAAAATAAATCAGTCCGTATTGTTGAATGACGCTGTTTCTAGATGAACAGAACTATGTGCAAATCTTTAACGATGCTGTAAAAGGACACTTTACAGCAGAAAAATATACTTTACAGCACAAAAAATAAAAACTAAATACAAAATTAATAATTGAGCTTGACCTCAATGCAACAATTGACAAAGGAAGTAAAAATGACTAACACCCTCTTTGAGGTGGCCAGATCCAGACCTTGACAGGCCTTCACATAATTCACATATCTCCGAGCCATTTTAATACATTTCTCCAGTCTTCCCACTGAGCTTGGAGTCTCTGTTCAGTCAGAGGAGCCAGCAAAGAGTGGAGCAGCTGTGCCATGAAAAATTGCTCCAGAAGAAAAGAAAAAGAAAGAAACCTGATCTACACTGGAGTGAAAGCACAAATCAGATGAGACGTTCATGAGGCACAAATCTCTCCTGTGTCTAAGACATCAGAGAACAACGGTGTGAGGACAGAGCCAGGAGCCTGTGATCAGCTAGAAGAGGAAAAGAGCAGACTGACACGCTTACAATCTTGCTCCAGAACCTGTATTAGATTCGACTTCTGAACAGGATGCAACGTTTTCTATCCAGAAAAGACATGTTCTACAGCAGAAAACCAATCATTTATTGAACAACCTCACATTCCCATGTTGGTATAATTTCCCACTTGCCGTATTTGTAAGAAGCTTCTTCTTCCTTAAATAAAAAGGTGTCAAACGGTTTCTTTTTTTTTTACTTTGTTCTATTAATGGAGGTCAAAAAAGCTTTTGAATAGATTTCATTTTGACACATCTTTCATTGGGCAAGGTAGTGTAATCTTGTTTTTTTATGTACTTTTTTGTATGCTTCAAAATGTAAAATGAGCTACTTTACAACTTTGTTTTCAGACGCAAAACAACTCAATTTTTTATTAAATTATTTTACAGTTGAAGAAAATAATTTTGAAAATGTTCAATGTAAATTCGCAGTTACAGTGTAGAAATCAGACCCCTCCTGTCCTTTGAAGATCACGAATACAGGTAATAAATGCAACTGCGAGAAGTCATACGGGGATACCATAGAATAAAAGAAGAAATAAATAGAAAAACAAGGGATCCATTTTAAGTTGATTTAATAGAATTCGATGAAACAGAGTTCATGTATTTGTACGTTTTAAGAAGGCACACTGGAAGATCAGTCGACTGATTCTAAAGATTCTAAAATTTAGTCTGGAGCAAGCCAATGTTTTTAGCTTAAACACGTGATATATTGGACTAGTCGTGGAGTTATAAAGTTTCAGGTAGAAGGTCAAAATTTGATAAGATGACATTACTTTCTCATAAAGGCCAATGACTTCAATGGAGAAAACCAAAAAGTAAAAGTAATAGAAAGTGTCAATAAAATGACAGTAGTTTTTAATACTCTTGGGCACCTCAGGTCATGGTTATTAGAAATTACTCCCAGTTTGGTTTTGGTATACTAAAGAGTTACATTATGATTGTTTACTAATAACTCTCAAACTGTTTGACCAATCAAAATTGTTTTGGTCATTTTTTTGTCAGTGGGGTTGGTAGATGATCTGGCACATTTTTGGTGGAAATTGGATGAACGTCTAGGACAAGTTAAAAAAGGTGGGGTTTTTTTTTCATTAATTAAAATGGAATAGAAATCGAATAATTGGAGTATGACCCCGTAGAACTCATTGGAATTGACCTGGGTCAGGGAATCAGAGGCTAAAGCAATTTTCTTTCTAGACAAAAAGAATCAAAAGTTATTACCATAAACAGAAGTGAAACTTTGAACTTGTGGTGGTCCAAATTGGGTCAGGTGACTTACAAGACTCAGTTGTATCACTGTACCAAATATCATCTTTCCCGCAAGTAGTGTATTGGACTGCCATTGACTTCAGTGGTGGAAGGTGAATAATAAGAAGAACACTAATGAAAACAATAGGGGTCATTGCACTTTCAGAGCTTGGCCCCTGATTGTTTAATCCACCAGAATTATTTTTATATACTTTATTATTAAATTATTAAAATATACTTAAAATTTTGGTGGCACTGTGGCCTTCCAGTTAGAAGGTTGTCGGTATGAGGCTCGCCAGTGATCTTCCTGAAAGGAGTTTGCATGTTCTCCTCGTGCTTGCATGGGTTTCCTCCGGGTACTCCGGTTTACCCCACAATCCCAAAAACATGCTTCAGGTTAATTGAATAATCTAGATTTGAATGTATAAGTGAATGTTGCCCTGTGATTGACTGGCGACCTGTCCAGGGTGTACACCCGCCTCTTGCCCAATGTGTGTGGGTAGACCCCTATGACCCCAAAAAAGGGAATAAGCGGGTTGGAAAATGAATGAATGAAAATTTAAAATTCAAAACGTTGAAATGAATTCTATATTAGGTTATTATTCCTAAGTAAGGTCACAAGATCACCATTTATTTTTCAATCATTTCATTTATACAAACCTTGTCTGATTCCTAAAAATGAGAAAAGACCTCATTTACCACAATCCCGATTAAAAATGATTTGATATAAATCTTATTCTTGACACTTCACTCTAACAAATAAAAACTTGTATGTGCTTTTAGTACATTTTGTAACAGTCAAATTAATTTAAATCTGCTACAAATGTTACATCAACCATTTCCTTAAATCTATTTCATAAAGATTGTCTGCAACCGACACATAATCTCTATTCTGCACTGACTAGCAAACATCAACACATGTGTAATTCTCCTGCAAAAAGTTCAACAATCAGACTGAACTTGTGGTGAAGCCAGATGGTCCTTGGAACATTAAAACTAGTTAAATCAATGTCCAACCCGGCTGAGAGCAGTGAAGCTGCCCAGTGAAATCAGCACAGCCATATATAAGCAGCCTTCAGCTCACATAACACCAAGCTGCCACAACAACCACTTCCTTCAGTCTGCAGGATGGCGGCCATTAACCAAAATGACCGACTGTTGCTAATTCCTTAAAGAACACAGCCCATAATTGAGCTCTGGGGCAAGCTAATGAATAAATACTGACAGTTTAATGAGGAAAACACTACAAGTCTATAAGTAATGAATTGCATATGTTTGTAACACATTGGGAGTTAAATAGAAAACCAACAACTAAACAGATATTTTACTTTTTACTGAGATTCTTGTCATAATTTTAATTAGAAATTTCTGAATAAATGTAGTGACTGATGTATTGTAGGAGATTTTTGGACCTTGATCCTTGAAGAACTGAAATATTCTGCTTTCAATGCTTTCATGAAATGAATTAAAAGCATCCATTTGGAAATACAGAGGTTCATTAGTCAAATATTCAGCTCTCCTAATGTTTCTGGGGGAGGGGGGGTTGAAATTTTTCAACTACAGTATTTTTTTTAAGCATTTGAACAAGTTATTTTCTTTAATATGTCAAGCACATGAAATCTGGTGGAAAGAACACTGATGTGTCTGTAAGTTATGGGGGTTGAATTTTTTTTTTTTTTATGTGTTTTTCAGCGGTTTCTTAAACTACCTGTAGCTGCTATTCCCGTGAACTGCATGAGTGATGAAAACCCATCATCAATTGTAACGAATCAAATCAATAGGGAACTTCAGGCTTGATGTTAGGCTTAATCATAATAACAACAGGAAAGGGAACTCCTTCACTGGGATTATTTTGGATTAATATTTGGTATTTTATGTTTTAAGGTTAAGCCAGAAGGTAATTCCAGAACGTGTGACTTTGCATTAAAGTAAATTAAATAAATGTATTACAACATTGTGCCTTTTTAAACAGATTTATAAAATTAAAAAGAAAACAAAGTTGTAAAATGAGATTCAGCAGTAAGAGTCAGAGTAAAGATCGATCGATAACCTCCCACGTCCCCCCAGATGTGTTAAAGGAAGAGACTGAAGTTACAAATCATAGACTTGAGCCTGGCCCTGGACCTGAGTAGATTATGGTACACTTATGGTACCAATAATCGCAAACGCTCAACTTTAAAGCAGAAATTATTAGTGAGATCATTGAACCTGCTGTTAATAAAAGTTTACGTAATTATATTTCAAATTCTGATTTATTAAGAATAAAATAATGAAGAAGGTTAAATAAATGATTCACTATATTAAACCTAAATATTGGAACACACTACTTCTGGATGTATTTACCTCCAATTTTCCAGAAACTGAAATTTTTAAAACAAGAAAAACTACTTGTTTACTAATTATTGGCTTTCAATGCTCACAATGAATAATTAAAGAACAAAAAAATAACAATTTAAATGGATCCATCAAGGAAAATGAGAGGCTAAAGGCTAACGGTTAGCATGCTATACCCAAAATGTTTTCCCTGAACAACTTCCTGCCATTAGTGTTAGAGTAACCAGACGGAAAACCGATTTGCACTTAGCTATATGCTGCGTTTCAATGTGTAAGCATCAGAAATAGTTTGAACAAAAATGAATATTTCCTCTTTCTCCATTAGACCACTAGTGTATGAATGTATTGCTTCTATTAAATTATGAAAGCATGTTAAACTGCAAATACCATAGTTAAAAAAAATTGTACAAATAAAGTACATTAAAGCACAAAAATAGCAAACCAACTAAAATCCAGAAGAATGCATTTTGGAAAGAGAGGCTCAGATGCAAAGAAACCAGAAATAGTATGAAAAATTCAAGAAAAATTATGTTTTACTGTTGTGTAAGTTCCTACTTTGACACTGTCGGAATATGACCAATAATATAATATATTTAATGTACCTTTCTATACTGGTAATAAAACGGCCAGTGTGATTAAACCTTTATTTACAGCCCAATTTTCAAAATAAGAGATTGAATTTCTTGGCAGCAGTTAAAGGTTTATAATCAATGCCGTGGCAGTTAAGCTCTATTTCCAAGTCTGTAAATTTATGTAAATAATTCCAAGTTATGTAAATAATTCATCTACTTCTTGGTGTGTTTTATACTTATATCTTAGATTAGATTAGGAGCCTCTCTAAAAAGCAGCATCACCTTGTTTAAAGAAAAAAAACACCAGTTCACTGAGTCCATCTAAATCTAAAATCTCCACAAGAGTTTGGGCACGACCTACACATTTAAGGCAAAGGTTTCAAGATGAGAATGTGTATTCACAAAACACAAAAGAAAAATACACCTCAAGGAGTTGTAAATATCATGTGACTTCTTAGGAACGAGCCCAGAACATCATCATCATGCAGGGTTCTTGTAAACTATCTCAACAAAAAACAACTAACACACTACACCATAAAGGACTGAAATCTCAAGTCAAACATGGTTGTGGAAACTTTAAGCGTTGGGGGTGGGGCTTGTTTTCAACGGAAAAGGACAACTGCTCAACTTTTGATGGATAATAGTTGAGAACATGTACAGTCTTTAAAATAGCTTGAGGATATTTTTATTCATTTATCACCCATTCCACCAACCTGTTGTGTAATGGCACAGCTTTAGTCGGCTCAAATCGATGTGCTTTGGGGGGGGGTGCTTTTAGCTGTACTTTATTCTGTAACCGTTGAGAGAGGTTTGAAAAGCAGGTAAATCTTGGGCCAAAGCAGGAAAGAAAAGCATTACACAATATTCTGTTGATCACTGACAGGTCAGTTGTTGACCTCACAGAGTAGTGGGTCCCTGTATGCGTTATACCTGTAAGCAATGCAAAACACGGTGCCACCACACAGCTTTTACAAACCAAGACTTATACACCATTAAAAACACGACTCTTTCAGTGGTCTTAATTCTCCCGTGCTCATTTCTGTGTTCATTTGTATCTGAAAATTTTGACTGTTGGAAGCAGCTGTGAGTGATCACAGTCATCAAATCAGTATCAAGCGTTTCCGTGGATACAGCACTGCCACTGGAAATCAATGCAAATGGCTCACATTCATTTCTAAAGAGCCGTTGAAATGTATTGAATCTCATTGGCTTCCATTGTAAATATATGTTTGGCTCATGAGAGTTATAAAAACTTAGGGATGGATCTTAATCACCAAGAAAGCCATTCATTGCTTGTTGATTAGCATACCTTTATCAAGCCCGCCCACTTTTCAACATAATTCTTAATGTCAAATATCTTCTAAACGGAAAACTCTAGGGACGTAGGGGTTGCTTTATATTAATCTAAGTTGAAAGTAGATTACAACACAGATGTTGTCACAGTTGTGTCACAGATTCTTCCATAGCAACCAGACTGTTTACCATAGCAATCAATTTGGTAACTCTTTATCTCATCTTTTACAAATCATAGAGAAATGTACTCGTTGTGACATTAGCATCATTTCAAAAAATAGTTTTAAATGACTCTAGCACAAGCCAACATCAAAGTTTGCGTACAAATGTATCCACCTAGTGCATAATTGCTACAGTTTCTGATTGGTCAGAGATACAATACAATAACTTGTATTTTAATACAAGACATTGGGAAAGAATGGGGCACTGATGTGTCTGTTAGTTCACTATTGCTGTCTGGATCAACATACTAAGGCTGATATTTATTTACTTAGTCAGAAATTTATGGAGAAAAGGTAATAAATCAACTCTTCATGAAGAACACCCTTCAGGACGTGTCTCAGAGACAGCAGCTCTACTGAAGAACTTTAACACAACTCCCCCTACTACAGCATAAACTGAAATTTATGCAGGATTATCTTAATGCTTTGCCCATGCTCATTTGGAAAACAAATAGTCAAAACGATCCCTAACTTTCGATCTCCAGAGGTAGTGTAAGGTTCTGAAGTGGACTAGAAGGTCACCAGATCTTAATACCATAGCAAATCTGTGAAGGGAATTGATGCTCAAGAAACTCAGAGCCCTGACCTCAACATCCCCTTAAAGAGAACTAAACTGAAGTGAGAGTAGAGGTTGTCCCATTACACTTTGTTTTAACTGGCAGGGGGCTTTCGCGCCTGTTACTGATAGTTCTAATGAGACCGGGTCAGACTATATGACCTGTGACGAGTGGATATAGACAGGGAATGGTCTTTACGCTGCTGCCCTGCCACCTGCCAGTAAATGTTCAGGGGAGAATTCTGATTGCTAACAGATCCGTTTGTGAAGTCCACTCTGGTGTCTTCACCCTCACCAATCAGTCATACACATCACAGGCTTTTTGCTAAAGCACACATGCTGAGATGTGTGAGCGAGATACTGAGTGTGTTTGGTCCTCATTCTTCTTACAAAGCACTGTCAAATGCAGATGTGTTTATAAAGATGCTTGGAATCTAAAAGTAAACATTAGAATTGTGCTTTCTTCTCAATCTGGCATGAAAATGATAATCTGATAGCTTGGTAAGAAGATAGCCTTCAGTATATCTCCATTTTATTAGAACATTTGATGTCTTCAAGAACTCACACAGCGCCAAACATAAAACTGAGTGCAATCTTTCCACAGTAAATCTCCTTAAAGCAAATAGTCTTTGTACATTCAACTCTACTCATCATGAAAGTGAATAGAGATTAGAGAGAGATTACTAGTGAGGTGAGAGAGAGAAACCAGTCTGAGAGAAACCAGACAGTCAACATAACACAAAATAAAACCATATACCTTGGTATTTATGAGACAAAAATATCAATGCCCATTATGGTTTTTGCCAAGAATATCTATTACTTCCTCAAACACTAGAAAAGCTCACAATCTTCTATATTAATCTGGCACATGATTTAAAGCCTGTAATCTTTTATATATTGCATAAAATATAAAAGCATTGCTAATCAACTTTAATCAGGGATGGTGAGGTCACCGACAAACTTTTCTCAAGACACTGAAAGAATGCTCAATCAAAGATAAAAATTACACTGGTGTTGCCATTTCAGTATATACATTTTTGTATAGTTTATTAATTATTTATTTAGACATTAAGACATAATTAAGACATTTAATAAATTTCCTTATTAAATCAGTCTTTTTATTTCAGAGTGTTATTTAATTAATAGTATGTATGTATATAGTATAGTATAGTATAGTATAGTATAGTATAGTATAGTATAGTATAGTATAGTATAGTATAGTATAGTATAGTATAGTATAGTATAGTATAGTATAGTGTTTAAATGTATGTTTCAGTAGCTCTGAAATATCAGTGTACTGCCCCTTTAAATTTTTAGGGTGTTAGCTGGAAATACCCAGTGAGCCTCCATTTTGAAACCCACTGAGCTAGGCCTTGGATGAGTATTAACTCAGGATCATATACTGAACTGACAAATGTTTAGAAGACCATCAGAAGAACTTTGTATGCTTGAGTAAACCCTTTAGTTTTTTGGTAACAAAAAAATTGGGGGGGGGGGGTGTTTATATGGTCAAGTACCTTGATCCATGAAGTCATTCACTTCAATGTATAGACCGGGCTATTCTCTACAGTGTGAATCTGCAGACATCTTTTCCTTGTGACAATTTTTCTGTTCCTAGTTTTGTTTTGTTTTGTTATTTTGGTACCCTATATTCTATCTCATAAAGCTGGGATAAAGCATTATAAAGCATTATAATGGCTAAATGAAAACTTTTTTAAGACTCACTCAGACCCCTTATGGGGCAGTCCAAGCGGTCAAGCATATTTGATTCAGCCTTTTTTTGCAGCATCAAGCGAGTAAGCTCAATTTCACAAAATGTGAATCTTCTTGGGTGGGTGTCCAAAACAGATAATGTTGTATTTTGTTGTGTACAATGTTGACCACATCAGGGGAAAGCCACTTCTCTTTTAATCACAACTCTTTTAATTTTCTTAATGACTTTCTTTTTTGTTTTTGAGTGTTTGTGGTTTCAGAGAGAGTGAATAAATAGAGAGAGTGTATGTGGAGAGCAGTATCAATTCAACGTCATGAATAATCAGACAAAGAAAGTGATTTTTTTTTATGTTGCTTTTGAGTGGGTTAATATATTTTCACGATTACCTTTAATCAGACACAGGTCGTCTCAATGATATAGTCACAGCAAATTCCTCCAGTGTCTTATGATGCATCTTCATATACAGTCCATCAAAGAGAGTTGTGGCTTTCACTACATTATGTTTTTTAATGAAATTGAAAATTGTTCATTATTACCGATATAGAAATTATTACTGTGATTTTTAATGCTATGTTATAATAAACCTTTCTTTAAATGCTTAAAGAAATAAAAATGTATTTAATTTTGTGAATATAAAAGAAAATATTGCTTGAAATCGTCTTTAACATCAAACACAGATTTTTACTTCCTACATAAAGGTGTTTTCTTGATTCTTCACAGTCTGAGCGTGTATGTGGGGTATATATTTAACATGCGAACATGATTAAGTGATCTTGTACCTGTTAATGTGATGTTGCTGTAGATGTTGGAGAGCTGTTCTTTAAGTAAAACCTGTTGCATCTGAGAAGCCTTTTCTCGCTGGAGCGCAAGCATCATGTCTGGGTGGCTGGCCAGCTTGCAGCCCTTTTGTTTGTCCAGAGCAAAGTCACTGCGCACTATGTCTACATGGAAATGCATAGAGTTATTTTGTAATTCAGTTCAAGTGCTTAAACTATCAACAAATTGTTTACTTTTTGAATGATTTCTTGATGCAGAATATTTTGTGAAAACATGTACAGTCACCAGAATTACAAGAACTTACCATCTTCATAGTTTTTGAGGTAATAGTCTGGTCCAGGCCCTCTGAACTTAGCAAGATTCTTCAGGTTGTTGAACTGAAGAAAGTCTGTCCGTTTGCCCCCAAACCTCAAATAAGCTGGAGAAAGTCCCCGTGCCAGAGTTACCAACCGCTTGGAACTGTAGAAAAAAAATTAGACATATATTCATCAGGTAAACATGAGTCTTTTGGAAAGCCCTTAAAGTAATCTGGTGATTTCATTGTAAAAAAAATGTTGTCAATGTATTTTTTTACTTCCACATTGATATTTAAATATCACAACTAGGCACAATTTAAAGCAAATATGCATGTTGCCTTTAAAGATAAAGCACCTAATTATTATTTCGTCACAGACAAAAGCACAAAATATGCTTGAGAATGGCATACAATGGGTAAGACTGTTCATTCTTTCACTCCTTGCTAAAAATGTGTATTGCCAGATATAAACAGAAGCATGTCTTTCTTTGAGATTAGACTTATGTGATGGGTATTAGTATTAGTAAATTTTATTTCAGACTTTTAAATTATATATTACAATCGCATTTAAGTGGAGAGCACCTTAAATATAATCAAATGGAAGAAAGAAACTTGATTTTTTTTAAGTGCAAGGGTGTCTTTTGATCAAATCATAACTGCTTTTGCTCATTCAAAATGTAAATACATTTTATCTTCATCTCTTTATCGTCTCTTTAATTAACCAATATTTATAAAAAAAAATATTTCACTATAAATGCTATACAAACATAAACATATATCATCAAAAATGATCAAATGCAAACCATGAAAAAAATGGCCTATAATTAGTGGTACATTTATGAGTGAAAATATAAAATGAGAGATTTATATGGTTTAACAAAATTGCAAGGTGTCGCTGTAATGTCGCTGGGCCAAAACTAGTTTTTAAATAGTAAACTTAAAGACGCTTCAATCAAAACATATGAATTAAATGCAACATGTTATATGAGCTCAATTAAAACATTCCACATTTTCAAAGTAACTTTTTAAATGATATCTAGAAAATAATAGTCTTTAGTGAACATATAACAGAACTATAATCATGTGACGGCTGATAATTACCTGAAACATTCGTATGTTCCGTATTCGGGAATGACGTGGCCGAAAAAAAAAACATTTTTTCATGAAATTAAAGAGTTGCGTCCACGGTTATTTCATATGACATCAATCCATCAATCCCAACTATCAAACAATCCATCCACTGCAGTTTTGACTTCAGATAAATAGCATTTAATTGGTAATTTTAGTCATTTTTTATTCGAATGTAAAATGGAATAAAAACGACATAATTCCCCAAAATGTAGTAAGCTTGACAGGTTGTTATCCGTTTTTTTGTTTATTTTCTGTTATGGGGGCTGCGACACTTTGACTTCCAGGTCAAGCCCTGCGGGGTTTGCAAATAAACGAAAACCTTGAATTGTGCGCATATTCAAAAGCTGCATTTTTATTTGGATCTTTATTAACATGTCTCAGAAAAACAAACTTCGAGACGAAAATTGGATAAACAGTTAATCTAAAAGGAACCAAAAAGAAAGAACCAAAGATAGGATATAATGATTTCAGGGCTAGCTGTGTTTCTGTTAGACAGACACGTTTATGGTCAACATGAATATAATTTAATCAAAAACTGGCTTAAGGGGGTTTACTTTTTTCGCACGCTATAGGTACTAATTTACGCTTTCTCAAAAAATTTACTATTTGAGTACAAAACCCTATGCCGTTAAATATATTTTGTTCCTCGAGACGGTCTAAAAAGTTTGGACCAGACTCTACCATCTGCCGTTTCAGCAAAACTATACAAAACCCTTGAAATAAGCACATAGCAGCACCCCCAGACGAAAGACGAAAACACGATGCATTACCTTAAGAAATCCAGCCATCCGTCCTTAATAATCGACGGATCCAGCTGCAACGAGAGGAAGTTCTCGTTTAAAACTCTGACCGGGCTTCGTGTGTTGACGTCTAGTAGAATGAGGGTTCTCTCCAAAAAGCTCTGTCTCTTGCCTCCAGACACTGGTCTTCTGTAGGCAGCGCTGGAGGATGTGAGAGACTGAAGAATCAGAGCTAACCACAGGGACGAGCCGAACACTGGGCAGAACAGCTGCCTGGACATCTTCTGTCCTCGAGCGCCGGGCGGAGCGCAGTGAGCGAGATCCAGCAGAGATCTCTTTATTAAAACAGCACCTGGACTGACGGTAAATGCTCCTCCTAGAGCGAGGATCGCTGGTGTCTCTGTCAGACCCCCTCCCTCTCCTCATCATTCCCGAACTCAGTTGCATGTGGAGTAAGGGGGCGCCCGGGGGCCAGCCTCCATCACTGCATGGGCTCGTGTACCGCCCTCTACGAGCTCGAGGAAGTTGGGGTGCATGTTTAAGTCTAAAAAGTTAGGGGTTCCGCAGAATAGCTTTTTATAAAGTTTCAAATGTTCTGCGCTGCGTTGCCTTTCAATTAACCATTTTCATAGAGAACTTATTTTAACGATGTCACAAAATTATAATCTTGTTTTTTAACTTCCATTAATGTAGCTTTTAAACAATTTCAAAACTTTCAATATTTGTTTGCATTTTTGCTTGCAAAAAACAAAAGGGATTTGTCGAGTATTTTTTGGCATTTTTAAAATATCTTCAACATCTTTTTTTCCCATTTCAGACCTAAATAATAGGGCAAAGTCATTTCTGGAGGGCCGGTGTCCCTCCTGGTTTTTGTTCCAGCCCTGTTTCAGTACAAACACTGACAGCTTTAAACAAACCAAGGAGAGCTTATTTGGTAGAAGGGGGTGTGTTTCATGAAGGTTGTATCTGTGCGGGGCTGTGGCCCTCCTCCTTGCCCACCTCAAATTATGCTTCTCAAATTATCAAAACTGATATATTGATGTTATTCACATCTGGTTTTAATTCTTATCTTCAAAACATTTGTTATGGGTGATAATAACTAATAGTTTTTACTTTTTTTATATTGGCTGAATATCGTTTCAGAAGCACACAACTTCATTCATTCATTCATTCATTCATTTTCCAACCCGCTTATTCCCATTTTTGGGGTCACGGGGCTCTGCTAATGCCTATCTCCGGCACACATTGGGCGAGGGGCGGGGGTACACCCTGACAGTTCGCCAGTTCATCGCAGGGCAACATTCACTCACACAGTAGGGTACAACTTCTGTAAATAAATCAAAATTTAGAAACCTTAGAAAATATACTTTCGTCGAATATAAGCATAAGATTTGCGTGAATTTACAAAACAATTCTTTTAAGTTTAAGGATAAAGCCGCCGCACACCACAGAAACATGACGAGATCATCAAAGGAAAGATAACATGTTTGCTATTTGGGCGTGTGTTTATAATTAGAACAACAAACTTTATCATCCGAATCGGAAAAATTTTATTCAAGAAAAATGTATATGTATTTTATTTAAATATTTATAAACTCAAATCAGAAGGTGCATTTAGTCAATGGGGTCAAGGAGTTTCTCTGATCTTTAGTTTAATGTTTTTCATTCATTCATTCATTTTCAAACCCGCTTAATCACTTTCGGGGTCACGGGGGTCTGCTGGTGCCTATCAATGGGCGAGAGGCGGGGTACACCCTGGACAGGTCGCCAGTCCATCGCAGGGCATTTAATGTTTTAAGATTTATGTTAAAACACGTTTTGATGAAGGTCATATACCAAACGATGCCCATTTTATGGTTCTTATTTTGGGGATTTTGCTTTGTGAAATAATGCCATTTTTCATGGAATCTGAAAATACCAAAATGTGGAATGCCTCCAAGAACCAAAAGTTTTGTGTATGTGCTACTGACGCTTTTACAGATTTTTTTCTTCTCCTGTGTGAGATTTCGAGCATAGTTCTCCTTCAGCAGAGATGGATGGCAAAACAAACCAGAGGTAAATAAAACTCTCCGCTGTTTTACTATATATTTCTGGGCAGCTATCCAGGCCGAAACCTTCTCTTTAACTTCGGATTTATGAAGATTTATCAAGTCGATAAATATACGAGGAGCCTTTTGAAGTGCGTTTTGCCTTCCTCTTGTGGTTTGTGTATGTATATATATATTGTTATATATACCTTTTATTCGGAGATATATAAAACGAATTCCATGTTATACGTGAAATGTACGATATTTTATGAATTGATCTTACATAATCGAATTTTGCACCGAAATACATTTAAAAAATAAGCTGAGTAAATAAAGAGATTTAATGGTAAGAAAAAAAACGATTGACAACGGTTTTCATGTGTGTCTTACATTGTTGGCACTTTCACTATAATAAAAGCTGAGTGGTAAAGCAAAACCAATGGACTCCACTTCACTTCAATGGACCATCAAAATCTTTTTAGGTAAAAGCTTCCTCCGTTAACAGTCCTGTGACCCAAGCCCTTTCCAGAGCCCGACAAAGCCGTTTACCACCTCGACATAATAGATGTCTGCAGCTTGATGGACCTCTAAACAAATTTAGTTATTTCTCCAGAGGACTTCATCATTTTACAAATTCCACACTCAAAATGGTTTGGTGTACATTTGGAACAGGGTGATCATTGTTCCCTCTATAGCTTTAAAATTTGTGCTTCTGATACATTTGACCGCTGGAACACGTCTGTAAAAGTCCTTTTAAAATATTTAAGGCCATTTGTTTGTTGTATTACTATGTTTTCTTGAGGTTTTTATGCATAGATTAGTTTATTTATGTTTTTAATAATTTCTCTGAATGGAGTTAGTTCCAGGCAATTGAACAGAGTCATGATAATAAGCTTGATCAAAAAATCTAAGAAAATTTAGGACATAGCGACATCTTGTGTTACAGATTTGTCATGTGCCTTTAATTTGTCTTCGGGCTAAAAAGGATCCACTTTTCCATCGTTTTATTTCACTTTTATTTCAATTCGCAAAAATATCGATGTATATATTTGTAATAATAATAATAATAATAATAATAAAGTTTAATTTATAATGCGATTTTCTTTCAGATTTGTAGTCTACATTTACAGATAGGGATTAAGATCTCAATAAAATACAATTAAACAGCATGCATCGCAAATTAAAAGCTGTGTTATATTTATTTATTGCTCTGAAGGAATTTTGCTTTTATGAACCAGTCCGAAATGGACATCACTGTAAACTCAAATAAAGTTCACAGTACTTACCTCAAACGTTTGAGTTGAAGAACCTTACTTCTGAGCACCATAGATCTTTTTCATTTCCTAATACAGTAAGCCCTGCAACGCGTCATGACGTCACCGCGTTGTCATTTTATTTACACTCGACTCCAGCTGTTACACTGACTCGACAAGCGGGGTCTGCTCGTGTGTCAGTGGGTGTGTGTCGCTGCCACGTGATGTAGCTCTCCAATGTCCTTCTACAACCCATTCCGCATCATGGCTGCGGATGCTGCGGATGCTCTCCTCCCGCACCGCATCCCTGCTTCATGCCTCCTGCTGCTCCTTATCATCTCCGCTCTTACCTCACCAAGTCTCGGTCTTCTGGGTTTCCGTCCGGAGGACACGGGAAGAGATCTATCCGTGCAGGACGGGCTGCTAAAAGCCACCGAAGGGACGCGGTTCATGTTACGCGTCTACTATGCAGCATCTCCGCAGAGGCTCAACCCGGAACGTCAGCAGCGCCGCGGCGCCATGGATCGCCTTCATAGAGGAACCCGAGCCGGGCAGAGAGGGGCAGGTTCACCCCAAAAGAAACTTATGCGTGGAGGAGAGCGCGAGGAGCTCGGATATAGAGCTTGTCGGATCTTTCAGGTCCACGTACAGTCAAAACTCCATCCTGGTGGAGTTACTCGCCAAAGAGCTCCGCAGAGGAGAGAACATCAAGTATTACTCCATGTGCGCCTTTGACGGGTTCAAATGGGAACATTACCGGACGCGCGACTTTTGGCTGGCTGTGGTGGAACGGCCACCGCACGCACACGGCTGGCTTCAGGCGGGTCTCTCGGTATTGCTGCTTGCGCTCTCGGCGCTCTTCAGTGGGCTTGTTATCAGCATGCTCGCGCTCGACCCGGTGGAGCTCAAAGTGCTGCAGAACAGCGGCACGGACAAGGAACAAAAACACGCGCACAAAATCGAATCGGTACGCAAGCATGGGAACTACGTCTTGTGCACGTTGGTGCTCTGCAACGTGCTCACTAACGCTTTCCTAGTAGTTTGGATGTGCCAGATCCTAGGAGTTACGCCCGTTTCCACTGCAGCGTGCACATTTCTCATTTTCTTCATAGGAGAGATCCTCCCGCACTCTGTCGCGTCCAGGCACGGTCTGGCTATCGCCTCTAAAACTGTCTGGCTCACCAAGATGTTGATGCTGCTAACTTTCCCAATCACATATCCCATCAGCAAACTCCTAGACAACATGCTGCACCAGGAAATCAGCAACTTCTACACCAGGGAGAAGCTCCTGGCCATGCTGAGAGTGACTGACCCCTATCATGATCTTGTGAAAGAGGAGCTCAACATCATTCAGGGGGCTCTGGAGCTCCGAAGTAAAACAGTAGAAGATGTGCTGACTCCTCTCAACGACTGCTTCATGCTGGCCTCAGATGCCATTCTGGACTTCTACACCATGTCTGATGTGATGCAGAGCGGTTACACACGCATCCCTGTGTTTGAAAATGAGAGATCTAATATTGTTAATATTTTGTTTGTCAAAGATCTGGCTTTTGTTGATCCAGATGACTGCACACCATTAAAAACTATCACTCAGTTCTACAAGCATCCGCTGCACTGTGTCTTCAATGACACCAAACTGGATGCAATGCTGGAGCAGTTCAAGAAAGGTAAGTTGTTCAAGAGATCGAGTTCCACGAAATGAAGTCAGAAACACTAGATTATATTACAAAACCGCATTGAAGCCGTATTGAAGATTTTTCTGTTTACATTTTCTGAAGATCTTTAATGTAAAACATTCATCCATTTATTCATTTCCAACCCGGTTATTCCCTTTTGGGGTCACTTTTGTATTTATAAAACATTATATTTGATTATTAGCTAGGCAAAACCTCTCATGAGTTTCAAATCCCACCAGATTATTGGGAGGTTTGGCTCAGTTTGACTTGAATCATCTGAATTTGTTTCCTTGGCAACTCTTAGTTCTATTCGAGATCTCTTTTTGTAAGTACTGCAACTTTACATGAGGAAAACCAGTGAGTACTGTAGAGAAATGCTGACTATTAACCAATGTTAAACTTTATCATTGTTGGCATGGCAGTTTGAACAGATCTCTTTTGCTGGAGAAAGTCACGGGAAAAATTTGATTTGTTCTGACGCCTGGTCAGAGAGCCTTCTTTGGCCTTAACTGCCTCATTGTGGCAATTCCGTAATAATGTCATATTGAGATTGATGATGTTTTCTCTGTGAGGCAAAGCTTCCGAGCCTCAATGTGCGTCATAATTCAGTTGTAATGAGGTAAAACATCTAATTTACCGTTCATTGCAGGGCACAGGATTCACAAGATCTACAGTCCCTAAGGGCATGATGCTTGTATGCTTGGGATAAAGTATAGAAACCATCAACAATATCAGTTTTACAGCCACTACAGGAATCCAGAGAAATTTTAGCCCAAAAAACTCTGTTTTAGTTCACTGGCATCACATTTTCCTTTTTACTGATGCAATTTACTAGTAAAGATTTAAGCAAAACTGTCAAAGATTCTCTGAACCATGTGAGAGAAGCTCTGACGTAAATTTTGACCATTTGTGAAATTGTGGATTCTCCAGAAAGCATTAAAATACCCTTAAAGGCAATTTTTAATGAAAATACTCAAGAATTTGTCTCAAATCAATTTTTTTGCAAAGTGCGGCCCTCATGCAACATACCCCACCCACTACTGCTGTTCCACCTGCATTAAGGCAGACAAGTGAACCTCCAGTGGAATGGGAGCATGTGGGTTTGGCTGACTTTGGCTCTGACTAGGCAGATTTAGTTTTTTCCAAAGGCATTCTGTTTTGGACCTGCTCCGTTGTTATGCATCGCCCACCATCTACAGTTTTGTCTGATGTACAGACACTCCTACATTATCCTGAAGACCTTGATTAATTTTCCCTCAATGATAGTAAACTTGCCAGGGCAAGGAAGGCCCAAATCATAATGTTGTCTCCACCATGCTTTACAGTAGCCTTTACATTTTCATGATGATATACCATGCCCTTTCTACACCAGATGAAGTGCTGGGTGTCTTTTCCAAACAGTTCAGTCTTAGTTTCAGTCCATGACACATTTAGCCTATTCTGTTGTGGAGTTTCAGAAAGATCATCTTCAGATATGCAGCAATGTTCTTTGTAATGAGCAGTGGTTTCTTTTGGTTGTGTTCTGTTATGGATCGCCAGCTTCTTTTGTTTTGTCTTATTTATTGTAGTGTCATTTTGACTGTGCCCCCCACTTGTTGTTGGAGTAGCAACAATGCCCAAGTGTCTCTACTTGATGATTACTTCCAGCTTTATATTAATCTACAATTATTGAAAATGGCGTCTCTGAAAAATGTTTTGGTGAAGCATGGCTCACATTAGAGTTTTCTCCTCGTGCAGAGCAAACTTCAAAAGTTTGACGGGTTTTTGCCTGTCAAAGTCACTGCAGTCCACAACTCCAAAAATGATTATCTTTATGAGAATCCAGGTATACTAAAGGACTTTAACTTTAACTCAACTTTAACTTCTTTTACGTATTATTTATACGGTTAATATGGGGAATACATTTTTTTTTCAAATTCACAAAATGTTCACACAATGTTCAATTATACATTGTAAGCGTGTATTTGGTATTCAAACATGTTATGTTTAAGACTAAAGCAGATGTTATGTTATGTTTAAATGGCTAATATTTCAGCCTAATATTTGTGAATTCCATTGGCATTAGTTAATTTAATTTGTTAGAAAGTACCTTTTGTGTTATTCAAATATATGATTTATCAAGATCACATTCTTTTAATCATGGCAGCCCTTTCTTGTGTTGTAGCAGAACAGACGTTGGCACTATGGATATTAAATCATCCAGATTTGACTGCAAGCGGGTGACTAATTGGAGAAGCAAGCATTTATGGAAAGTGTGTCTTTAAATCAAAGTTCCCATGAATGCTTGTGTGTGCAGAAACATCAGGGCAGATTAGCTGCAGCAGTGACCTTTTGCTCCAATCAGTGTCTCAGCTTGAGGTCACATGAACCAGAAGAGCAAGGAGAGATAGAATGAGAGAGAGAGATCTGCTTCCTCATGCTGAGTGCATCCCAGCTGTTAGCATCCCAATCCTTTTGAGGATTCATCCTCCAGTTCATCATATTACCGCAGGCATAATGAAATATTCAAACTCAACCTTTCCCTTCCTCCCAGTCAAAGAAGCAGATGCTGAGCAGCAGGTAAACCTGAAGCTGAAGAACCTGACCTTTTCTAAAGTAGAAGATGAAATACACCTCTTATAGGCTTTAAGAATATCTACTGATTACAAGATTTAAACATGTACAGCATTTAATTGGATATCGTTAGTTAATATTAGTCCAGTTTTTTCAATATTGGTCAATATTTAAACAATAAATCAGCGCTTAACTCTTTTTTAGGAGTCTATGACCATGAACTGAGAAATACATTTCCTGCGAGTTCTCGTGATGCATGTGTAGCATGTACAGAAAAAGTAGATTATATGAACAATTTTATTGTTTCTGGATAAATTTATCATAAAATGTGGTTTAAACTTTATCATTGTCAATTATGCATCTAATGCATATCACATTAAAATGTTTTGAATAAACAAATGTCGGGAGGAGTCATTAAACCTTAAGCCCATAAACCCATTAACCCATCAAGTTTCTGCACACACCGGTGCATGTGCCAATCACAGCTGCTGTTTTGAATTAAGTAGGATCGACGCGACCCACCTATTGTTTAATTTTGCTAAAAAAATGTGTAGGTTTCAAAAAGGTCATTAGGTTTGATATTTTTGGTTTCAAACGAACATTACCGTTATGACACACCATTTGCAAGGTAATACAAATTAAAATCTAGTGGTAAAAAGCAAAGATAACCCTTGGAGGTACAATATATTTGATATGGCTTGTGTTTTTCAAAGTTGTGGCACAAAAAGTGCTTGGAACAGTGAATAAGGTTTAGGAAAGGTTTACTTGCTTTTTTTAAACACAATTTTCACATTGTTTTTAACTTAGCTTTTATTTTTATGATTTTTTTATTTTGTCTCAACAGTTTTGATTTTTGTTATAAAACATAAAAACTGTTCCTTCTTAATTTGTGAGATTTTTACAGAAAAAAATGACAAAATGTAATATTAGGAATTGTATTTGTTGTACATTTTCAGGATTATTGTGTAATCTAATGAAAAAATATTACTGTTGTACTAAAAAAATTATACCAAGCATTGCCACAAAAACTGTAACAGTAGTGTATTACAGCAAATTGTAAAGTAGTAAAAAATGCTCAAAAAGGCTACATGCTTTTAAAGGTTAAGATCCCCCGGCATGTAATAAATAAAGCCAATCCAATCACGTCTATAAAACATATTCACTCATCCTTCTCCTGACCAGCGTCAGAGCTTCCCCTCCTTCCACCTCTTCATCTCATTTGCTATAAGTCATGAATCTGATCTATTCCCAGACAGTCTGCCTGGTATGTTTGATCCCACCAAATAATGTTCACATACAAGGCTGGTTCAGATGATGAACTCGTAAAGGTAGGGGATGAAAAATTAAATGGTGGGTGAATGTGACCCTGTGATTGACTAGAGAAGAAGAGATATTACCAGCAAATACAGTGTATATAACATGTCTATAATATTTTAGAGTGACCTATTTCAATCCTTTGTTGATCTGGACTAACAGATCACAAAACCAAATTCATTCACAGAAAATGAGAATAATAGAAAGCGGGAATCCCTTCAGCAATTTTCATTCTGTTTTCTGCAGCTGACTGAGCTTTATTAATCATCTCTCAGTGCTCTGCTCTGTCCTGCGTCAACATCAGAGCCAGCTTTAGTTAGTTCATTTGCTGGCAGAGCAGCTGAAGGAATGCCAGGGACATCTATGTGGGCTCAGACCCCCTCGGCTGCATGGTGTGCATGTGTGTTATGTAAGAGTGCAGTGATGTAACATTGTCTCAGCTTTGAGGTGAATTGTGCAGAGTGCGCTGCATTGCTCTTGTTCTCCACCTGATCCTGCACCAATTTTCACTCTAGTCACAGCTTGGTTTGTTGCCATGGAGACCAGCGAGGCTTCTGACTGCCTGTTTCAGGAAAGGTAGAGGATTATTTAATTTAATCCTCTGTCTGAAATGATATTCCAAATCTGGGCGGATGAAGATTAACAGAAATCCTCATGGGATGCTTAGTTGCTCAGTTGCTTATAGAGCTTCACTCTGGGAGCTTGAATAAATGATTCACTTATCTTTTTAAATATTGCATAAGATTATGAGCTTCATAAGCCATTATGAAACACAACTCTTTTGTAAAACTTTTTAGCGAATCCATTTCGTTTTCAACTTCTTTGGATACACGAAACAAGCCGTTCCTCGAGTAGCGCCAGCGTAGATTCAAAAACTCAACGTTTCAGTAACTGTCAAGAGCTGCATTGCTTTAAAATTGATTTGTTAAAGAACTTGTTTTATGAACAACCTTAGTCTACTCTCTGAAGTTTGGTATTCTCTTACTATGACCTCATTTTCATCTGCCATTCTTCAAGTTAAAGAAATTTGTTAAGGCATTATTTGTATTCTTGTAAATGCCTGCAAGAACAGTATGAAACAGTTACAAAAATAATAGTATTTCAATGAACATCTTTTCAACATAAAGCTCTAATCTAAAACTTAATTAACACTAATTGTTGCTATAATATACATAATAAATGTGCAAACATATTGATAAATGTGAGTAAACTAGGTTCAACTTAATTGTTGTTTATTATTCGATTTAATAGCAAAGTGCTACAAAATTAATCACTTTATTTTAATGCACAGCTTTGCACATGAATATATGATAAACATCTTGGAATATGTAATAAAAAACAACTAATTTAATGCATTGTTGAATCTTCTTAATTTGAATGTAAATTAATGGTATGAAAAAGCTCAGATTTATTTTATATATTTTTTTTATTTTTTTTATATATAATTTAGTGAATGTTTTTTCTTTTCTGTTTTGATTAGTTACAAGTTTGTTTGTTTTAAATGTTAAAGTATATAGTTGGATGATTTTTCTTAGTTAATTACATTTAAAAAGCTGTGTTAATCTACATTTAGCCATTTTATAGTTGGACCGTCTTTGATTACAGCCTTCGATGTGGCTTAGTTTCGATAAGTTTCTGCAGTGTCACAACATGTATTTCCATTAAGTGTTGCATTATTGGGCAGCACAGTGGCGCAGTGGGTAGCACTGTGGCCTTCCAGGTAGAAGGTTGTCGGTTCGAGGCTCGCCGGTGACTTTCCTGGAAGGAGTTTGATGAATGAATGTTGCATTATTTTTTTCCTTAAATAACTTGTTGCCGGATTATCACTGATACAGTAATTATCCAACAGGAGGCCCGCGTTTGTTTATTTAAACTCAGGTGACAACTTTTTTAGGCAAGGCATGGTACATGCAATATATAGGCAAACTTTCAAGAGCCAATAATATAGAAGTGTTATTTCTCTCTGTTTGTGTTGCACGTTCGCACATTTTGTGGAAATCAGGTGTGGTTTGGGAACTGTTTATAGACACAAAATTTAAAAGAACAGTGTTTAGAGTAATATTAATGTGTGTATTTAATTTAAAAAAAAAAAGAGTCCATGCAGGCAGTATGCTTCAATTGTTTTTTTTTTTTTTTTTGTAATGTCAGCTTCATCATCAGAGCTGCCGGACTTCACAAACACGTTGCATAATCCCCCTTTACGTAAGATGATGTCTGCATCTTCACAACCGTCAGCAGTCATCTCATCAGTCTTGATTTAGGCATTCGTTGTGGCCTCAGAATAAAGTTCAGCTTAATGTCAGAGGCAAATCCTGCCATGATCCTATGATTATCATGAGCTTTATTTTTGTTAATCTTCCACTATACAGGCAAATCTCATTTGGCAATCGTGCAGAGGGTCAATAATGAAGGAGAAGGAGATCCTTTTTACGAGGTCATGGGTATTGTCACTCTGGAGGACGTCATTGAGGAAATTATCAAGTCTGAGATTGTGGATGAAACAGATCTCTATAGTAAGTGATCTTTAAATCCTGATGGGTTACCAAAAACACTCCATCAGTTCTTTATAAGGCAAATGTTTATTCTTCAGGGACACTTTAAAGCCCAAGTACATGATTTTTCTGATCCTGTTGTTTCCTGGTTCATAGTTAATATCACTGACGCACTGGTGCATACATCACCACTTAAAAGTGCGTCTGTGTGATGTGCTTTTAAGTAAATCTTGTCCTCAAGCTTTAATAATAGAAGACCAGGACACACAAAAGTTGTGCGATTATGGATTTTGGATATACCGTACATCTTCTATTGTTTAAAAGAGTTTATTTTACTAAGAGTTATTTAAAACACGATGTCTGCAGAAACCTGGACCATTTTCACAGGTGGTGCAACTGTACACTTGAAACTAAGTTTAAGATATTGTGATATTTGAAACAAAAAAAAAGATGTCTACCAGTTTCAGCTGCCTATTTATAGCTGCAGTGAGCTTCTGTCTGTTGGCGATTTCAAAAAGCACCTTTCGGCACATAGGGTTCTCTGGGTTGGGGAGATCTCAGTTTCCGGTTGCTTCCTGGATCTAGAGCTGTTTCATGGACAGCTCTCCTGGTATGCATACTCCGCAAATACGCCTTGCGTCCCTACTAGGCTAATTAACAATATGGTGCATTAGTGAAATGATTAAATGACTTTGGAATATCATCTTAACCTGTACACATTCTTGCAGATGCTGCTAGTTTAAAACAGATTTTCTTGTATTACTTAATTTCACATTTTGTTTTTCTTGTACTGCAGCTGACAACCGAACAAAGAGGAGAGTATCTCACCACGAGAGAAAACTGCAAGATTTCTCTATATTTAAACTGTCTGAGAGTGAAATGAAAGTGAAAGTTTCACCACAGCTCCTCCTTGCAACACACCGCTTTCTAGCCACAGGTAAATGCAAACCAGAAATTGTATATGACCCATTCACAGCTTTTCACAGTTATCCAAAGAATGAGATTAACTGTAGGGGATGATGGATAATGGTTTGCCATGGAAGGAATTCCTCAATATTCCTTATTCCCCACTTTCTGCTGTTAGAAGTAGAGCCTTTCAAGTCGACTCATCTCTCAGAGAAGATCCTGCTGCGATTGATAAAGCACCCAAGTGTTGTTCAAGAGCTCAAGTTTGATGAGAAGAACAAGCGTTCAGCGAAGCACTACATCTACCAGCGGAACAAGCCCGTCGAGTATTTCATCCTCATACTTCAGGTCAGGATCTATAAAAATGCTTTGAATATTTTATTAAACTATTGTGTATAATTTATTTTACTGAATACTGCCTTAAAATAGTTGTAATTAGTTGTAACTCACTATATTTCACAATCGTTTGTCCTTCATCAGTTTTTAGACAGTCTCTTATAACATACAGTATGTCACAAAAGTGAGTGCACCCCTCATACTGTAAATATTTATTTTTATCTTTTCATAGGACAACACCAGACATCTTTGACACAATGAAAAGTAGTCAGTCTAAAGTTTGTATAGCAGTGTAAATTTATTATCTGTTCAAAATAATTCAAAATACAGCCAATAATAGCCGAATCCCTGGCAAACCAAGTACGTTTTACACTGTCTCAGGTGTCACCAGATAGCAGGTGAGATAAGTTTGGTATAAAAGCTCTTCAACTCTGCCAACTTAGTCAACATGGCACCTCTTCGCAAACAACTCTTTGCTATCCAAACTTTAGACTGGCTACTTTTCATTGTGTCAAAGCAGTGTTGTCCTATGAAAAGATGTAAATAAATGTTTCCATATATATGAGGGGTTTATTCATTTTTGTGACATACTGTAAATCATAATTGCCCAAAATCTCTTGATGTGCTGAATAATTTTATTCTTTAACCAGAACTAGGAACAACGCCCAAATCATTAAAAAAACAACCATACACCATAATTCCCCTCTACAGTTGGTCAGACAAGAGCATTGCTTGAATTTTTGTTAAAATCCAAAAAATAAAGGTACTTTTTCACCACAGATTCAAGCATGATTAGATTAAATCTTATTTAACCAGATAAATTTGACATTATTAACTCCAGTGTCTCTCAGCTGTGATTTTTTTTTTGTAATAATTCTGATTATTCCCTTTACCCACAGGGTCGAGTTGAGGTTGAGATTGGCAAAGAGGGGCTAAAGTTTGAAAATGGTCCTTTCACATACTATGGTTTACCAGCCATCATGACCATTCTACCTACAGGTCAGCCTCTGAATTTGATCTCCATTGAGCTCCATTGTGTGTGTGGTGCTGGCCCCCTCAGCATTTCTCTCCACAACTAATTAAAGCAGAAAAACTCAATGCAAACCATTGGAGAGTACAGCTGGGTAATTACAGCACTGCTCTGCCCACTCAGGCAAAATGGTACATTTCAGAACAAGGAAAATCTCTTAAAGTGCAAAAAATAACTTGTTTTTAGCATGGCTTTATCAATTTACAATCTATTCACAATCTTGGTTATTTAAATGCTGTCTACATCTCTCTCTCTGTGAAATAAGCTCGATGAAAGCAGAATGCCATATGGAACACCAGATACCAAAACAACTCCTCCAAAGATAATGAGCAAAAATGAAAGGACAGTTACATAAGCGTGTGGTGTTGTCACTCTCACGTCTGCATTTTGCCCACACAAGCCATATTTAAAAACCAGTGGAATGCAAACGTTGAAAGAGTTAATTGTGATAAAATGCTGCAGTTCCGTTCTTCAGTAACTAAACAGAAACTCTTGAATGCAACTAAAGCCTATGATCTCTTGCTTGTTTACTTTAGTTTTATCATTTGAGTAGATGTGGGGACAATATATCCTGAGGCAACAAAGTCGAAAGTGCATCAAAAATGATTTAATACAAGTCTTTCCAGCAATAATCATTGTTGTGATTTGATGCAGTGCACCGGTCACCTTCCCCAAGCAGCGGCCTAAATCATTCAGACACCACAATTCATGCAGGCAGCTTGGGACAGCTGAGCATCAGCAGCGGGCCTTACTTACCAGATTACACCGTACGGCAGCTCACAGACCTACAGATCATCAAGGTAAATTTGAATTTTCCATGAATCCATCCTCATGATTATTAAAAATGTTACATTTTATTAATACTGCATTTTGTGAAATTGCAATACATTTTTGAAATGCTGTGCTTCAGTAAAAATCTGGTAAATTGTGTAAACAGATTGTCATAATTAGAGATTTTCTGCCTTTTTTCCTGCACCTTCACCAACAATGTAACAATGTTTGTCATTAAGACTCTAATAAGAAGCTGTGGAAAATTGACATGAGATACACTAAGAGACCACATTGACGCACAGCATTCAGTCAAAGTGACAACCAATATTAGTTTTTGCAATGCTTTTAAATTGCTAAAATTACAATTTTTCAATAAAAATCTTCTGTGTGCAATTGTAAAATGGCTTGTGTGCAGATCTACAGTATATACACAATTAAGTAAAAATCTCTCTATCCCAAATGTGTTTCTACTCTTTCCAGATTACTCGAAACCACTATCAGAATGCGTTGACAGCAACACGGATGGACAGCTCTCCACAGACCCCAGATGCAGACAGTCATACAGGCGGAGAGAGAATGACACTCCCGGAGACACGCTCAAACAGCATCGCGCTTCCATTGAGTGAGCTGAGGCCATGTCTGAACTTGAGCCGTTTCCAGCAACACAGAGCGGCTGATAGTACCAGTGCCCGGAACCACAGAAACGCCATTGTCCGTAAGGGCATTTGTTTATATATGAAACATTTCTGTAACTTTGTGCAATACACATATGTGTATTGTTACAGAAGTTTATCAAATTTTCATCTGAATGAACAATTGGCTGCATCTGGTTTGGTTGAGTCAAGATTGAGAGGAAGAGACCATAAGAAGGCTCTGGTAGTATAATTCATTTATTTTTTGTAGTAAAAGACTTGATGGCCGTTATTGTTTGTTTTCATTGGTGGATTAATGTGTTTAAAATTGCAGTGCATAGAACCTTTTCATTATCCAAGGCAACTTTGATTTTAGTTTCCTGTCAGCCAAAGGAAATCCCAAATGAAACCATGAATACTGTGTTCTTTCTGTGACATTTCTAATCAAACACACCTGAACTGACTATTTCCTGTATGGTCAGCTGACTGTGTCTGTCTGGCTCCCCCTGCAGGAAGTAAATCAGATGGACAAAAAAGCCCCAGTGACTCAGTGTTCCTGCGCATGGATGATATCCCATATATCAGAGAAAACCTTGTGGAGAGGAAAGAAGGAACTGGTAAGTCAAAACTAGGAAGATTTATAATATCATGATTAACATGATATTGGTTTTAACATTTTAAAGATAAATATTAACAGAAAAAATAATTCAGGATTGTGCCTCTGCTTTCACCAAGAGTGAGGATAGCACCAACAGTTGTGCAATTCACTGAACCTTACGGTGACTACTGAATTTTGGTTCTTTAAAGTTAAATTAAATTAACATTTTTTAACACAGCTTTTTGAAATGTCCGAGTGTGTGGATGAGGAATCATCTCTGTGATGTATCTCTATGGTGAAGTCTATCTTTGTTGGGGGGGGGGTGCGTGTGTGTACGTGTGTGTGCGTGCGTGGGTGTGTGCGTGTGTGTGTGCGTGTGCGTGTGTGTGTGTGTGTGTGTGTGTGCGTGTGTCTGTCTGTGTGTGTTGTGATTTATTTTGTTCACATCTCTGGTTAACTTTGATGTAATAAACTTTGATTTGATTTAGTATCATTTTAAATGTTTAATTAAATGTTAAATAAAGCTATTAAAAATAAATTATTAAGAAATCAGGCTCATTTAAATGATAGCAGACAGTAATATAAAATTCAAGTATTGTTTTAAGTGTTTTCATCTAAGTATTTAGGTGTGTTTGAAATAGAATGAGGAAGAGGAATAGTTTAGTTGTTTGAGTAAACCCTGAGGTGCTCTTTGACAGCAGTTTGACATAAAGAGGCAAGAGGAGACAGAAACACTTGAGTCTTTGTTTGGATGAGACACAGAGGAATGTGAATCAGGGGACAACTGTTCACACCAGAGTGACTTCTGGTGATTACAGCAGGGAAACAGGAAGTACTCCATCAAGTGAGAGTAGAGGAGTCTGTCTGTGCAATACTGTATGTACGTGTGGCACAAGTGGTGTCATCGGAAGATGTCTGACTCTATAACGTGTTCTGTTTCAGATGTTATGGTGGAATCGATGGAGACTGACCTGTCCACATCTCAGCTCATCGCTTCTCACTCCCTCTGCCTTTCAGAGGAAAACCTAGGCAAAAAACTGCTGCGCAAACTAAGTAAGCATCAGTCTTTTACCCTTGTGGCTTTGTTAGTTCAAACTGTGGACATTAGGCTGGAAATAGTGAAGAAAGAGGGTTGGAGGATTGGGACAGGTGTTGGACATTGAATTAAAAAAAAATACACAAAAGGTGACAAGGTGGAAAAAAAACAACAACAAAAGGTCCAGCCTCATGGTGTAGTGGTTGGTCCATCAGACACGTATTGCCAGGGTGACATGTCTCAAATCCATTGTCATTTCCTTTCCTCTTCCTGTTACAACACTGCACTGTCCAAATAAAAGGCACAAAGTCTCCAAAAAACTATCTTTAAAAATCCACAACAAAAGATCACATGATGAACCCAAACTAGATCATAAAGTTGAACTTTTCAAAAGTTCCCTTCTTCCATGAAACACAAAGCAATACTTTATCATATTACCCTGCCATTTCTGCTTGCACCAACATTGTATCACAACCAAATCGTTTAAAATGCAAAAAAAGAACAGTGCGAATGGATGAAAGAGAGGAAAAATTAAATGGGTGGAACTGAAATGGAGACCCAATGCTGGTCCATGGCTGTCAATCAAGTGGAAGTGAAATCATATACAGCTGGAAGGCTTTAAATAATGTGATTATAAATAAGGTGACAAATGAGTAAAAAACCTTACCTTCCCTCTCACCCATAGTTTATCTGTAGCGTCTGTACCATTTTGGGACTAACCAACACCAACGATCACCCATATGATAAAACAAGGTAAAACGAGCGGCCTGATAGGGCTCAGTGGGAACCATCACCTTACTTTAGATGATAAAAAGGAATGAGAATAGTTTTACATTTACAGCTTTAATGGGTGATGCCCCTGTCTAGCTAGCTGTCAAACATTTCTCTATTTGAATCTGCCCTTAACGACACAGCACCCGAGTTCACAGCTGCACAAACACACCTGCATTTGGAAATTGCATCTGTTTCCTAGCAACCAGCCCACGCATCGACTATAAAGACAAGACAGTCACAACATTGAGACTTGTGTATTCGGGACATTTCTGGGTCAGTGCTTGTTTTGCATCAAGTGGGAATAAATAGGTCGAATCAACCATCTTGTTTCTGATTAGCTCATATATTTACTGCTGGAGGGTAACTTTATTGGGAGTTTGACCCAGTTTCCTTCAGGACTCTCTTGACTCTTTATGACACAATTTCAAAAGTTGGAAATTTAGGTAGTTTTATCTTATTTACATGAGTGTATTTAAGATATTATTTAAGATTTGCCTGTTCCAGCCAATTTAACAGTTACACAACACGTGTAATTGATTGAAGTTATGTAATAATTATTATGTCTTTGTAATACATTTTGATTCATAATACACATCCCTCTATTATGTCATAATGGCTCCATCCTTGTCACCAATAATTGATCGTTTTCAACCTTTAGGTAACAAAAAGAGAAAGAAGTCCCGCGATGGAGACAAACCATTGGAGGAGAGTCCCGAGGAGTCAGAGGTGAACACCTAGCATTGATTGAATGGGTTTGCTCTCTCACTTCATCACCTTTTTCCCAGACGTGCGAAATCTTCTCCAGGGTTTCTCTGGACTGAAAGTGAGACAAAGCACAACCCATTGAGTACAGACCACACACAGATGTAGCATCATCCGTCTTTGACTTTGGCGGTGAAACATGCTGAACTGAAGGATGCACTTTTGAAAAAAACTGCAACAAGACACCTTTTTTAAAATAACTGACGAGGTGATGGTGAATTATGAACGCATGGAAGATCCAGCAAGCAAATCCTGGAGACACGAGGCCAACATCAGATGAACTGCTGGATGTTTCTTCAAAAGTACTTTCACAGGAACTATCTTGAAAAAGTTGTGAATTTATATCTAATCATTGGAGAGGTATTTGTCAGGCTGTGCCTGGAAATGAATCAAGATGAAATTATTTATATCGAAGCACTTTGAGGCAGATCAGCCCATTTTATTTTATATTCTGTTGAATAACTACGGAGTTGCCAGAATTGATGCCTATATTAGGTAAGCACTGTCTGAATATTTTAAAATATTTTTTTATTTTGCTTTTATTGTAGCATGTTTTAGCTGAGAGAACAGGGTACACTTATATTGCTAATCCTGTTTATTTGACCCTCGCAGATAAGAGATGCCAATGTGGATAAGTTAATCATGTTTAGAGGATAGATTTATTAGTCCAATTTAATAGTGTTTATTATATTAGCATGCTTTTCTCAGTATTATTATTAAGCGAGCATTGTGTTTATTGTTATGAAATATAGATAGGATATGTGTAAGCCATAACTTGAACACACTTGAAGTATTGGTGTTAAATTTCACCTTAGACATAGAAATATATGAATATTAAATCATAAGCAATATCTAAAACATGCAAGAAGCCAATTTGTTTGGAGCCCTTGAAGTGAAACACTTAGTATTTTGCTGCACTTTGCTAAATCTCTCACCTATAATTAATTTCATGAAAATGTCACTACATTTATATATAATCTTATCCGTTTTGGCATTTTTGATGACAAACCTCTCAAAGGAATGTTTTAAGCAAAATATCATATTTACGTCCAGTATCGGTTTGATCCATTGGTAAAAAAAAACAGTATTGAGATTATTCTCTGATCAATTTACCAATTTCATGTTGTCGCCAATTTAAGCATCATAGCGAGGCCCCTGTGGGAAGAAACAAATAAAAAAAACATGGCATTATTTACAAATGAATGATTTTCAATCATGGATTTTGAAAATTGGGCTGAAAAACAAATTAAGAATCCCATGGCCATTTCTATTGAAGGTTAAATTCCCAATTAAGGAAGTAATGTTAAATATTTGACCGGTACATTCATACAGTGTCATGTGCAGAATCGGTGCAGAACTATTTTTTAACTCCACCCTCTAATATAATATAAACTCTATGGAAATCAAGCTTTTTATTTTCGTATGGCTCATTTATCCTCACATAAATAGGAGGGACCATGTGATTGACAGGTCAGATTCAAATTCAGTGAAGTCATTCTCAAATTCTTGTTTTATGCTACAAAATGAGTTGTAAATAACAAGCTGTGTGTAAGCCAGACTCAAGGCGGAGCTCTGAATCCATGATCAGGAAGTTGCATGTGGGTATGTGCACCTTCTCTCTGTCTACCGTGGCTGCACTCAAATCATTCTCGAGGTGGCCCCAAATGGCCCAATGGCAGAGGCAATGTCACATCCTCCATTGATTTCTTCCCACTGGAACATCACTTTCATTCTTAGAATGCCGGCAATGTGAATTAGGGTAATTATCGCATTCACATAATTCTCATTTGTATACATCAAAGAATTCTTAAAAATGTATAAACAACAAATTAGCTTTTTCCAGGAGCTCAGGAAGCACTTTGTGTCATTAAAGTTCTGATGCTGGGACACATTTTTAAATAACTGCAGCCCCTCTGATATTTGGATATTTTAATTTTCGAGTGAAATCACCGAAATACAACATGTGAGCTGTCATTATTTGTTCACTGCCATCAATTCCTGCAGGCTCAAACAGCTCATCCCTGCCATCAGATCACATGATTACATTACGTACATTATACCATTGGACAGGGGTCTGCAAGTTGACCTGGGATGGCATGTTTGCATTTCACCCATTCAAGTGCACAGTTATGAATGAACAGAACTGTGCCTTGCTCAATATTCGATCAATATTCCGCCTTAAGTCCTTCTACTCCATCTGTTGCTAAAGAACTACCAGAAATACCAAATGCATATTGCAGGCAAACTGTGAGTTTTATTCAGAAGCAGTTAAAAACTCCTCCAAAAGATTGTGACTGGATTTAGCCTGCAGGTTGGAGTTTGCTGAACCCAGCCAGGGAATGATCAAATTGGCTTGGATGTGTGTTGCATGAAAAGTATGTGAAACCAATACCTTTGACAACATGCATGCATCAAACAATGGCATTTCAAATGGACTGCATTTGCCTTTTTGCTTGTATACTAACGCTAACAGTGGACTATACCACTAGAATATTGACAATGAAAGCACAAAGACTCAGGCTAGATCCTCCTGGACTGTATCTTTCCTTATTATATGAAATAATATTTGCAATAAGCTAGCACTTTTGATAAAGTTGCACCGCATGTTGATTTGAGCTTAACTTCACGTGCCTGTCAGCTTTCGGGCCACATGGACACTTTTTGTTGTGCAATACTGTGAGCTACACCCACTGAACAGAGCACACTTGCTGGGGAGAGAAAGAGACTTGAGTTTAGCGTCACTACTGCAATGCAGAGCAGAGGTGATGACACACTGATGTCTGGATTAAAAAAAAGCTGATTGAAATTCACAAATCCACTCATTCTGCAAGCTGCACGCTTAAGCCTTTAACTGTGTGTATTAAAGATGAGACGAAAATCCTCTCAGACTCCAGAACTCTATTCAGTGGGTCAGCCGATGGGTTGGTGTATGTATATTTATACGGATTTTTGAAAATACCAGACTCATTATCTTTGGGTTTACAGAAAACCTGAATATAAGGCCATACGAGTATAAAGAGAGAATCAAATATTCTATTCAATCTTGATGTGGTGCTGAAGGACAAAAAGTACCAATAAAGGAAGATTTAGTTCCAATTGTTTTCTTGGAAAATGTTTCTTCTGCTCAAAACCAGGCCAAATGAGCTTCATACTTAATATTAATGATTGGAGGAAGTTGTTATTTGTGAACTAATGACTTGACTGGTAAATGTAGCATACTTTCTGTTGGTATATCGACACGGTAACAATGAAAATAACTTACAGGAATATCATCAGCATATTTAGTTCCTTGATATTACACCAAAATTGACTATTTTCCTTGCAATATCAGCTTACTACGGGTGTAACAATATATTGTGGCTCAATATGACTGTCACAATACGTACCGTGGTGCTACTGGATTGTCGTCTAGAAGCTGAAGTGTATTTGTTTCTTGGAGTGATTGCGATTCTAGTCACTTCTGAAACTTCTTTACGTTGTCTTCTTGTTTTATGTAATATTTACTATGAGACAATTATTCTTCGCTCACATTTAAAATGATAGATTAAAAAATGAGCTATCTGCATCAGAGTAAAAAAGATGACAATGTAAACACTAACACTACCTCTAGTGGATGGATGTTATCAAATGCTCTCATACAAATCAAACTAGACTCTAGCCTTTTTAGCTTGGTGCTCTCAAGACCTTTTAAATTCCATTTTTTCCAGTGATGGTTTAAAATATAATGATGCATATTGTATTGAAGACAAAATATTGAGGTATAGATCATAACATGAGCAGAGTATCGTTACAGCCACCCTAACATTTCATTTCGGTGTTACTCTGAAAAGAGTTATAATTGTAGTAAAATATGGAAACTGTGATAATTTTGAGCTGAAAAGCTAAGGATCTTGTCAAGGTGGGCCTACTGCACACTCCCAAACACCAATCACACACAGCCGTACTGGGCAATGTGGATGGAGTGACTTGCAAAAGGCCACAATGACAGAATGGTAATCGAACCACTAACCTTCTGGTTAAAGGACGATCAACTACGCCCTATCATTAAGTTAGATGGGCCTTATCTAATCAAAACTTGTTAAAAAAACGTATCGTACAGATATTTCATTGGCCCCAATGATATCAACTTGTAAGAAATAAGCATTCCCATCCTCCCAAACCCCACCCCTAAAACACTCTTTGTTTCTTAACCTCCAAATGTTTGAACACAGAGACATTAATTCATATGTTCATTTATTTCAGTCCACAAACATGGCTTTATATATTTGTTCTTGTGGTTCTTGGGTTGGATGGTAGAACTCTATAAGCAGGTTGGGACTGTAATGCACCTGGACACAAAACATGAAAATATTCTGCAGAGCACAAATAAGTCTGAACACAACAGAGAGAAAACGATGGAGCGGATCAGAAATAAAGTGCAAAATATTTCCTGGTCTCTTCACAACCCAGAAAACCTTAAGCAAGCACCTTCAAGAAATACCAGCCATATCAGTCACCGTCGGAAATCTTGTTTTCTTTTACATTTGGTTAAAAGCAGATCACAAACATTTGATTTATGGGTAAATTGCATTAACAGTTTCATTTGTGCTCCAGGGAAACCCATCCTAATATCTGCAGTCTCTGTGCATTTTACATAAACAATATTAACCGTCCTTCATTTACACACTTAATATGCTGGTAAAACCAAATTAATAACCAAAACTTTTAATAATAGAAGTTAATTATTCATATTTTCAACCCTGCTATAAATCTGATCAAATTTAATTGACATATTTGAATATTTAAAAATGTATTTATATTATATTTAAGTACATTTACAGACAGATGCTTGGTTTGAATCTATAGAAGCCTTTTCACCACAGGAAAAATTAATCTCATAATTCTTGCTGTTCTTGAGCACTTTCATTACTCTGTGATCGATCAATCAAGTGTTTTTCTCACTCAAAGTTAAAGACTAGTTTTATATTAAGACTTTGTTCTGTCTTGGGTAATAAAGTGAAGGTTATAATCTGATGGGCAAAGTATCAATCTGCAATAGTGAAATAAAAAAATCGAAACATACAGAATCTGAACATTTAGAACTGTGTGGGTAGTCAGAAACATTTCTTCATTTTAGTAGCTTTTTCAGATTTTTAGGGTTTCAGAATTCATATAATACTGAGAAAACTTATTTAAAGATGTTTCATTCAAATGAACAAAAAAATAATACATGGAACACTGCAAGAAAAAGAAAGAAATCCAGAGTTTAGGTAAGGTATGCTAGCAAGAAAAGTATTATTTTTCATCCTGTGGCAAAAAAAACTTCCTCAATTAACCCCAAGGCGTTGTTTTTTCCCACACAAACCAGTATGAGATGATATTTAAAATTACACAGAAGGATAAATGATAGATTGTTTGCATCACATCTTCTTCATATCTTCTAGGGCCAATTCTTTGCTTTATATTAACACATTAAAACAGGAGCTTGAAATGAATTGAAATTTGCTATGGTGTGAGCATATACAAGAGAGTGTGCCACTACGGGTCTGTGTTCTTGTGCACACACAAACAGGTGCTTATTGGACTTTAGTGACCGCCTCGTGAATGGACTCAGCCACATAGTCGATATTCTTGGAGGTGAGGCCACACATGTTGATGCGACCGCTTGCCATTAGGTAAATGTGCTTTTCTTTCACCATGTACTCCACCTGCTTAGCTGCAAAACAACATTTGAAGTGGTTTAGAGAGGAAACAGTACACACAACAGAAACCAAACGATTGCTTTACTAGCTTTCAACTCAAGTTTCTAGGTTTGCCCTCAAACTCCACCATTTTTTTCTACGAGTGTAAATCGAGGATGCGTTACTTACGATTGAGTCCCGTGAAGCTGAACATTCCAATTTGTTCGGTGATGTGCTCCCAGGTTCCTGGGGTCCCTAAAGCCTTCAGTTTCTCCTTTAGCTGAGCTCGCATCAGCAGCACCCGATCTGCCATGGTCTTCACATTGTCCTTCCTGGAAATAACATAAAACGCTATGTTAGTAAATTCACTGAAATCCTTAAGAAATTAATGTTCCATTGAACAGAGTAATCTCCAATCATAACCCTATATTACATCTTTTAGTGCTTGTTAATGGCCGACACCAAAAACTAGAACTAGTGCTTCAGTTCATTGTGTTCTTCTGAAGTTTGGAATCTCAATGTTATTCAGGATGGTGAACTCAAACCCTCCAAGCAAGTAAATAATGTGATCAGAGGTTCATGGGATGATTACTAAGTAAAGTTAAACTCCTAAATTGATAAATGTGCCCTGGTGATCTTTATCCATGCACTCATCAACATTGACAAATCTAATGCAATGGCCAGACTACATGCGGTCTAGAATGCTGCCCCCCGGTTTTCCTGAAACCAAGTCCAGAGGGAGGATTCATATTTCACCAATCTTGATCAAGATACACTGGCTCCATATTATGAAAAGGATCCATCATAAAATCCTCAAATTAGGTTTTACATTTTTACAGGGAGTTGCACCATTTTAAATTAATGCTGATTGCACACACTTGTGGGAATTCACTGTGGTAATTAAGTCAGCTGTGACTCAGGATGAACACCAAATGTTGGAGTGGCTTTTTACAGATTTTATTTATGTGTTCTATGTTTTGTTGGGGTGAAGGTTGCTCTTAAATACTATGTTATGATATAAAGAGTTAATCTCAGTTGAAACAAATATGTTATCTTAAGAAAATTAGAAAGTATCATTTTGGAATTATAATTGGAAACTAGATGTTTACATTTATCAACATACTGGTGGCTTGTAAAAATGCTGCTTTCCAACTTTTTATAAATACATATGTGATATTTAGAAAGTCCCATGTTCCTAGCATTTTCCTAAAGACCTGCTGATTTGGTTGCTATGGTAAACCAAATCATACGATTGCTGTAGGGGAGTCAGTGACATAATTTAACATTCCCAATGTCACTTTGTGTAACATAAACCAACCTGAGAAACCAAACCATTTCTGAGATTTCAGAAATTTTGGTTGCTAGAGAGCTGTCAGTGAGGTCATTAAAAAAATAAGTTAACTATGATCGTCATAAACAAACCCCCATTTCCTTATGATTTTTTTAAAGAAATCTTTCCCATTTATTTTCAATGGCCATTAAAAGTCCATGGTAAATATTTAACCCCTTCTATGGTTCAAATACTTTCGCACAATGCTTGTTGTGTTCTTGCAGAGTGGTAACCTCAGTTTGAGTGACAGTTGTCCGAAGTTTGGGATAGGTGGTGTGCTAACCAGTAGGGTAATATTGATATGACACAAACCGTTTCCCTCACAAGTCTTTGATTGATATAAACACATCTATAACACATAAATTACAAAACCATACATATATTCAACATTTCTAACAGAGAGAACAAGATACAAACAACATATGCAACATTATGACATTCCAACAAGCTTTATCCAAAATATATCTTTATATACAAAGTGGATAATGTAAGATTCCCCAGGTCACCCCTTTCAGCTGCATTATATAGTCACAGAAGCTTTTTATCTATTAGTATATAGTATAAAACACCACGCTACTTCATTTTACACATAGTTGATATTCAATTTAGCATTACATTGCTCCATTTAACCAAAGTTTACCATTCAGCAAAAAGCTGCGGGGTGTTGAGTGTGATGGCAACTAGTCGAGCGCCCTGAGATGGTGGATTGGACCAAGTGATTCGGACGATCTTCTCCATCTGAGACAAAACACGGTTCACATTGTCCTGGTCTCTCCCAACAACAGTCAAGTTCCCCACTCGCTCATCTGTGGAGTCAGAATCTCATTTAAATTCACATTATACTGAACACAGAGCAAAGAACATGACTGTAACTGTTTGAAGGCTGACCTCTACAGACCAGAAGCTAAAATTTAACACTTTTACGTCAAATGAAATCAAGGTGCTATTCTCAAGTGAGCTTGAAGATAGAACACATAAATTTTACAGCCCACAATCAGAGGCAAGAGAGAATGACCAATTTTAGTTTGAGGTCTCAAAGGGTTCAACTGTAATAATCCTGTTAAAATAACTTACTGTAGAGCCCGAAGTTCTTTGAGAAAGACTGGGCACAGAACAGCTCAAAACCCTCAGAGACAAAGTAGCGAACGGCCCAAGCATCTTTCTCTAAATCTCCTGAGGCGAAACCCTGATAGGCCGAATCAAAGAAGGCAAACAGGTTCTTTCGCTGGTGGAAAAAAGGAAAACAGAAAAAAATGTTGACACTTTGCAGACAGATGCTTCAACAAAGTGATCATCACTTGCTCTGCCCAACACTACATTTCAGTTTCTTTTAAAATAGATTGAAACTACTCAAGGATGAGTTCCATTTGTACCCCTTAGCCCTATCCCTCCAATTCTTGGGCGAAAACCTATCATTATCATCTCCTTTCTGAAGGATCTCCAGAGGCATGCTTAAAAAATGTCCAACAGTTAAACAGTTTTATTTGCATAATAACTCAGACAATTAGAGAGGAATTTGAAATTACAAAACAGCAAAGAAAGACCCTTATCCTGATCCTTATCAAAAGGGATAAGGTAATTCATCTGCACCTTTGAAAGAGTTTCTGGTTGATTATTTGCTTGTGAGTAAAAAAAATAACGCATAAGAGCATTAAATGGTGTCTTAGTAACTTATTATACACAGTTGTGTGCAAATAGACTTCGAATTTGATTTGAGTTAGTTAATTTTGTGGATACTAGCAGTGTTAGCCTAAAGCTGGTGCTTGACATCACAATGTTACTGGTGCAGCATTTACTGTATTTATTTCATACGTTTATTACAATGGCATCGTTGTCTATATTTAAGCTGGTTTTTAAGTATTTGTTTACCTCAAATGTGAATATTTAATGTGTAATTAAGTGAGCTCATCTGCATTTATTTTTCTACTGCACAACTTTACAAAAAAAAATGGAGAAAAAAAATAGAGACCAGGAACCAAAGATAATCAGAAAGAAACGAGTACTCAGGAATAAACACAGGGTTTATTCTAAAATAAGGAATAATTACAAAATATCTTCAATATCTACTATGACATACCAGCTTCATCTGTGCAGAAATAATTTAATAATCAGTTATTTGAGCACATAACTGTACTTTTAAATTTTTCTCTTATATTTATGGTTGTGTTTGATTTTTCAGCAATATTCACGGAAAGACATGATGACAAGGGCTTCTCTTATTACACGCATCATTTAGTGAAAGTGTAAACCAGTGAAATGTGATGAGAGGTTTTACATTTCTAGAATGCCATGTGTCCTGCAGGACTGAGGCCATTGTAATGATTAGGTTATTTGTTCATTCTGCAACAGTTAACTACAAACTGTACCATTTATCGACCTATTACATATAATTATGATCTGATCATCCACCCACACCCTGACATTTGGGGGTGCTGTGATGGTCTGACCTTCATGACTTCTGAGATCTGCTTCCACTGCTCTCGTGTGGGGTCTGTTCCGGTGGGATTGTGAGCACATGCGTGTAAAACAAAGATGGAATGTTCAGGTGCCCCCTGTCAGAAGAAACAATAGACTTAATTGAGCAAAAATATAATTAACTGCTATTTAACAGAACATATAATAACAATTAAATGTTTTACCATGGTTTACATAAATCTGGGGCTGTAAGTAAAGAAATACAATACATATTTAAACAAAAAAAAAATCTACCTCAAGGTCGCCCAGAAATCCAGTCAGGTCGAGCCCACGTTTCCCTGCATCCCAGTACTTGTATGGACGGATGTCCTCAAATCCAGCATTAGAGAAAACGGCATTGTGGTTTTCTAACGAAGAGATACATGCTTTCATAAACCAAATGTTAACTGTAAAGGTAATCCTATTTTTTACGTGAAAGCAGGGCGTGTGCTCACCCCATGTCGGTGCAGACACGTAAACTGGAGTTTTTGTGTTGTCGGTCCCATTGTACCAGCGGCGAAGAAATTCAGCTCCGATTTTTAGAGCTCCAGTTCCTCCCAAGCACTGCACAGCTCCTACCTGCAAAAATAGAACTACTTCATAAATAATAATTAAAACCCAGCACCATTCTCCCCTAGAAAATAACATCAAGTTGGAAGAAACTGCAAGCTGATTTTTATAGAAATATTTTATATCGTCACACATGTCAAAATTGGTAACAAGAGCAGGGCCGTCCTGGGGCATAGGCAGTATAGGCAAATGCTAAGGGTGGTACATCCAGGGGGCACCAGAAATGGAGGAAGAAAAAAAGTGCAACTTCTACTAGCCTTAGAACTATTTGATGTTATGTCAGAAAACAGTAAGCTCTCATTAGGTTAACTGCATTGAAAGCCTTATTTAGTAGAAATAGTAATAATAATATTAATAATAACAATAGGTTACACTCCTAAGACACGCCCTTTGAATAGTTTTGTAAGTGGTGGGCTCAAGTTGCTTCTCCAGGGGAGGAAAAATAGGAACGAGGAGGAGGAAAAACGGCAAAAAGACAGAGGTAATGGTGTGGTAAAGATGATATCAGCGATGTTATTTTGCTGTTGCAGAATCAATAAATAATAACCAGCGCCATTTGTTAGCCTTAACCTCACTTAATGTTATGGGGGGGCCTAGTTGTTAAACAGTCATGTAACTCCCCCATCATTATGTTATGTGTTTTATTTTCATTTTTATTTAAAACCTTGTATTTTTTCTGTCTACTTATTTCTTAAATTTTTTGGGGGAGCATTTAAATCTAATACTAAGCTATGTTTTTTTTTAAATATATGTACACTGATGTTAAATTTAGTGTGATGCAAAGGGGCACCATCTGAAATCAAGGGCAACAAATTGGTTAGGGCCGGCCGTGAACAAGAGGTACCTTATCAACACTAAATGTAGCTCCTCCTTTGGGCACCTGGTGGAACTATAACCGAGAGAGTACTTTGTAGATGTTCAGACATGGACTGTGGTCACAGTTTGTAAATTTGGGACCAATCAGATTCGGTATTACTGACTTATAACAACTTCCTGTTCATGGTGAAATTACTCATTTCGACAGCCGCTGTGTGCATAAAGTCAAAAAGAGTTTGGAGATGAAAAGCAAAAATCTAGGAGTTTGTTAAAGTGCAACATAAGCAAAATTGGCCCTTTTTAGAGTGTTTTGCAAAATAGTTTTTTGGAAACGGGATCCATATTGCTTATATTTTTAGTGCTGAATTTGTGCTGAATTTCATTCTCGTACAACAAGCGAAGGGCAACATGAGCTGAAGTGTGTTAGGTGGTGCTATAGAGCCATTTTGCCACACCCACTTTTCAAAACCTCAATCAGATGTAAAATTTTACCAGTTCTGACGTGTGTGAATTTCAGTGACTTTTCCAGTATGTTTAGGCCCTCAAAACAGCTGTAGGCAGCAAAACAATAATGCTCTGAGACATTACAATAACCTCCAGCGCTCAAGCCCTAAAAATAATTGTGTTCTAGTTAGGGTTGCATTTTAAAGGAATAAACAGTTTGATTTGCATCTAGATACAAAGGTTACAATTCCTTTTACTATAAATAAATTCAACTAAAATAGATCCGATTTAAATTAGAATTCTTAAAAACATGCACTAACACATTTTCTCGAACAAGACTTTTTTGGACTAAAACACATCACATGAGCTCTCGCATTGGTTTCAGGGTTCATGATGCGTGTGTGGTGTGTATGACACCACCAACCGAATCCAAATCTCACGATACTCGATCAATGACTCCACAACCAGCTAATTGATATCGATACAAGAGGCTGATACCAGCCTCAATATATTCTATCAATATATGTCTATATCGATTTATCATTTAACTCTTGGAAAACCCTTCATAATTCTGACCTGTGTTCAGCAAGAGGTGTGCAGTTAAAAGACCTGAGCAAAACTGCTTGTGTGGCAGCTTACCTGTCCGTATACAGACTAATCAGTCCATTTCTAAAAACACAGAATTAAAAATGACCACTTTTTTATTTCACTTTAAAAATCAACCCACTAAAAGAGCTCTTGAGCAAGGTGTAATGAACATTTTTAGATTCTTCTCTGACCCGGTTTTCCTTAATGGCAGGACTGTCTTCCCCAAGAGCAATCTTGGATGCGCTGGAACGAAACTCTGGCAGACCGAGGATGGGCAGGTACTCATGATTCAGACTGTGATCATCCGCAATCATCTTCTCCACTTTCCTCACCACAGGAAGAACCCAAGGCTGGCCTTCATCTGTCCTGTAGGCTGAAGAACAATTCTATTATTAGGTAAAAAACTAAACTGTTAAGGATGAAATGTACATATTTGTTCAGCAATGTTGCCTTTCGGTAAAAACGCTGCAGCTGTTCACGAAAAATTTATAAACATTCTAAACCTTTGCGATCTTAATTTTTCATAAAGAAGAACATTTAATATTTGAGAAATTTCTATCATTCTAAATCATCATCTTTGGAATCCCAAAGTTTTGAATATAAACAATTTTGAATCCCAAAGTTATAGGTAAAACTAACCGAAGGCATTGCTTTTACATTTTGTTGAAGACAGAAAGAAATTACAATTTAAAAAATTTGCATTAAAGTATGAATTTCTGAACTGTTATTAATTAGTTAGGATCAGTTCCCCTTTAATTCGAATCTCTCATATAAGCTATAGTTATTTTATCTGATGCATGTATGATTTATCAGTGAACTTTTACCCCAGAACAAAAAGTGCCGCATAAGCTTCTCTGACAATAACTGCCTGTGTCCTCAAATAAATCTTGATAGCGAATCTCAGAATAAATCCTGTAAACATTTCTTACTTAAATATTTAATAGTCATCTTTTATTATTGGTTTCATTTCTTTTATTTTATTTTTAAACATCTGTCATCTTGCGCAGATGTTTTATTTTAACACACTAATTGGAATGACCATGAAAGCCCAGTGTTCTGGGTTGCACAAGAGGATAATCATTCCAGCATGGCCTCAGAAGGAGAACCACAAACTGTTCACCAAACAGCTACACAATCATGACTCAGGGATTTTCACTGAGCTGACTTTCATCTTTCTCTGGACTTGTGGTGTCAGTAGGGTTTCAGGAGGAAAACCAGAAGATAAAGATAATCCCTGCAGGTCAAGCTCTCTAACCGGGATCAGGAATAAGCACACAACAGATCACAGCCAGCAACTGCTTCTACACAACAATAACAGTGTTGACAGAACACAATCTATTCATCCCCAGTTAACAGAAAAGCACATGTAAAGGATCCCCTGCCAACACTGCAAAAAATGCATTCATCCCAGGACATTTGGGAGATTCGTATTTTTATGCCTCCATCAGTTTATATCAGGAGTGTTAGATCAAGATATATTTAGAAACTCTAGATGCCACTGGAGCTAAATGCAAGGACTTTAAAGTCAGATCACTGTACTTGATTTAGTATCAACAGAGGTTTACACAGACCACTAGTGATATTATAATAAATTCTAGCTTTACATTAATTAATCTGTTCGTACTTGCTACCCAATAATTTGGATTACAACTGATTGTTATCTCACATGGGCAGGAATCCAGGGTTACAGCCCAGGCTACCAAAAATCAACTTAATCCGTCAACAGTAAAACAATGGCAATTTTTATACAAAAATTACAAACTTATGTAAATGTCAATATAAATAATTCAAGAATTGTATAATAAAACCTATATATTATCTAGGGTACACGTTTTTAAAACCTTTTTAGCAAATTCCAGTTGTAGCATTTTATAGCTAAATGGATACATTAGGCTTAGTCATTCGAATGGATATTGTTCAGTTCTGCGTACAGTTCAGTGCATGAATCTCATATTACTGACCGATAGAGAACTGCAGAAACAGCTGATCATTCTAAGAACCACAGTAATTACAAAACAACAAGGATTTCCTGATCCTCATTCATTGAAAATATGCAGTGAAGCAGACATTTTAATGAGGGACTTCCTTAGTAGCAAATGTGTCAGTAACGGCATTGAACTAATGACACAAGCTCAAAGTAACATTATTCCGCACACGGTTACCCCTCCATCTCAGTTTAATAGCTGTGTTTTATAGCGCATCTCTCACCTCCAACTCCCAGATTCACCTTCTTGGTATTCTGGTCGTCTCGAAAGTCTGCTGTCAGTTTAAACACTGCGACAGGTGCCGCCAGCGGAACTTCTCCGTATATCGACATGGTAGTGCTTTAATATTTCTGTAAGTTAAGAGAGAGCGAAGGGGGTACCGCTGGTTTAAAGCGCGGTGTGATGAAGACAGACGTGATTTAACCTTCAGATGTGATATTTGGGCAATAGAGCGCAGGCGTGTGAAAACTAGCCAATGTGATTCTAAAAACCATGATGGACTCACAAAATATCCAATCACTTTGTAGTACAGGAAGGTCAACCTCATCGTCATCAAAAACGCGCTGCGAAAAATTCCAGGGACCAATGAAAGTCCGTGTTCCAGGAGACAGACGGGAAGTCTATCCATTAGTCACACAGAGAAGGCGGGCTATGTTTCGTTCAATGAGCAGGATTACTTTCATTCACACCCACGTCGGTTATAGGTCTAGTACCACATGCTTACAAGATTGTGTAATTTATTGGCATAATCAAGGTTTTTCAAATTGCATAATACCAAAAGATTTATATTTAGCACTATTACTAAGCTGACCTCACCAATAGATCGTTTTAGACTTGATTAAAAAGATTTAGGGCTTAGCTGGTACAGTGGGTAGCACTGTGGCCTTCCAGTTAGAAGGTTGGGGTTTAAGGGCTGACCAGTGACCTTCCTGTTTGCATGGGTTTCCTCCAGGTACTCCAGTTTCCCCCACAATCCCAAAGACACACTTTTGTCACATTATTCCCCCTTAAGAAAGTTTGTGTCCCACAATCCTGGTCCACGTAATAACCCAAATATGCTGGCCGACTGAGAGCACAGAATGGGCACTTTCCCGTTAGTCCCCTGTCTGCGTGCGCTGCAGATTCAGCAAGTGGTAGGGAGCTTGCCGGTGCCAGTGCAGAACCACCCTGCGGCCTGTAACCAGCATACGCATTTTGTAAACAACAACAGTGAGCTCCCTCACAGCAAACAGGGATCCTGGGGCCAGTGCGTCATAAGTCAGCTTCTGATGAGCGTCCGCTAGCATCATCATCTCCCGCACCAGCCCCTGTGCTGTACTCAGCCTTTTCGTCAGCCGACGTGCGTAAGCCTTTTCTGGGCCATCCTCTAGTGTGGGTTTTTGGGGATCTCCAAACACTAAATCTGCGGGCATGCAGAGTTACCAGCTAAACATTAAGGCCATGTAGGTAGGTGTAGGTGAGGTTAAGGTAGGTGTACTGAGGTAGGACATCAACACCAGCGGTAGCTACTCATCCCAGTCCTGTTGGTGTGACTGGTCAAAATCGCCAGGTCAGTTGCCAGAATGCTTGTTGAACTGCAATACAATTGTTGAACGGTCACAAATTTAGCAACTATGTTAACAATAATGTCAGAACACATCAACAACTTATTCACCTTTTTATAGAGCCACCAGGTGGCCACGGGAAATAGAACATTTAAAATTAATAAGCTATTACAAAAAAATCACTCATTCACGATAACACCTGGGGGTAATGATATGCCATTCATAATTTAATTTGCCTGTATTTTTTTTAGAAATTCACCTCTTGATTACGCATCCTAAATAGGGATTGGTCATAATGCAACAAACTAGCTAGGGGCCATGGCGCCAGAGGTTCTCGAGCCCTTTGATCGCTGCTTGCAGCTTTAATTTGTTTAGTATTTTTACTGACAATAAAGGAACATAGAGTTTGTACAATATACGTAATTATCAATTAAATTCAATTAAAGGTGAAAGGGGGAAAGAATATCAATAGAGAAAGCCAGCAGTAATACGGGCTTAGTTTCACTAAGAATACTCTCACAGCACAAGATGGCGCTCCAAGCATTTGCTATAATCTGAGCAACTCCCCCCCCCCCCTGTCCTCTCTGAAAAGCTGCAATGCTGTCATTGTCAAGGCTTAAGAGACAAACGTGGTAGTGGTCATTTTGGCCTGAACCTCCTAAAATGTCCAGGCAGTTGGACTCTGTTTCCCCACCTAAATGTCTATTAGAAATGAGTATTTTTCCGAAAGTCATTTTGAAAATGGTAAAATGGAAAACCTAAAATATATTCAATATCCAATTTTTAATTATGGGACTGTTGCGGCTGTTAAAATGACAGATACAAATTAATCCCTAAATGATTGATAGCTTAAGCAAGATTGTTGGTTTTTGTTGTTTTTCCATGTGTGAGAGAGTGATAGAGATGAACCTGAAACGATGTGAAACTGCAATCTTTCTCTTGGAGAGAATATCATCAAGTTCATCAGACATCCCATTATCAAGCTCCTACACACTACACAAAGACACTGACCCATACTGTCAGTACGTCCTGTTTTTTTTCCACTGGAGATTGGGCGAAAAACTTAATAAAAAAATACATTATTTACATAGAAAATGTTTATGTTATAGTAGAAGGTTCTACTGGCCTGTTCTACTTACCCGAATTAATCAGACAAATTACAATTTCATAAAGCAAAATGGATAAATATTTCCACATATTTCCATAAATATTTTGTTTATCAATATTATATGAACTTTTAATGAAAACGTGTCTACATGATGAACTGGCAACCTGTCTACGGTTTAACCAAATAATAACAGGAGATGGAAACCGGCTGAACCCTTAAATATATAATAGGATTAAAACAAGATTACCATTTTTTTGGAAGCTTTTGTTTGGAGGTTTTTAAAAAGTAATTTTTAAAAAACAAATGTATCCATTAAAATGTTGAAATAATCGCATGCATCTAGGTTCCAGTGAATGTAGATTTTAAACAGATACAAGTATTTAAAAAGTAGTGTTCAAAAATTACACCATTTGCATTAATAGGAAATTGGCTAAAAATAAAGAAGATCCCAATTGAGATTACATCTCATGAAAGTGAGACAAAGATTCTGCTCTCAAAGCTTCACATTCCTCTGGCTTAACTGCACGCTCACGCTCAGCTCCGTAATTATGGGATTTGGAGCTTCCAGCATCAGCTCTGTTGGCCTGGGGACAGACAGACAGACACAGAGATAGACATACTCAAAGTATGGCACTAGAGCCTCCTGGGCAGTAGCTTGCTAACTTCACGAGAAATATGGAATACAATCACATGATGTGATTCCAGCAGTGTTTAAAACATCATAAATGATCAGTCAATGGCTCATAATAATGTGGAATTCACAGATAATTTGTTCTTCAAGGGACATGTTTATCCATTGTCCAGCTATAACAAATGTTTTCATTTGCAGTTACATTATGCTTGAGAAACGTAGGTTAAATGTGAAAAACTGACTTGAATCGTTGAGATTCACTTTAAAAGTTGTTTATTAGGTGGAATTTTTGATTGAAGTGGAAACAATGTTCGATGTAATGTGTATACGCTATACGTATAATATGTTTTAAATCTGCATAATGACCAGTTTTGGTTTCTAAACAAAAGAAGAAGTAAAATAGACAAAGTCGTATTGAATTTGAGAAGTCTTTCTGACTTCAAACACACTCATAGAGCATGACAGACAGTCGGCAACTCAAAACAAACACACAGAGTCGCATTCCAGTTCAGGAACTTCTTGTGTTGTTCACGTGTTACACCAGCCTTGCTGCTGAGGGTCAGTGCACCTCGACGACGGAGGGTCTTTTCTACAGCCCATGTCACTGACTCTGTTTTCTGTTTTCAGTTTCATCGGTTCTGTTTGATGGCCTCGACTGACAGACCACCATGTTTTTTCAGAGACACTCCTGTTACCCAGAGAGAGGTGGAGTTTGGTGTGTATAGGCCAGGTTAAATAACAAGACTCACTTAAAAAATAGTAAGTATTAAATGGAAAGAGAAAAATGCAACAGGGCTTAAAGGAATAGCTCACCCAAAAATAAAATTATCTGCTTTATCAAAAAATCTTAATAGCTAAATGTAGTGATGATTGTAGTTGTCACTTTGTGTTTGCCAAAAAAGCAAACCTTTGTTGTGCATGGTCAAAACAACAAAACAAAACTCCTGGAATTATCCAGGATCCAGAAAAGCATTTCGGTTGAACGACTGCAGTCACATGCAATAGGTGAAATTTCACTACGTTTATTGTGCATTATTGGACAGTGAATTGCACATGAAATTAATCTAAAATTAATGTGCATTATTTGTAGTTAATGGGTTTAGAACAATTGAGCAGTGATATGGACTTATTATTAAGTACATGATGTTAACTCTTAGAAATCTCTGCCAAAAAGGGATAATACTTGGAAGTGCAATGCCTGTGATATGGCTTGTGTTTTTCAAAGTTCTGGAACCAAAAAAATGCTTGGAACAGTGTATAAGGTTCAGGAGAGTTTTGCCTGTTTTAATGGAATTTTCATGTTGTTTTGACCATGTCTTTGCTTTTTGGGGGGATTTATGAATTCTTATTTTTCCCAAAAGTTTTGTTATAAAACAGAATAAACGTTTGTTTTTGAGATTTTTGCAGTAAAGAATGACAAAATACTTTTTATTATATTTATTTGTACAATTTCATGATTGTTGTGGAATTATTGTGTAATGTAAACAAAATATCGTAATGTACTAAAAATGATGTTAAGTACTGCCAGAAAAAAAAAGATAATTTATCAGAGCAAACTGTAAAGCAGGCAAAATGCTCCAGGCTTCTAAGGGTTAATAAGAACATCACAAGATTAAGTGACTTCCCTTTCACGTTATTATTTAAAATAATATTGCCCCACAATTTGCAGCTATAACAGCTTCAACTATTTTCCATGGGCACGCACAATGGCTTTCCACAAATGTTTATGTTCATCGTAGCAGAAGCACATTTTTGAACTGAGGCACTCCTGCAGGTCAGGAAGCCCTGGCTCGTAATCTTTGCTCTTATTTCATCCCTCTTTAACACTGTTTGGATAAGGTCAAGACTCTGCAGGGCCGACAGGTTCTCCTGGACCAAACTTGCTTATCCACATCTTTATTAAACTGGCTATACCACAGTCATGTTTAAAGAAGTAGGGGTCATCCCCAAACTCTTGAAAGCACTCAATGTTCAGAATTTCTTCATCCACCAAAGCAATTATTTGCCAAGCACTTGAAAAACAACCACATATCATTTTTAAATAATAGCAATAATAGTCATTTTTTTCCACTTTAAAAAAAGTTTACATTTTTAGTGTTGAGTTGAGCTGAAGACTGAACCAAGAAAACAAAAAAACATCTACGTATTATTTTGCACATTATTCATTTTCATTGAACAAAGAATCATTTAATCAATTCATAACCTTCACATATCACTTGATTTTTATTTAAAAAGAAATACAATATACAGTCTAAATAGAGTTCTTAGTATTCACCTGCGGAAATTTTGTCATTACTGATTCACAATGAGCTATTAAAATAGCAATATAAATAGTACAGAAATATATAAAAAAAAAAAAACATTTGATAAGTAAAAGATAATAAGGACTGAAAGACAACTGCAACTCTTAAAGAAATCAGCTTTGAATATAGAGAAATCTATAGCCATTAGCTGAAAATATATCTGATATATCTGGAGAAGTTGAGTCATTGTTGAGCCTGTGGTTACTTACACCCTGATAAGTCAATATAAAAGACTTAAGTCTGATGCTGAAGCACTGCTAAGTGCGATTAAAATCTCATTACTCAATAAAAAATGAATCCAATTCTGAACAAACAGAGCCTAGTTATTGAAAGCTATAAACATTTCCTTTTGACTTTTATTGAAGCACAGTGCAGACTTGTGTATGAGACTCTCCAAACTGAACAGATGTTCCTTTTCTTCCCCTGGTGACCTCAGAATTTTTTTTTTTGATCTGACCATTACAAACAATGAGAGGAAATGCAACCTCATGTGTAGAAGTCTGCTGCTACCAATTGGTTTACGTCTTAATGAAATGTGCAAATAAACATACTTAAAAAAGAGATCTTACAAACATTGTCTTAATTCTTTACCATAAACATGTCAAAATGTCAGCATTTGGAAACACAGCTGATCTATCCAACTGTCTAAGGACACTATTGACCTCAGACTTTAGCAGAATTGAGGTCTTGGTAAAGTACAGTATAAAGGCACTTTAAACTGTGGCATGATTTTCAAGGGTTTTCAACTTCTTTGAATGTAACCAAGCAAATATTTGGAAAGCAGATGCGACAGGAAGCCACTATTACAGCAGCTTGTGAAACAAAACACCCTAATACTTCTGATTATTTAGCGATAAATAGTGAAGTCGCAATGCTGAAAGAAATCCATTGCTATCACAGAAGCCTGATGACTCTGAAGATTGCAAGTTCCTACATGTCTGCCCTGAATACTATAGCTTCTTTTTTCCATTCTTCACGCTTTATTACTGCTAGTAGAAACCATCGCATAAATGCATCTGAAACGTGCAGCAGGACTAATTTAAGTGTAAAGCTCACTAAACCAAAAACTACACAAGTTAAGAATCTTCCGATCAAAAGTATATCAATATATTAAAATGTAATCCAAGTAATCATAAAGTGTCTTGATATGTCGCCTGACAGTAAGAAATCATATTAATTGAAAATACTGATGACAGATCAATGACAGCATAGCTCACTCCGAATATAATACCACCAATAATATATGCTTCAATCCGGAATTCAGAAGCATTTTTTAATCTAGGTTGACAGTTCTGACTGAGCCGAAGCTCTATTAGCCTGAAAAATAAATTCAAAATGTTTTCCTATAGTTGCACTATAGCTATAGTGAGCTAGAAACTCAGTGTAAACTTTATATAAAGGATCAGTGCAAACTGGATTTTTCAGTAATGCAGCTGAAAGCTTTTTATTTGACGATTGACTGCCCGAGTGTTAATACAATTAAATTTATTCAGTTTTAACTAATTTATCTCACATTGTGTTGTATTAACACTGGAGTATTGTTTATTCATCTCTAAAGGTGTTATATTTATGATGGAACAATGATTATTAAACTCACATAGAGTTAAATTAACACTGGGGAAAAAAATCTTAAGCACTAGAGCTGTGTTTATTCAACTCATGTAGAGTCTATTCAACTCTCACAGAGTTTAATTAACACTGGAGCTGTGTTTATTCAACTCAAAGTTACATTAATACCAAAGCTCTTTTTATTCAGCTCACATAGTGTAACATTAACATGGGGCAACATTTTTAAATTCACATAGTATTACAATCAATACTGGAGCTGAGTTTATTCAACTCACATAGTGTTACATCGACACTGTGTTTATTCAACTCACATAGTGTTACATCGACACTGTGTTTATTCAACTCACATAATGTTATATTAACACTGTGTTTATTCAACTTGCATTGTGTTGTATCAACACAAGTAGTGTGTGTTTATTCTCCTAATTTTACATTGACACAGGGTCAAAGTTATTTAACTCACAAAGTGCTACATTTAACACTGGGAGAGTGTTTATTCAACTCATGTAATATTACATTAACACGGAAGCAGGTTTTATTTAACACAGATGTGTTACATGAACACTAGAGCATCGCTTATTCAATTTAAAACCGGTGCGCTCTTTATATATGTCCAGACCATATAGTTAATTTAACACATTGAATGTTTCTCTGTACTTTAAGTAATAGTTTATTACTAGAACAACAAACTTTTGCATTGATAAACACATTTTTAGCAGGATTTGCACATTTTCCTGCACATAAAAATGTATATCCTTACTATAGCCATACTTTTCACCCATCAATAAAATTAATGTCTGGCTAGAAACATTTAAATGTAAAAATCTAAACAAACAGTTTTCTAAGTGTTGAGATTCAGAACAATTAATAATAATCAGCTGATCAATTCGGGTTCCACAAGTCAAAAGAATCTCATGCAACATCTGCAGTCTCAAGGTCTCAACACAGTTTATTTCTCTACAAGAACCAGTGGCTCAATACCCAAAGAAAATGTAGGAGCAGAAACGAGTTTCTTTTTTTATGTGCAGCTGCGAGGGTGAATGGATGGGCTCTCATGCTGGAACAGAAACAAATTGTCAATTTGATGGGAGACGCCACACTGGCTGCTTCGAGTAACACAGTCTCCGAGCTTGCAACATGTTTATCCACAGCAAGGTCATGAGCTGTGCATCCCCAAGCGAACAACATATAAATCTGAATAGAATTAATTGTATTATTGTCTAAATGACAATCTTTGTAAACTGTGTGCATACCAGTGGTCAGCTGAACCCTGCACAACCTTTCCTTTTTTATTTTTGCCTCTCTGGCACAGCCCAGGGAATGTTTAGACAAAATGAGGAAATCTAACCGTTCACATCCCTCTGGAAGACGGTGGCTTTGCTGCGTCTTAATCATCGCTGTCTGTTGTAATCGAATATTTAGGTTACGGCCTTCCTCTTTCAGCACATTATCCAAGGCGAGGGTCACACACATTACGTTCTAAACGCTCAGTAATTTGCGCACATGTATACAAACACACACCTGCAGGGTTAAGGCCATGAGGGAAATACAGCTGGCTAATTTATTAGTCCCAGGAGGGGGAGCAGGCTAGGAGCATTTCTCCCGGCAAAAGCGACTTCCGTCCGCGCCTTCCAGACCAGACCTCCCTAAAACTCTGAGCTCTCTATAATGTGAGAGGGAATGTGTGGTTATACAGGGCCTCTCTCCTCCCTCCTTTCCTCCACGTCTAAAAGCTGAAACAGGGAAGGCTATCAGTCATTATGGCTGGGTCAGAAGCACAATGGTTTTCCACGAGGTCTCAAGGCCTGGCGTGGCACGCTGCTTGAACCCAGCAGCTGATAAGACTCACCTTCCTGGACCGAGACCCGGCGGGATCTGCAGCTCCCCAGATACCATTATGGAAGAAAATGAAAGGTTTTCTGGGTCTTTTTGAAGAAGTACTCTGAGAGGAAATTTCCCATGGTGCTAGACGATCGATACCTTTGTAAAGAGCACAACTTCTCTCATGAAAGCTGATCTACTAAATGAATCTTACTGTAAAGCTTAATTTTTGCAAGAGTAATGTAGACCCTATCCCTAAAATCCTAAAATGTCGACCTACTATGTAAATGTAGCATAAAAAAGGCAGAATATTAAAAGTTCTAAGATACTATCTCAGCCATTATGGGATCACATAGATGTTGCACATTGTTTGTGGGATTTTCGTTGACTACTGCATTTTGTAGATTTTGAATAACCTCCTACTTTCGACACTGAAAGTGTCTGAATCTGCTATTCATAAAATGGCCACTTGGGAGTGGTCCCAAAAAAGAGTGATGATTAGAAGCTTGAGAGACACTTTAAAGCAGAAAAAAATGTGTTCTAATCTTCAATCGACTTATATTCATATCTATATTTTTGACCTGTGCAACAACCTTTGGGGGGGATATCCTTAAACCTTTTGAGTAGATGGTTTACCATCAACATCACATCTCAGATATTGCCTTTCCAGCCAATTTAAGGTATCCAAAAAGGTAGCTAGGCAAGAGAAGGACATGACAAAATGTGCTCAGTTTTAAATTCTTTTTCTTTTTTTTTTTTGGAAACCAATGGGAGACATCATTAGGTCAATTCATAATAGCATACTTTCAAACTATTCACTTTTAGGGGTAGTGCCCAAGAAGTATGTGAAATGCAGTCACTAAGAAATACCTAGATGCATATTTTCAAAGACTACATTTTAAGTTAGAAAACTACATTCACCATATTGTAAATATCCTCCTGAGAATTTCAGATTTCACATTCCTGCTAAAAGTAATATTGAGCCTGGTGCGTTCTTGACTTTTTTTTTCTTGAGACCAGGCAACAACTTAAACCCAATCGACTGAAATGGTCCGACCACTTGAGTGTCAAAAGAAAGTAGATCTTGTTAGCAGTTGATAAAAACAATCCATTTTAAGGAGTTCAACGTATTTATTCATTCACATTCTCATTACGTGCGAGAGGTACACCCTGGACAAGTCGCCAGTCCATCGCATGGCAACACACACATTCACTCACACATTCACACCAACAGGGGATTTAGATTGTTCAATTAAACTGATGCATGTGTTTCAGATTGTGGGATTGGGACCACTCAAACACGGCGAGAACATGCAAACTCCTCCCAGGAAGGGAGGACAGTGTACCTTATACTAACAGTAATAGCATGATACCATTGATTAAAGTAATTTTAAATCTTACTATTGTGCTTTGGACCAGTCCCTTGCTTGTCTTTATTCCCAATTTTAACTATTTTACTTGTCTAGATTTGTACTTGCAAAGTATTCAGTAACATAAATTACAGTGTGTTAAAGAAAGCAAGCATGAAATACACTCTTCATCAGAAAGGATCTGAAGCACAGATAACATTTATACTTCTCTGGCCCATGATATAATGTGTGAGATGGGAAGAATGAGATCAAACTGACACAGGTTGCTCAGATGATGGTAACAATAAGACTGACGTAGTTTGCATGACCTCAATTCAATTTATCTTACAGTTGTTTAACAGTTGCTGTTTCAATCAATTAACCTTTTTCAACCTATATAAGAAGAACAAGGTCAACCAATTGTAAAAAGTTGATCATTTAATTTGCTAGGGTTTGTAAATATTTTACAATTTATGCAGCCGCAATCTAATCCTGAAACATAGGTATAGACCTGTGTGTAAATGTGTTTATCGCCATTTGTTTTTTTTGTTTTTTTTATAAATTGGTTTTAGCTAATCATATAAAAAACATGTTTTTCTGGACCAAAACAACCACAAATGATTTAGCTTCTGTAGAAATGTGATTATAAAATAAATATGTATCATTTTAAAAAGTAAAACAGATACATTTTTTTTTATTTGTTGGAGGTTAAGTGTTTTCTTTTCATGTTTTATTCACATCTCTCTGTTGCCACTATAGTCACATTTTTCCACTCTATACCAAACTTTCCAAGCTTGCATTTTACCCCTCTCTCAATGTTCCCATGCAGCTGGAGAATGATTTGACTGAGATTAGAATGATGGTAAGAGAAGACCCGCTTGTGTCCCCTCTCCATGAGAAGCTTGCTTGGTGTCCAGATGAAGATGATCTATTGGCCTCTCCCTCCCTTCTGCTGTCCTGTCTGACTGTCATGCTGCCCAGGCCTGGGTTTTGTTAGCTCCAGGAAACAGGCTCTTCCTTTAAATAAACATGGGCTTAAAACTTTTTTCTTTTTTTAGGACTGCATGGCATCGTCAGGCAAGCGCACATGTGCTATAGTTTATGTTGTTCAGCTTCTATTTGGTTTCAATGTTTATTTAGCAGTGTAATGTTTTTGATTGCTAAATCACTTGTTAATGTTTTGGATAGTGGGTGAATTTATGATAAATAATGTTTACAAGCAATTGCTGTGTTGTAATAGCAGGTGATTTGTGACATTAGTGTATTTTAAACTGTCTGGAGCACCTGGACAAGATGATTTTGAAATGCTATTAAGTGTCTTCAGTTACCTCATATTTCATGCAAACTGTTCTACTAAAGATATAACAACTACAAAGAGTATCAATAATATGTAAAACTGTGGAATATTTACATTACAATACTTGAAGTTGGGGTGCCTGTCACTATATTTGTAAACTGTTTAAAAAAATACAATCTAGGAGTGTAAAGTTATTGCGGAACACAGAATCCTTTGGAAATTAAATGTATTTTAAAACCTTAACTTATGAACTAAACAGTGCCTGCTACCCCTGTAGCACGTGAAGTAGTTTGAATTTATGACAGAATGTTTCATTTGTTAATAAGTTTGTGATTGGGTCTTTCTTGAGTCAAATGTGAGGAATTTGATAAGCCTACTGCACATACCAAAGGCTTCCAGAAGTAGGCTTACTAAACCATCAAGTGTAAACAATGCTAGCAAAATAATGATGTGATGAAAATATGGAGAACAATATGTTTGTACTATTTTTGAGAACCTGTACAAGGACAGATTCACTAAAGGCTTGGGGTGGGATCAATATCCTTCTGAATTCTTCCAGTTCCACTAAACACCTTCCCACCAGTAACCCACAACCAAACAATTAGGAATTGCTACTATACAGTAATCGTTGTTATTTTTTTCTAATACAAAGAGCAAACACAAACGTGATATGCAAATGAAATCAGTCAAATACAATACAATTAACAATATTGGTAATTACGAATTTTATGACCTTTATAAAGGCAAACGAATTACAACAATGATATATAACATGTATGAATAGCGTCAAAATCACTATTGCAAAGCAAGCATGCAGGTATAACAAATAACTAACGTTCTATAACCTTAATTTCGTTCTGACATAAGCCTGACGTAGGCTTTCGTTTTAAGTTTCGTTTTGTAGCTAAGCTTGTACCTTTAGAATAAAGGTAAGGTATACAATACATTGTCTAAATATAACCGTTGAAGGAAATCTTTTTTTTCGTAATTTCTAAAAGAATTTTGTAAATTTTGTAAAAGAATTTTAAAGTAAAAGGAGTAAAAAAGAAAAAAAAAAGATTTATATTTCATAAATCTTTATATATATTTATATATAAAGATTAATATATAATATAATATAATATAATATAATATAATATAATATAATATAATATAATATAATATAATATAATATAATATAATATAATATAATATAATAATATAATATAATATAATATAATATAATATAATATAATATGAACTATTCTTTTTATATATATATATATAAAAAAAATCCAATGCAATTTATTCCTTAACGATTTAAAACGAACCCAAACCTGACTCGAAATACAAAATTCCAAAAAATGAAATCTTATTTGACGTGGTATAATTTTAATTAAAAAAAACATAGAAACTGAATATCAAATGTGTAAAATCCATGATAAAATAATATTAACAGAGCCTATACACTTCCAGACCAGACACTCAAGATGAGCGGAAGTGTCTGAGTTCTACTTTCTGATGCTGCGCGCTCTCATCAATCGCTCCATCCATCACAGTCCTGTGCTGACATGCGCTCTTCACGGTCAGCTAGGCTTCATGCTCGACTGAGACTATCCTCATCCTAATGGTGCTATTACCCAGACAAAACACTCACACACTTTAGTCGTGTGTGGGGCAAAGATCACTTACTGATCAGATAAAAACACGCGACAACCTCCGAATGCTGAGATTGGACACCCTTCGGGCTCTGCAGGAGTCTGCACTTAATGCCTTTGTGGCTCTTTAATCTGTTTTCAGATAAACCGATCCTGATAAGCAATAAAGTCAGAACTTGTCACTTTGACATGACGCAGGGAGTAATCCCAATGTGTTGAAAACTCTTTTGGGTGCTGATTTAAATAAATACACAGCCAAGCATAAATCAAATCACCAATAGATTAAAAATCCGTTAAGGCACTTGAATCTAGTAATTTAAAATCTCCACATGGTGTGCTAAAAACATTCGCAATTGAATAAATGAAAGCAGTGATATATCTTGACATTAATGTACCTTGCCTCTCGCCTCTTGAGAGCACACATGTCTGCAAACTCTCCACTCTGACTGTTCTCTAGAACCATTAGCCTTGGGATGGGAGGACACAAAGCTGATCTAAACAGTGTTGTTGATAGCTAACGGATGAGATAATCTCGTCTCTCTTTCCTTTCTTTTCTCCTCTTCTCAGTCTCTGGTAGGCTTTTGTCTGTGGCGCCGGAGCAGGAGCTCAGAGAGACATCGATGCGCACCAGTGCGCGCTCACACAACTGCTCTCCAGAAGTGATCGATACCTGAAAGTGGACAAAATCTTCTACAATATTTTATGTTCCCCGTGTTGATGTGAATTTATATAAAGAATACCAAAATAAACATGGTTTAAAATTAAAACGACTTAAATGAACCAAAGATAAGGGTTTATTTTTAAACACAGCAAATGAAATACGAAGGCGCACGCAGTCTAAAATTAATTGCAGAATTTATTTTAAAAGATCTGTAGAAATTCGGAACAACGTTGGGTTGTGCGCTTTCTCTCTTACGGATGCTCACAGACATATTGTTTCTCTCACGCAGACAAAGTAAGTCATGTTTAAATCCGTGGCTGCCTGACTGTCATGAGCCTGCAGCTGGTTTAGCTCCAGCTTGACTCTGGGAAATGGCGCAAGTGTGGTGTAGGTCAGATGCAGACAGGATAGTGGCACCAGCAGGGCTAAGAGTGCTTTCCAAACAAAACTCGCAGAATGTAATATGGGTTTCATCCAATATATTATTTATAATTTTTTTATAATTAATATTTTAATGATCAAATGTTTTGAAGTCATATACTTACAATGGATGATATGTAAAATTCATATAAAACATAACACATCCCAGTGAAATGTGAATCTTTTAAGTAGGCATATTACACACATGAATATTTAATTAATTAGATTGTACTCTAAAGAACCCAATTCAATTAGCACCAGGTTCAAATGTTTTATTCAATTATTAAATCAGCAATTACACGTGTAACGCAAGATCACCACAAAACCACCTTTGGTTCAAATTAACATGTTTTTAAATAATTATGAGTTGTTAAATTATTCACATATAGTGTATGTTGTTCAAATGTGAAGAGATGCAAATATCATCCGATTATACGATTAAAAATATCATGACATTTATTTTCAATTGTGTAGAACAGAATTTGCATTGAGCAGATCACAATGAACGCATCATTAAACGTGATTTACATACATTTAGAACCTTGCGGGAGGATTTACTCTTGATATTGTATTTCAGCCTTTTCTGTTTGTCCAACATCAATTTAAAACGTTCTGTATATTTAACTTTAATTAAAGCTAAAACCAGTTAAAATCATTGAATATCTGCATTTGAAAAGACTATATATAAGAGTCTTGTTAATCCGTATAGTAAAAAATTCTACAATCCATCCATTTGTTCTTAGTATTAATCATTGTTTGAATACTTTTCAAGATTTTAATGAAAAATCCCCTACACCGTTTCATTACACTCTAAGCTAACGACGTTTATTGATTCTGGACCTTTTTATGCTTACGTACTTTCATTTACGCATCCACAAAAAGTGATCAAAAGTATTCGTTCGTCTACTGGAGTCACTTAAACCTATTACATAACGTTTAAGGATTTTCTACCTTAAATTTTATGTTAGGAGACCAAACTTAAATTACATTGATGCAACTTAAAGAGAAATGGTATTTTCTTTAGGTTACATCTCCACGTTTTTACTGACAGAAACCGTGCACGCGTTTCCTCAGATGATTGTAGGAAGACTCACAACATCCCGCCCCGGTAACGTGACATCACCGGGAGGAAGAACTGCCTAGATCAGCCGGACTTCAAGGCAAACACACAACTGTTTCACACACTGGTGAGCGGCGGTCCTTGATTTCACGCAGCCATGACACACTGGGAGATTAATCGACACGTTTAGGTATGTTTACATAAAATTGTTGCTTTCCTAAACAATTGTTCCATGTCTGGAGCTCGCATTTTGGATCAGGAATAACATTCTAGATGTCCTCCAGCAGCGCCCGATGATGCTTCCGAGCCCGGTGACATCGACGCCTTTTTTAGTGAAGGATATACTGAAAGTGGAGCAGCAATCGCGCCTGATCCAATCCATGCACCCCACACACCTCACGGAGAGATTTCAGGCCGCATCATCCTGTTTGCTCGGAGCAGGAGGTGGAGACAGTCCCGGCTTCTCCGACAGCGAGGAGAAGATGTCTTTCCTCAACTCTCTGTCCATGCAGGACAGTCTAGTGGAGAGCAGCCTATCCCCTCCGATGTTCGCCCATCCAGCTCTAGGACACGTCGAGTCTAAACTTGAAGATGAACTTGAGGAGCAGGAAGCGAGTGGGTGATGTCTGTTTATCTCTAAAGTTTGAATCGCGCGAACACTGAACTAATGCATATAGCACCCAAGCTCAGAGACAAATGCTTTGAATCGATTTAATGTAAGAACTGATGACTATCATAGAGTCATGTACCATCCCTGAGACTTCACAAAGACATCAATGTAATCTTTAATGTAATATAATCTGCTCATGAAACGACGTCACATGATCTGAACTTTCTGTGATGTTGCAGGTTTGCTTTAGAAACATGATCCTAAAAATGATCAAATAAATTAGCATTACATTAACCTTAAATCACTAATGCAATAATGTCAGTGTCAACGGTGAATAAGATGGTGACATGTCAAATAAATTCTGTTGATACAAAGTTCTGAATAAGTAATTGACATTATTTCACACGTTTAAATGTCGAAAAAAAACAGCTTAACCAAGCTCCTTTATTTGGTTAATAAACAAGTGTTTGTACCGTTTACAATTTTCAAAATATTCACCACATATACTATTCTGCGCAAAAATTAACATCCGTTTACTATTAACTTAAACAAATACAAACTTGGTTCATCTGGTATTTTGTTAAGTTGTGCGAGCGTGTTGAGTTTTCGACAGTACTTGGAAAAGTTAGAAAGGTATTAACCTCAAATTAATGACAAATGGTTTTCTTTATGTATCAATTTAAAAGTGCAGATGTGACAGCCAATGTGTGACAGACTCACCAAGGAGTGGGTTGCTCTTACATATATTCTTTTAATGTACAGTAAGTTCCGAAGCTCCAAGATACAGCTTAAGATTGAATACTAATAAATATTTTTACACATTTTTTAAACAGACCATGTTTCACAACAGTATAACGTCGTCAAGTTTCGCATTAAAACATATAGGCCAATTAACACGTCGCAAATTGGATTAACATTTGCCACTTGGATAACCACGAATAAGGTTTACAAAATGATTAATTTAAATGTCGATTAATTTAACGTTACTTTAATTTTATTGGTATTTGGCAGATTTCTGAAAAACTGCATCATGGTTAAAGAATATGTAAACTCGTGCCGCGTAATTCAAATCAACTTTAAGTGGACGTTCTTGATTATACATATTACTAGAAAGCTTACGCTTTCCCTTTGTCTCGCAGAGACCTGCGGAGCCCTACTCAGATCCGCGGAGTGTGAGAGTGAGCTCCACCCGGACCAGGAGCGCGCTCAGCGGCAGAGGACACGCCGGAAGCCCCGGGTTCTTTTCAGTCAAGCGCAGGTCTTCGAGCTCGAGCGCCGCTTTAAGCAACAACGCTATTTATCAGCCCCAGAGAGAGAACACTTGGCTAGCACCCTGAAACTGACGTCCACCCAGGTCAAAATTTGGTTCCAGAACCGCAGATACAAATGCAAGCGGCAACGCCAAGACAAAACACTGGAAATGGCAGGACATCATCACCCACCGCCCCCGCGGAGAGTAGCAGTTCCCGTGCTGGTCCGGGATGGGAAGCCGTGTTTAACCGGATCACAGAGTTACAACAGCACCTACGCGGTAAATCCGAATCCCTACACCTATAACGGCTATACCTCATATAACAACACGGCGTACACGAACCCATACAGCTGTACATACCCCAGTCTTCCACCTCTCCCGGCAAGCACCTCCACCACTGCCCTGATGAGCATGAGTCTCAACAACCTAGGAACTTACTCCCAAGCTCAGACACCGCAGGGTCCAGCTGTGTCTGCTTGCCAGGGGACTCTACAGGGCATTCGGGCATGGTAATGCCAGTCAGCCGTCTCTAATGACTACATGTGCACACTTATCTACGTTTTATATGCGTATTTTCCTGTAATCTGCCTTCTCAGTATAAACTTGAGTGACATTTCTTCAAACATATACCGTAATAAATGAAAAAATGTGTATTCGTGCAAGTTTAAACCAGGAACTTTGGACCTGTTTTCTCATTGAATCTCATTGGTCTAACTTTAAGGTGGATTCCATGGATCCAAATGTCATTCAATGCACTTATCAATGAACTCATCACCGGAGAAATGTATACGGATTTCCCTTGAAAAGTATATTTGATTTTATGCAGATCTGTAAGAATAAAAGCCATTCTAAAAGTCAAGACAAAATATCTGCTTTACAGCGAAATTAAAGCTCATAGTGGAAACTTGAAAGCAATGAAAGCATGAAAAAACAAGCTTCAAGATGGGGAAAGAATACAATGTGAGCGAATCAATGGTGAACAAGCTGATATGAAACGTTTTCGTTGTTTCCACAAAATGAACAAAGCTGAGGTTGCATATTTGTCCAAATTTGAGTTGATAATATTAAAGTTTTCCAAATCAACCCAATAATTCTCGCGTTTGTTTTCTAATTTAAGCGGTACAGGTTGTCAATTTACAGTTTAATATTTAATAAAATAATGTTGCGAGAGATCTTACCATTTAAAATCATATACAGTATATTATGAAATTATCGTAACCCAGCAGGGACCTCGATGTGAAATGTAGCAAAAATGTTTACAAATGTAAAATTTTTACATGTGGTTTTCAGGCACACACTCACACGCACACACACACACCGATAACATAAAATATGATTCTGAAAAGTGATTTCACCCTACAACTTTAAATAAAGTTAGCACAAATGTGATTATATGTCCCAAAGATAAAAGGAGAGAATCCGACCAAGGCGCCATACGATTTAACCATAAGGATTTAATCTGTACTGAATCAGGGATTCAAGATTACGTGGATTTCTTTGTGATTCGGCTGTTTTATCACGTGCTGAAGCTGTTCCATGTTCGTCATTATTATTTTTTTTGTATAGTCAGTGGGCTTTGACGTAATTTTGATTATATTGACATCAGGCGGAGGTTTTGATGCAACGTTTGTGGTGCTACTTCCTAAACAAGCGGATAAAAATGTATTTGTGTGAACGTTGGTTCAGATGTGCCGAACTAACAAGATTTTTATATTCGTCAAATTCAACATAATAGTGGGATTACACGGGATCAATGTTTACATTAAAAGTATTAATTTCCCAAAAAAATTATTTCCAAATTTATCCTTATAATAAAAGTGCATTTACGACAGGTTTACCGATAAGAAAGACTGAAACATTTGCATAAAATATGCATAAAATGCTAATTACACTCTCCCTCAGGTGCAAAAAGTCGTGAATTTTCTAGTTCCACATTAAATAAAAACTTTTAAAATGTGTTGTAGTTCATAATTTCCCAGATTTTAAACACAAACTGTACGTTTAACCTAATGATTGCCAACAAAACCTATTTGTGTCTATTTGTGGATTAGTGCATTAATCCCAAACCTTTATTGTTTCAAAATCCAGACTGCAGAATTCCGCACAAAGGACAGAAAATTTTGTTTGCATTTTAGCTTTTTTTCATGATACTTATTCTTTAACTTATTCCAAATTAACCGGCTTTGTCATGAAGCACTATTCACTATCAAAACAAATCAAGGAATTTCGCATTTGAAATTAATGAAAACAAATACGTGACGCTCTGGCCATCTTTACTTTTGAGGTACCTGTTTATTCGATTAATTTCTCTCTCTCTCTCTCTCTCTCTCTCTCTCTCCTCTCTCTCTCTCTCTCTCTCTCTCTCTACTCTCTCTCTCCCTCTCTCTCTCTCTCTCTCTCTCTCTCTCTCTCTCTCTCTCTCTCTCTCTCTCTCTACTCTCTCTCTCCCTCTCTCCCTCTCTCTCTCTCTCTCTCTCTCTCTCTCTCTCTCTTTACTCTATCTCTATACTCTCTCTCTCTCTCTCTCTTTATTCTATCTCTATACTCTCTCTCTCTCTCCCCCTCTCTCTCTCTATCTCATAATGAAGATTAATCGAAAGGTAAACAGAGACACCGGGGCTTTGTCTCTAAGAGCAGGATGAGCCGCGGCCAGGGGACATACCTGCTGTCAGGGTGAGTGGCCAGACTCTCCAGTGTAAATACTGCTGGCGACAGCACGGCGATGCCTCGGGATGAGAGAGCTATAGAGACAGTGCTGGACTGCAGTGAGATAGCAATCTATAGTAAACGTTTCTGGACCTATTTCAGCCACACACGGGTGCGGTTGGTTCTTCAAAACAATCTGTCAATTACGCAAAAGATCAAGAACTGAACGTTCAGATTTTGAATGTTGCTTTGAAATGAAATTAGTAAAAAATAAAGCACTATAACATCATTTTGAGCAATTCGTCGTTGTGATGTTATGACCTTGGTCTTCGTGAAAGCAGGGAATGATGGGAATATGGTTATTTCAGAAAATATTGTCCAGTTTTAATGGCGCTGGTTTTAAATGAACATCGCATGACCTAATTTTTAAAGGAAACCCAATGCTTCGACAAAATAATGCATATAGTGACAGAAAACCTTTTATTTCCACAATAGGGATTTGTTTCAACCACGCACAAAATTGTTAATTCTTCCTCAAAATGTTTTTTTAATTTGGTGTTTTCATTATATTCACTTAAAATGTTCTCTAAAAGTTCGCAAATTAGCAAGATATTGCAACTCTATTTAGCACTCCAATTCAAGGCATAAAAACTGCCAGTAAAATCTGTGTAAAAAATCTGTTCGTTTCTGTTATTACATATATTTAATGAAAAATCAAAATCTATTCATGATATTTTAATATCTAATTTGAATGTTGAACAAGTGTTAAACAGACAAACAGCATATAAATCACGTAGCAATAATAAGCGGAAGTAGTAAATACAGTACATTAAATAATATACTGTACAGTGTTTGACGGTTGTGGTTAATCTTGTACGTAGGGTCTAACACTTCACAGGATAGTTGTTACAAAGTAAATCCAGATATACGAAACGAATATATCCAATATGTTTTGCACTTCTGCATCAGGCTGCAAAGCACCCTCTGCTGGACTAAAAAATCCAGACACAAACTGCTCACCTATGACAATCGCGGCAATTACAACCACATAACGTCATTTTTTCCTAAAATAGAACCAAGAACACTGCTCATAATAGTGAGAACAGCACATCATTTCTCCCAAAACAGTTTACTCAAACAGGTTACCAGTTTCAAAGAGCTCTGCTCTTATTAAACCTCGATAAAACCCGTGCTATATTTTTATATTTCCCCAAAAGGCAAATAATAAAAACTATGTTCTGTTTCTTCTGACGGCACTTGCTTTTCCCACCACCTGCACCAGAAAAAAATATATTAAAACATACATAAAACAACAGATAACTCCTTCGATTAACAGATAAGAAGCCATGCGAAGAAAATAGCTCTCTACTAAAAGATGACTATAGGGTTCGTGCAACCAAAGACTCCAAATGTAGCGGCTGACCGATGTGGCATCATAAACAGAGCTATCTGTTTTGATGAAAGGACATTTAAATGTGTGGTAAATTATAATCTGTCCAGGGTGTACCCCCGGCTCTTGCTCAATTTGCACCGGGTTGGAAAATGAATGAATGTTTTCATTTGACAGAATATGACCATCTGGGGGCGCTACAACAATATTTCTGAAATCCAACGGCTTTAAGGCACATAAACGTTTCCAACAAATGATGCAATATACAGGATGTGTCAAACAGAATAGAACATGAATTCGCGAAGGCTTTACAATACTTACAATCAAGGAGATGTTACAAATGAAAAAGGTTATACACAGCAAAATAAGCTTAGCCAACTCACACATCTAAAGCAATTCTTCGTGAATACGCAACTGAGGAATAATTTATAATTTGTAAGATGAATAATTAGCCTTTATTCAAACAGCTTATGGCAATATGAAAAATAACTTACAAGTTAAAGAATACAAAGAATTCTTAAACTGTCTATAGGCGGGGGAAATAAAAAGTATAAGTATAATCTGCAAAATACTTCAACTGAAGAGAAAAATACACATAAAGCCTAATACAACAATGCCAAGTAACGGAATGAATCATTTATGAATTGCCACCTGCTAAATATAGTTTACATAAATTAGAAAATGTCATACAGGTCTTATGGGAAAATGCATAGCCCACACTCAAAAAATAATGCTTTAAACATCGTTTAGATAAAAAGACGAAGAAGAAGAAGAAGAAGAAGAAGAGAGGAAGAAGAAGAGGAAGAAGAAGAAGACGAAGAAGGAAAATAAGAAAACAGCATTCACTACAACTTCTTCTTCTAATCAGACAAATTGCATGCAACTCCATTAACTTGCAGTTCCATATTTTGAGTATGAACACCTTTATTTTAGAAATGTTTTCACAACAAAATAAATTGCTCTAAATATTCTCGTGGGGAACGGTTAAAAAGGTAACGGGGCAAAATATGTGGCCCATGTTAACAAAACATTAACACCATGTTAAGAATTCGACGTTTTCCCTTTCAACAGCGTTTTTAAAGCCTAGATTCAAACGGCACAACTACTGTTCATTGGAAAATGAAAATGGCCTTTGAAATAAAGTTGGAAATGGTGAGGGAGGAGCGTGCTGCTCAAGAAAAGCCAATTGGCAGCTCGTTTGGAAAGTAAGGAGAGGAAACTGAACGCACTTGATGTGTTCCGGCACTTTGCCTGTTCATTGGGTCGGAAGAGGTTTCACCTCAATTAAATGAGACGAAAAAAGAAAGTTGATTACGCCGTGGACTACAACTTATCAGGATGAACGCGCAAGGGCTCCCCAGATAGAAAAGGACCGGGGCCCTGCAGGGCACTGACGAGCAGGAGAGCTCGATGTTTCAAATGGCGAATAACCATTCTTCGTTCTCAATTCACAACATTTTAAACCAAGGACCAGAGAGAGAGAAAAACTGCACGTATGATGAGTTCTCTTCTTCTGTGCCGGTGAGCGACGTTTCTTCGTGCGTGCTCGTTCTCGAGTCTTCATCTTCCGAGCAGCATTCGTGCGAGGAAGAGTCAACCGAAGAGAGTTCACCAACACGACAAGGTGAGGCGTTCAGTTCCCCCGAAACAGCTGGGGCGAGAATTGTGCGTCAAACGCATTTATCCCAAAACCTTTATTGTTTCAACATCTAGACTGCAGAATTCCGCACAAAGTTCACGATAGACGTGTACGGCAGAAATATGAAATAGTCACATTTGAATCATTTGAATAACAAAGGGCGCTGGATAAATAGTTTCGTTTATTTATAGCAATCGAATAAAATAAAATACGAACATACAACGGCGTCAGAAACCACTGTAGCTTGTTTTCTTTATAAAACCAATAAGTCACAAATCTTCTTGACCGTTCAGACTGCAATTTAGAACAATTTAACACGAACAAATAAAACATAATTTATTTCGTATGCGTATAGCAAAATAATATGACCTTTCCGTCTTTCATAATTTGTTTGTTTTGTTAGATTGTTAAAAGCTATTTGCTGTTTGTGTTGTTTTAGTTTAATAAATAACCGGCTACAATCGTTTTTGGCAAAGGTTTTCGGTTATTATTTTATCCAATTCGTTAATTATAATAATTATGAACAAACTATTTCACGTAATACACATTTTCATTCAAATGTTTAGATGTTGTATAATAGACATAATAGACGTTATGTCGAATTTTGTGGAGTAGAAAATTACTATTTATATTTTATGAAACATTATATTTGTGTGTATATAGATATATTTAAGAAGTGCGTTTCTGTATGTTTGACGTAAGTTGGATTTTTAAGTTATAAAAAAAACTACATTTTATTTACAAAAAGCAAACATTTACACAGGATTTAATAATGCATTTGATTAAAAAAAATCATACATATAATTATATCAAAACTGTGTTTATTTCTTCAACTTTGACAAAAATTAAGAATCAAATGGGAATCATAAATAGCTTTAAGTATTCTTAATAAAATAATTTTCTCTTAAAAAAAAGAAAAGTTCTATTGTTTATGAAAATAGTAACTCTATACCAAAAAAAAAACTCTGTAGCCTACTGCCAATTTAAATCTATTCTCATCAAAGTGTCTTGAATCAAGTATTTTATATTTCTACTCACCCAGGTTGATTTATTAGAACAATTAGGTGAAATTGGCTGATTTCATTCAGAGCACCAGACAATATCTCATGGCACACTGGTTAAAAAAACACTGCTCTAAAGGTTATTTGTTTTGACAAGGTTGTTGTTGTTTTGGACAAGATGTGCATAACTCTTAGGATATTAAAACGTGTGTCAATATTGTCCCTCAAATGTCACTGGCTATTAATTCATAATCATAGAGTGCTAACCTCCAGCAAGGTTTTAATTTGACTTTATGTATCCACCCAGATCACGAAATGAATCAGCAAACATCCCAGACCAGCAGTTTTGAAGAAAATAACCGCAAGTCCAATAAGAAACGATCTCGGGCTGCATTTTCCCATGCCCAGGTCTTTGAACTAGAGCGGCGCTTCAGCCTCCAGCGCTACCTGTCGGGCCCTGAGCGAGCAGACCTGGCTGGAGCCCTCAAACTGACAGAGACCCAAGTCAAGATCTGGTTCCAGAACCGCAGATACAAAACCAAACGCCGGCAAATGGCATCTGAGCTTGGCATGACTTCCACAACAAGTTTGGTAAAGAGAGTGGCAGTGAAAGTTCTAGTCAGGAATGACCAGAGGCAATACAACATGGACGATCTCCCTAGTCCAGCACTTGCCCCCCTCCACCAGTCCTTCCCATATTACCCTTATATGTTTTGCTTCCAGCCATGGATCTCAGGAAACACACTGAATGGCAGTTTGTACTGATTTCTAGTAATGGTTACCCTAATGAAACACACAAAAGCTTCACCCTCATTTTATACAGAGCACCTGTAATTTGTGTCAATCTCATGAGGTAACACTCAAAAACTAGAGATTTTGACTTTTAGTTGAAGCATGTCATTTCAGGTAATGTGAGGTTCTCCTATTTCCTGTTTTTGATATAGGAGACTGAAACAAATATTTTAAAAATCCAACATTTGCTGTTCCAGAAGACCCAGACTGAAACACATGGATAAATTGACTTATGCTTTCAATTCCTTTGTAGAATTTTCAAAGGTGCAAAATGAAAAGGGTTCAGTTAAGCTTTGAGGATGAACAAAATCTGTAATAAAAAAAAAAACATGAGGGTGCTGGGGAATTAAAGAGTGTCATAAGACACAGAGACCTGACGATTTTTGGAGAGACAATGTGTCATTTTCCAGGTTTAAAAATTCAAAGGCTGAACATGAAAACCAAAGAAGGATTGCTGTGCACTGTATTCACAATTATTGTAATGTTGATGGTTTAAAGTCATTGAACACAAAAAGATATTTTAAAGAAGGTAAAAAAAATATCTATGTTCTTTGTGTTCAATAATACTAAGGGACTGAAGGTTGTAACGATTTTACATGAGTATATGGAGCTTGTGGAGTTTTTTTTATTAGTCATTTGTTGAAACGTACAATGAGCCGCATGTATTCAGATATGTGATTTACACTTCAAATGCAAGGTTTGTTGCTTGAGATGACAAAAAATATAAACATAAACACCTTTGAACAAATGGATTGTGTCTAATCTATATTTGATAAAGTTGAAAAGTTTCACTTTAAAATGTTCTAAACATTTTATAACAAAACAATTTAAATGTTTGCAGTATATTTGGTTTTGCTTACTATCTGCTGTCTTATTAAAAATCAAAGCCATACAGTAGATAAATTGCACCAATAAGATGATTATTTTTATATGTAAAGTTCGCTCATTCAACCTTGAATTAAAATTTTAATTAAAAAAGATAATTTCAGTATGAACATTCTTGTCAGACCAAAACCTCTTTTAAAAGAGTCAATATGTGAACCATAAAGAAGTGTGAACTGTGATAAATTTAACATTTGTGTGAGGTAAAATGTTAAAAATCTTTTTTTTTGTTGCAGCACCAATTTCAGATTTCACCATTCTGAGTCGCATAACAAGTTATCTGCTCCTAGTTCTGGCAATATTTATCATCTGCTTTAGAATCCAATGATAAACCTTACTGCACCTACCAACAGCATGTGGATGGGTTCAATAAAGGCCTTCTGCAAGCTCACTATAAGACTCGAGAACAAGATGAAATTTCATTTTCAATGAAAACCAATTAAAGGTAAGATAACTTGTCTGTATATTCAGATATAATTAAGCCAAATAAATTAAATGTCTAAAATTATGAATGTGAATGTTAATGTGGGTATTCCAACTTGCTTCAATATTTTTTGAGTAACCAATAATCAACATTTTGTTTTTAGCCTATTGTGGAGTTGTTTTTGTGTTTGCAAGTTTGTCCACGATTAAAGTTGTTTACATGCCCATAAAAAGACATACCGGTAAGTTAAAAAAGCCAAATCCATCAAAAACGTACTTAAGAAATATTGTGTAATATTTCCAATAACAGAGTTACATTTTAGCTATGTGGGCTAAATATCTGTGTACTTTACAGTGAAGGAAAGAAGTATTTGAACCGCTATTGATTGTGAGCATTTACCATAGACAAAAAAACAACCAGTCGTCAAATGTTATGGTTTATTTTAACAGTGTGTGTGTGTGTGTGTGTGTGTGTGTGTGCGTGCGTGTGTGTGTGTGTGTGTGTGTGTGTGTGTGTGTGTGTGAGAGAGAGAGGTCTTAACCCATTCTTTTTAAAAGGAATTTAAACAAAGGTCATGCACCAATTTGACCCCTTGAAAAACATGTAGTTAGTCACCGGTTTTGCTCACTTCTCTTATCAAGAGGAATTTCACCACTCCTTGCAGTTCCTCTTTGAGTCACTAATTTTTGGAGGCTGATGTGTGGCAGTTGAAACCTTCGCTCCCTCCACTGGTATTCTATGAGTTTGGGTCACCCATTTTCAATGCCATGGCAGATGAACCTTCAAAGTTCAGAGTTTTACCTTGAAATCTCACTCAGGATTTCCTGGCACATGATCCATTTTATCATTTCTTGGATGTGGTGCAATTGTCCTGTCTCCTCATTATAAAACAAACAAAGCTAAATGTATCCACCAGCAGGCAGTGGGATTTTGAAATTCATTACTTCTATAGACAGGTGTGGCTTATAATGGTAATTCGATGCCAATTCATTTAAAAGCTCCAACCTCAGCTTATTAACCTGTATTGGGGGCAGAAATGCTGCTGATTGCTTAGGGGTCAAATAATGAGCTATATGCTATATTTTTTTCAAATAGTTAACATTTGTATATCATTTAAAAGTTAAAGCAGTTGAGGTATATATATATATATATATATATATACATACATATATAGTAAAAAAAAGTTAGTTTTAGTTTTTCACATCAGAGGGTAAATACTTAATGCTAACACTACTGTGTTGAAAGTTTATAAAACAACATTCATGTTAAAAAAGTTTGCAAAAAAAAAAACTGTTTGACAGGAAGAAATAATCAAGATATGTTGCATATATATTAAAAACTTGCCAGGGGTACAGCATAACACCCAAAAACAGAGCCTATAAAGTTCCCTCAGCACCATGTTCAATAAATCACTTTTATGGCTACAGACTCTCATGTTTTAATGGCCTATTTTACATAAAGTCAGACAATGTGGGACTAAAATTACAGAGTGAAATCTAAATTTTACATTCTAAATCATCATTAATCTTACATGTCTCTATATTAACATGCAAGACTGTACTGTGTGTTAAAATACAGTCGGTGTATTTAGCCAAAATATATATATGTATATTGACATTCAATACTACGCCGTTCATTTTCATGAAGAACAACAGTCGCGTAGACTGATTTGAAAAGTCTGCAGTCTGCTTTGAGGAGGACAACGTCTCTGAGGTCAAACAAATGAAGTGCTGTTTACCAGCCAAATAACCAGCTGACAAATAGGGGTTTGAGATAAAGACAAAGGGATTTGTGTGAGAAACGGCACCTCTTAATTTAATATAAGTTGATTCCAATTTATACCTTTGAAAGGCTCACTGGAAATGTTTCTAGAAAATGTATGGCAACAATGATAATAATAAAAATACATTTATTAGCTGATTAATATACTTTGGACTGATTTTAGGAAATTGATTATTCATTTTTTGTTTTATTTATAAGTTGTTCTTTAATCTTCTATCATTGTCTTATTGAATACACATAGAATGGAGCTATAGGGAGATTTTATTGAATGGAGCTATATTGAACTTTCATTCAAAAGCATAGCAGCTTTATGTGTGATCTACATTTATTGTCAGCTCATAAAAATTTTTTTAGATTTCTTGAGCAAGATTTTAACTTGAATGTTAAGAGCAACGTGAGGATTCGGCTGTTTATTTCAATAATAAAATGCTATAATGGAAGCACACTTATGTACACAACAAAAGTAAGTCCACATGAGTCTAAGCAGCTCTCTTGTGATATCTCTATGATTCAGATACTGTCAATAGACCATGTCTGCATTGTACAACAGAGTCTGGCTAAAGCCCAGAGCTCATTAATCACAAGAGCTAGAAGAGAAAACACCCTCATAAAAGCATTAGAGAAGAGGTTCGATATGTGCAAACTACAGCATCCATCAGACCTGCATCCAACTCACTTATGTGTTTGACAAGGCAGGCCAGATTCACGGATGAACTCACACAAACGTGCCATGTTTTCTTCATAATGTAAGAAAGCCTGTAAGGCAAAACGCATGTTTCGATTTATGAGTAAGGATTTTCCTTCACTTACAACAATTCTGAAGAGTTGCAACAAATTAAATGTAAAATCTGTAAACTGTGGGGAAAATAAGTGTTTATTGATTTTTCAAGTTCGCCATAACAAAGAAGTGAGAGATTTCCATCATAATTACTCTTCAGCTGTCAACAAACAAAGTCTTTTTCTATGAATTATTGAATTATAGAATTATTGTTCATTTTATTTAATGAAATGTGTATTTGATTTAATAAAAAATATATATTAATTTAATCCTATGTTTATATCTTATATAAACGAACGCATACTTTTGCATTCAAAGACAGCTCAAAGACACAAATTGAACCAAGAGTAACAGCAATCTGAGGAAAAACAGATCACCAGTAAATATTGCTTGAAACTTTAGTGTTGCTGTCTATAGTGTATGCTTTCCATCTGTTTGAAAATGTAATTGTTCTCAGATTAGCAGTCAGATAGAGAAGCTAATGACTTTGAACAGAGTTTTTGTACAGTCTATTTCTAAACAAGACAACGTCCTAGTACAAAAGTTGGTAAAATAAATCACATTTCAGAAAATTTCCTGCAATACAAGATGACATCTACTGACACGGTCATGTGTACCTGTTACTAAAACAGGTGTCCTTGATTCAGTAGCTGTGCCCACCACTGGACGAATTCAGTAAGAACACCAAGCTGCTTCATCCTCCATTGTCATAGCAACCCTGACACAATAACTGTTCACATTTCACATTTTTCTGCCTATCATCATTATATCCATGCTGATGAGCTGAAGGTCAGATTTTGTGGAGGTATTTTTAAAATGGGCTCAATACCGAACCCCAATATATTCTATTGTTAATCATACTTTGTGCCATTCTTTCTCCATCAGAACTGAGAACCCTTTTGAAAATCAATTACTTATCTGATTCAGATCTGAAGCTGATTTTTAATTCCTGGTCTTGTATATGAACAATGGTCTGAAACTTTTCTTCATGCCACTGACTGTCCTCATTTCCATTCTTGAAAAATATTACTATTTTAACCAAAAAAGGAGGGAATTGTGCATGTCAGCTAATCGATAGCAAGATTCATTGCCACTGAGCATGGTCAATCATTATCAACAACATTGGCTTATCGTTTCAGCCCTGATATAACTAAATGGCCAAAGGTTGTATACAAATTTAAATGTTGGCTTGTAAAACTGCCATTTACAAGTAGTTTTACAAATGTTCACAATGTCAGAGTAACATAAGTAACATACATTTTGAGTAACATAAACCAGCCCCCATGTCTCATAAACTTAGATGAAGATTTACCAAATTGGTTGCTATAGAAAACAGTCTGGTTGCTATGGAGGGATCAGTGACATAAACATAATGTTCCAAGTGTCACTGCGAGTGATATAATCTTACGACTGTCAATGATTTTCCAAATCTGAGACAGATGTATCACAAATTGGTTGCGTGGGTACACATTTTACAAACCAAACCAAACACTTTACTTAAGCTGAGATAGAGTTCTGACAATTGTCATAAAATATTTAGGTTAACTAGTAATAAAGAAATTGCCACTTCTCTATGATGTTTCAAGATACTTTTGTTGTCTTTCCCATTTATTTTCAATGGCCATTATGTCAATGGTAAATCTTTAAACTATTCTACAACATGGGGTTCAAATACGTTTGCACACTGGTTTGAATGCTCTTGACCTCCACATGTCAGATTGAAGTTTCTGTGAGGTTCTCAGTTTGAGGTATAGTTTTACAAAGTTTCACCCATTGGTAAGATGGTGAAAATGTCTCAGTGATTTCCCAGAACTCCAACATGAAAAGATATTGCAATCTGAATAAGACTAGTTTAGATGTCTAGGCAATGTGGGCTAGGACAAGATACGTTTCAAATGTTTTGTCTACAGCAAAAGATGCATAACCATAAATTGGTTTTCACAAGCAAACTTAATTAGTGCAGAGTTGATCAGGCACAGATGCAAGTGCCAGATACACAAAAAGCAAGAAATGAACGAGTAAATGTTTACTATGTGACTACAGGAATCTCTTAGTAAAAATGTGTTTAAAATAAGCCACTTTGTGTTCATAAACCAATTAAACTCTTTTGACCAATCAGAATCAAATTGAGCATGAAAGAAATGTTTAGTCATCTAATCTTCTACATTTGTTTAATGGAAATGGCTTTTAAAAGCATGAGGTTTTTAGTCCTCCAGCCCTCTACACAAATATGTGAATAGATTAGCTTCTGAAGAGGATGGATGAGGGCTTAGTTAAGGACCATATGGATGACTGTGTTTATACAAAAATGTATCGTCGAAAAGTATGTAAATGTTTCTGAGTCGAGCAGACTAGAGAGGTTCGTGCAGACGAGGGAGAGCAAGCCCTTAAGCCTTTGCAAAGAAAACAAAAGTGTTCACGGACACAATCGCTTCTACCTGCAACAACACAACTTCAAATAATTAGACCTCACACTGATACAAAAAGAAAACAAATATGTTGTTTTTTCCATGTCTCAATTTGGCATTCATCGGTGGGGAAATTAAAATGGTGGGATAAAGATGATTCAAACTACATCGACCATGAGACAGATCCTCCCAGACACATTAAGAACAAAGTGTCTGTCTTTAGCCTGGTTATCGAATGAGAGCTTTCACACAAAATGATTCAAAAAGATATAGAATGCTAAGTTATTTCCTCTATTTAAACATATATATTCATTTTCAATTGAGGTGTCCTATCTTGTTTGCACTTGGATCATGAAGAAAGATGGGGTTTTTGCAACCCACCTTTTTTAAAAATTTTTTTTTAAATTCTGTTTTACTTAGAAACCAGTCACAATGCAGTGATATAAATACAGATTTTGTATTTCTTGGGATTCAAACCCCAAGAAGTTTGAAAATTATTATTTAATCTAAGAATAACTTACATCTTTGTTTTTGATGTTTTATTGGATTTGTGTTGACTACTTGTCAGTAGTCTATATGCCCCACCCCATTCACCAAGTATACAGTGAGAATGAGTTCCATTTGTACCCCTTAGTTTCTTTCTATATATTTTATGCATTCACAGACAAGAATGAAGGATGAAGAAGTGCACCAAATATTTTGTTTTACAAAAGGGTACACCCTTAAAAAAGATTCTTCACTGGTTCTTAGCGAGTTTTATGGTTTCCTTTAGCATTTTTTCACTTTAAAGAACCTTTTTTTGGTTGGTCATTGTGATTTTCGAGGAACCAAAGTTTATTTATTTCATACATTCGATGCTTGGTTCCAAACAGCACTTTTGAAGGATGGCACAAAAAATAGGTTCCCCTTTATGAGCCAAAGAACCTGATTTGGTTCTATATAGAACCATTTTTTGAGTGTAGGGCCAATATAAAGAACCTCTTAGCCGTGGTATAGTGGATTGTTTGCCGGACATACCCACAGTTGCATAGGGCGACGTAGGTCCGAAATGCCGAACCCATGTCTCTTCTCTTCCTGTGAAGTACTGCCCCATCCATTCAAAATAAAGGCAAAAAAGTGCTAGATTGGCCTCCAGCATGACCGAAGAGACCCAAGATGTAAGTCATTTATAAAGTTTTAAAATCCTGGAAAACAAAATTTAATGTTTTATGTTGATTTAATGTCCCATCTCTGAATATAGTTCAGGAAATGTATTTGACTTATTTTTAATTATGCTCCATTAGCCTATGTAAGACTGTGAATAATTATGTATACTGTATATTTATAAACATTTATACACAATAACATTTGTGAATGTGTTAAAAAACAGAAATCTAACAGTGTTGCAAGAAGTTTAAGCCAGGGGCGTTGAGATTCTCAACCACTCCTTTCTGTTGCAAAGGTGCTAAAACGATTACGGTTAGCATATGTGATTGCTTTAATTCAACAATGCGTCTGCCTCTGAAAAATACACTAGATTTGATCACTTCTACTCTAAGAAATGTCATATATGGTCATGTGGTCACACCTGTGGTCTGATTTAAATTTCAACTAGACCCTCCCGTGGGAGTGGACTTGGATCCAAAGAGTACTTAGAGAAGAACGCTGGAAGAGCTCACTGCTGTTTTTGTTCATTGAAAAAGCCCATGATCTGGAAGGCGTCGTTTCTTGGTATTGTTTTACCTGTTTTAACTGAAGTGTCACATTATGTAACAAAGGTTTAAAGGTGCATTTCTATAATTATTGACACTTATTAATACATAGTTTACTATAGATTTAATCAAAGCTACTGATAAAGGTAAACAATAACCTTTTAATCAAAATATGGTGTCTGATAAAAGTTAAATTCAATATTTAAAGTTCTGAAAGACAGAACACAGCTGAAACCTTCATCCATGGTTGAAACCCGTTTTTGGATCAACCCATGGAACAGCCTTACACCTAATAATATTATGATTGCATCATTGCCTTGCGTAAGGAACATCAAATTATGTTTATGTTAAAAAACATTAAAATCTGAATGTATATGGCTTCTTAGATGTGTGCCGATTCAAGTGTGTATATTGTCAAACCTTCTCTTTTTAAAGGGGGATGGGAGCTCATTTAAATTCATTTATACTTACTCATTAACGTTACGGGGTTCTGCCAGTGCCAACCTCTAGTTAACATTGTCTAGGTTAACCATGTTACCTTGAAAGATCAAAAGTATTTTGCAGAGCCACATCCATTAACTTTTTATTCCAATGGAGAATACTCTTGGACTTTTAAGCAGAAACCAGATATTCAAAAATGCATAGCTATTTGAACTTTCTGATACCTAAACTTTCAGAAGTGAGGCTTGCATGAATCATCATCTTTCAGGAAAGAGACATGCTAATGTATTCACCCTGGCTAAAGATGGGACAGAAAGAATGAAGAACTGCTCAAAGTTTATACAATTGTTTGGAAAGAGCAAGCCTCACAATGACCTTGTCTCCTTTGGCGAATCCCCTCCAACACCAACACCAATAAACCAACCCATAGGACTCCACCGTCTGTTCCAGAAACGATTAGCAGATAAGATCGCTGCATGCTGGAATGTAAACATTTACAGTAAAACCATAAGAGATGAACTCTTCTACGGTGTGATGCATTTATCAGCCATGCTGCTGTGAAACCATGAGTCCAGTTTTTTATGTTTTTTAAGATTTAAATTGATATCATTCCAGAGTTTATTTAATGTACGTCCAAAGTCTTTTCTGGCGGCCTGTAGAACCACACCATTTAGCTTTAACCTTCACGAAACACGACTAGATCACACTAGTGAAGCTTCTCAGCCAGCCAGAGCATGGAGCAAACTATTAATTTAAATTGTGAGATTTTTCTTGGTTTCATACAAGAATTACAATAGGGTAGGATGTATTGTCTGAGGGACTTATGCAAAGGAATAGCTTTTGGAAAACTGTTACCCTCGGAAGTACAAGACCTGTGAGATGGCTTGTGTTTGTTAAAGTTCCGACAGAAAAAGTCTTTGCTGTAGGGTGGATTTATGAATTTTCATTTAGTCTAAACACTTGATTTTTGTTTTAAAACATGAAAACTGTTCTTTTTTGGTCATTCGTGCAGTAAAAAAATGTTAACATTAAATATTGTTTTACATTAAAAACTCTTTTAAAGATCATTTATTAGAGCAAATTGTGAAGTAGTTAAAAAAACAGACTTATAATGGTTTACAAGATCATTTCATTCACCTCAGTCAATCATTAAATAATTAGCACAATAAATTTAAAAGTAAAAATATTATCATACAGTTGAAGGAAAATGTTTCCCCTTGTTGGGCTGCAGGATACTTTGCAAGTGTGGGAAAAATGTTTTTTTGGCACCAGTATGTGAATTTTTCTGCACTCCTCTGACCAAAGATGGTTTGCTAAGGGCTCTGATGTGATCCAACCTGTTACATTTCCAACAGGTCCTTCTCTCACTCCCTGGACTCCGTGAAAGGAATTTCAATGTTTTAATTATTGCAGATAAGAAAGACAAAAAAACAAGGAGTGCATTGAGAACATGAACACAAGACAACTTCCCTTATCAGAAGGGAGATAGGCCCTCCACTTAGAAGCTCTTAGGGCTGCTCAGCAGCTCTGATTTGGCACACATCCACCCCCGTCTGTCCTTTCTTTGCCTGGATTTCCATATTCATTCATTCATTCATTTTCAAACCCGCTTATTCCCTTTCGGGGTCACGGGGGTCTGCCGGTGCCTATCTCCAGTGTACATTGGACAGGTGGCCAGTCCATCACAGATAATTATTCTAAATAAGACATTTTAATAGTTTTTAAAGAAGAAATTATGATCCTGTTTTTTGATCCTGCTCTTTGATTCAGAGGAATCTGCTTCTTTATGTTTTACCCTCTTTTATACTCTTGTACCATATCTCTGGACTAAACAGGCTCATTGTGTCCTTTCTAAAACCTATATAATAAGAAACCAATTGCTGAGATTCTACAAGGTGTCATTGCCTAAGGATATTTCTTGAGACTTAATGCAAAATAAGTCATGGTTTTCATGAACATTTCCCTACTCAATGCACATTGTTTGAATTAGATACACAAAAGATACATCCATAATGCAGGAAAACTGCAGGAACTGATGTGAGATTCATTCCTTTGTAAAGTTTTTGAAATCTCAGGAAGGTCCAACGCTGAGGCTCTTCTTACCAGATAGAAAGCTAACTGTGAGCAGATGCCCTCATCCTTGACAGTCTGTGCGGAACCCTCTACGTCTGAGTTTTCTTTCTGAGAGGTGTATAACAAGAGAGCAAGAAACAAAAGCTGTGCTGGAGGGCTGTCGGGAAAAGAGAAAGTGTTGGACACCTGCACACAAAATTAGTTCACTTTCAGAACCTGTGTGGCCTTAAAGGAACAGTGCCTCCAAAAAACGGAGAACAGCTATTCAAGGTCATTTGTTAAATGACCTTGCTAATGCACATAAAAAAGACAGAAATAAAACAAACAAACAAAAAAAACAGTACCACAAAATTATGGTAATTATTAAGAACAGCAAATACAGTATGTGGTTAATATTTTTTACCTGTAAATTAACTATAACATTTGTGTAAAAATTATATACAGTATATAGATTTTTGCACTGACTGGTTGTTTCAAATTAAATTTGAAGGCTTACACGTCAGGTATCAATTGTCAATGTCTTTGATTTTCCCAGATGACTTCCGTGACTTTCCTGAGAAAAGAGAAAGATATACCAATTTTAATTTTATCGTTTAAAATTTAGCCAAGTGTAGGTCTTCTACACACAAAGATGTGTTTCTATTAGTTCCTGTATTCTGTTCAATACATGATATAATGTTTGATAGAAGTGTCAAATTGTACACATTTTCTTGTATAATATAGCTGACAAGACAGCTTCAATGGTAACACTGGAGAAAAAAAGAAAAACAAGCAAATTTCTTAAACTTGTTACATTATAGACTTAAGTTTAACCCACTGGGTCCCACCTGTTACTATAACTGCGTACCTGAGATCACTGGCAGACCAATCAACATGAACTCTTACATAAACTCTCTGTGTTCTCTCTTTTGGGCTGACAGCCAATCGCAATGACTATCACATTTCACTAGATTTGTCTACCTGTTACAGTGCATATTATTGTAGGTGGGTGGGGAATAGGTAAGCACTCGTGCTTTTTTTTCCTGTTATTTATGCTGTTAATAATCGGATTTTGTGTGCATGACAAAATGAACATGAGGTGTTTTGTCATCAAACACCTCATGCACATGTCAACAAAAGTGAAATAACTTGGATAAAGACATTATTTAAATGTGTTGTATCTACTTCATTTAGGTTTTTCTTTGGAGATCTAAACCAAATTAGGATCCTCCTCAGTGATTTGATCCCTTTTCATGTGTAAATGTCAACTCTGTGTGTGGCATGAATAAATCTTTTTCTGGAGAGCAAGACATTTTAGTGTGCTCTCAAATCCAGAAGCCATTAAGAGCATTGCAAGCTATAAACAACAGGATTTATTGGAGGAAGCCCTCTGTGCACAGCAAGCCTTGCATGCGTTTCTTTTATTTCACGGTAGGAGTGAAATATCTTGTTTCACAAGCCTTAAGTGACACAGGGCTTTACACACTTTGCAACAACATGACCAAACAAAACCCTAACACACACAGGGTGTATACTCAGGCTCGAAGTTAAAGAACCTGACATTTAGGTTCTCTCACAGCAACAGAATAAAGCTACAAAACAGAAAAAAAATTGTACGATCTTCACAATGGTCATTTTTGTGTAATTACTTGAAGTTATGAATATTAAACAAAACAGTGGTAGAATACCAATAAACCAAAACAAGGTAATTATATTTAAACCTTACTCAATAATCACGGTAAATGTTGTATAGAACTAAAATATAGACGACTGTTAATAAAGTTCTGTACAGCCTTTAACAAAAAGAGCTAACTACAAGAGAAAACAAACCTTGAAGAGATTTTATGATTTCATTATTGTTATGTAAAATGAATTTAATCATCAAAACGGTTAGGGTAATTAAACAGTTGTAAATCAGTTATTATTTAGTTACTTATTATTTATGTTAATTTAAAATGATATAATTTGATTGTCAAGATTGAGGCTGACAATTTTAGTACGTTTATCCATTTTGTTAGAAACCCTATAATGATGTGCAGTACTTTTACTTTTAAAGTAAAAAATGGTTTGAAACATAAAAACTGTGAAAAAAAGTGTCATTTTAGTTAAAAAAAAAAAATTTGAAAAAGAGAGACAGTCAGAACGATTGGAGATCTGTAAATAAGTAACGTGTGAGTATACGGGTGCAGTGGGGTGCACTGTGGCCTTCCAGTTCAAGTGGCCAGTGGCTGATTGAAGGCTTGCCATGTGGTAGAATATGTTGTGCTTGCGTGGGTTTCCTCCGGGTACTCCGGTTTCCCCCACAATCCCAAAAACATGCGGTTAGGTTAATTGAATAATCTAAATTCCCCTTAGGTGTGAGTGTGTGTTGCCCTGGGATTGACTGGGGACCTGTTCAGGATGGGGACCTGTACCCCTGCCCAATGTGTGCAGGAGACAGGCACCAGCAGTCCCCCGTGACCCCAAAATGGGAATAAATGGGTTGGTGAATGAATGAATCAGTATAAGAATACAATTTATAAACCAATGAGTCAACCTTTTTTCTAAATTTACAAAAATATATCCATGGTCTACTGACTGTCAAGGATACAATAGGAATGTGTATGACTACAGGTTAACAAACAAACACTGAACTGAGATTTGGAGAAAGTTTAATGCCCACAGGCCAACAGACAGGAGTGAGACAGGACTACTGTCTAACGCAAGAACACGGTTTCACTAGAGGATTGCGCCACTTTCGAGGTGTTTTTCTCCTCCTCTCTTCCACAGGTGCACACACTGAGGGTCTCTGACCTGTAGATTTTGTTTCCAAAACAAGGGCTTAAAAAGTCAACAGCAGGGAGAGAGGCAAAGAGAGGCTCGGAGATAATGCGCACGTGTAGCTGGAAGACTGTAGCTGATTTATTGGTGAATTCTGTTGAACAAGAAGAGTGCAAGAGAAAGTATTTTATGAATACATTGGATGTTTAGATGACAAACGTGTTCTGAGATTTATGTTTGTGTATGTTACAAAATTAAAAACTATTTCAAAGATTCCTTTCCCTGTGACAATGCAGTTTGTGTAAATTGCCCACAAATCAGAAACTTCTGACCACTATGACATTAAACAGTTATCTGAGTTTTTTCCTAATTACATACAAAAGCTTAAATCATTCTAATTTTCACTAAATTAAAAAAAATGTAGGTTTCATTTTTGTGGGGTTTTTTTTCATCATTATTAAATGTGTCAGAACAAGTTGTGTGTCCTATACAGTGAGGGGAAGACATATTTGACCATCTGATGATTTGGAACTGATTTGAATCAATCTATCAATTTAATTTAGCCATTTATGCTTGGAGGAAAATGAACCAGAATAAAACTATCCCCACGGTTAAACATGATGGTGGAAAATATATGATTAGAGGGTCATCTCCAAGAGGGATAATACAGCTGCAATGCATCAAAGGGATGACGGAAGATGGACATGTACAATCAGATTTGGGTAAGAACCTAAGCAGGAAATAATAAATGTGACATAATGAAAGAGATTAGAAAAAGTGCTCAGTAAATGGAAATTCGCCCTGCGATTGACTGGCGACCTGTCCAGGGTTTACCCCCGCCTCTCGCCCAATGTGTGCTGGAGACCGCACCGGCAGACCCCCTGACCCCGAAAGGGAATAAGCGGGTTTGAAAATGAATGAATGAATGAATATGGAAATCTTACAATATCAAAAATGGTCTCAACCCAGAGTAGATGATGACGAGAGTGCAAGTTCTTGGGAATGTTTCAGCGAAAAATGACATTACAGATTAGCTTGTGTGACAGAGAGAGCTGGCCCTGGTTTGTGTTGAGAGCACATCTGCCAGAGATAAGAGAGACAGAGAAGCAATCGCAGGAGCGTGTCCAATCTGTCATGGGGTATTTAGACAAGGCAAGTCCTGGGAACAGCTCTACACTCACGGTAGAAAGACAATGAGATTCTTCAGCGGAGAGTACAGATCCAGCATCGGAGTCTTGCTCAAAGCTGAAAGCTTCATGTCTGTCCGTAATGTACACAGCTAGAGGTGAGCGGGCGCCATACTGTCTACTTGAAACACACTCGCTGCAAGAGGAGGAAGATATGATCAAAACCCTGTCAGAGGAAAGTCTACGAAGCACCCATCCTGTTCAACGTGAGAGCTAAACATTAGCCGCTGGGAAGAAATTCATATTTCCACAAATCAGCAGCAAACACAAGATGGGAAGGAGGGAGGGGTTACGATCGGAAGGTTTTTATACTTTAATACATTTATCACTTTAGCTGATAACACTGAAATTCTAATTTAAAAAAAAAAACGTCCTTCTCTGTACGTGGAAAAAATTATAAAACCTTTTAACCAATAAAATATGTTAATTAATGCAAAGAAGCCCAAAGAACTGAAAAAGGTTCTTAAAGGTCAGTCAGTAGTGTAACAAAAGTAGTTTGTATCATTTAAAAGCCTCCAGAATATGGTATGTTTATCATTGCTACAGCAAACACTGTGCACATACAACATTTGCATTCACACCCAACAAAGGCTTGTGGGTATTTGTATAACGCATTTCACACAAGCTTTTAGTTTTACTTTCACTTTTATGATACACAGTAAATGTTACTCACTTTAATTCTTGGTTTGTATAAAAATGTTAATGGAGCAAAGCCACTTCATTTTAGACATTTTGAAAGCTAAGAAACCAGTAGGTTTTAGTTATTTTAATGCAAATACACTGAACTTGAATGATCTTCAGAGGGAATTTGAATTCCATCAAACAAACAATGGAAACGTGAAAACAAAAATCTGAAAACACTTTAATCAGGTGCAGAATCAAAGTTTCTTAAAATCCTCGACCAATGACTAAACACTTGTATGAAGCCTGTTTATTGAATCAATAGCAAGTTATGAGTCAATTGGGGTTGGCTATGTGTCATTCAGTGCTATGTTTTGGCTATAATTCAGAAAAAGAACAAACCTCAATCTAGCAGTGTCTAGATTGCCTCGATGCCCAACAACTAATGACACACGTCAGTCAGGAATGAGGACTTCTGAGAGCCAGAAGAGCTTTGAGCAGTTGTCAGAACATGGAGAAGGATTGAAGAAGGGATATCTCAGCTGTAGGAAAAAGAAAAAAAAACAAAGAGTAGGGAGTTTGTGTGTGTGTGTGGGTTTGAAAGGAGATCTGTGATTGAAAACTGGGTAAACACAAGAGCTTCCTCCAAGCCTGCAGGCCTGCCAGTTCCTACTGTCAAAAGCATGAGAGCAGCCCTCTGATTAATCATACAGCTTTCACCAGGAGCACTAAGTGCTGCCTTAACTAAAAACAAGATCAGAGGATTTTGTGGTTGAAAAAAGTAAAAGTGCATTAATCCTGATATACCTACATGAGCGTCCTGGCAGATATACGCGTCTTTCTACAATGAGAAGGGGAAACAACACCAAAGAAAAATCTAATTCATCCTCTAGAATTGCCTTTATTAAGCATCACTATGTTTAAAGATTAACCCACCGTAAACATATCAAGCAAGGGATAATCAACGGAAAGCCGTGCATTATACAGAATAACTACCTGAGGTGCAGCGGCTGTAATAAATGAATGGAATAAAAGTTATTTTAGTCAGTTAACGTTAGCTCACAAATGACAACACGCGAAAAGCAGTGCTGTGGATTATTTAATTTTGGAACGTGGATCCCTTTATGTGTTACACCAATGTCCATGTGTTTACCTTAGCCCATAACTTGACAGTTTTAATAGCTACTGTGCATCTGATATCTTTCATTTATATAGTGTAATTTTGTTATTAGCATATAGCTAGAACAACATTCGCACTAGTCATGTGACACAGTCGACTTTTATGTTCAAGACTATACATATATAGTTTTAAATATGGTTTATTGACATGAAGCAACGCATACTGATCGGTCTGAGGGTTTGTCGGAATACGTTTTATTCCCTCCCGCGTTTGTGAAAGTGGGTGATGATGGTTGTTGATGAGCTCTGATACTGACTCTTAGCGTTCCACTTCCAATTAAACAAACCCAACTAAACCAATTGTTTTATTGAACAGATTTGGAACTAACACTTTGACGGGTCTGTCTGAACTATATGTGAAACCCCTTCTGTTGATCTTTGATGAATTTAAATATCATTTCTTCTACAAATTCATATTAAGTGGACAATCCTACCATTATCTTCAGCCAAACATATCTGAGCTGCCAACCACTGAATTATGGCTCTGATGCAGAGAAGATTTCACTTCCAGACTAAATAGTTTACAGAAGAGAAGACAGTGTGAGTTTACAGAGACACAAAGGTGGAGACCTGTGTTAAAGGCCAGAAGAAGATGACCAGCACAGTCAAGAGCTCATACACATTCAGGACTTTAGAGGTCAAAGCACGTACAAACAAGGGGGTAATGGCAAGACACTCAAGCATTAGTATAAATCACAACCGGACGTAATCAGCATCACTGGTAAAGTGGCTGCTGTGGTTCATTGTACAGGAGGCTCTGGTTAATGTTTAAGAGCCATCAGTTTAAATGAGAGAAAACGTGTCACGAGTTGTAAATTCAGCCCAGGAGGCCACATTACTTTACATCACACCAGCTTTACTACTTACATTAATGGTTTCTTACTAACTATTTGGATGGCACTGATTCATACTGGTGTAAAAATATAAAGCACTGAAAAAAGTTTTAGGGAGGTGTGAAAATACGCTGTAAACATATTTTTGAGAACCTTCTTGGAGAACCAACCGCAGATCGTCTGTGGATTTAACTTTCTCACGTCCTGTCTTTTTATGTAATCCCAAACACACCAATGATGCTGATGCTTTGAACTGTTTGTCTGGATAGACCTTGTTGATGCAGTACCTTGAGGATTGTTGTTGTTGTCAATCTTGCCATGGCAAGAAACAGCCTCACATTGGTATCAAAGTTTGGCTGCTCATCACCCAGTTTTAAGCTATTCTGTTTCTTCGTTTCACACAGATTATTATTAACATCCATGACACCTTTGCAAGTCCCCAGCTTTGTGCAAGTGTACCTATAAAAATTGATTCTGGTTTCAAAAATGTAGCAAAATTTTTTTTTAGATTTTTATTTTGTTCGCTCACTTAAAATTTTGTAAAGTTACAAAAATAAAAACATTTTATTCCTATTTTAAACTACAAAATGTAATTACAAACTTTAAAAATGTTGACAACAATTAATTAAGCATAACAATTAAGCTTGAAGGACTTTCAAAAAAGCACATAACAACAGTCTTCGTGTAGCAAATAAACACACACACACACAGAGAACGAGTGAGGTTCAATTGACGTAGAGCTTGGTATGTGCTTTATCGTAAATCTATGTTATGATTACATGGCAAGGCTGTAAGGTTGTTGTTGTGGAGGGTTTCAGGTCATTAATAAGTTAAACTTTTGAGCAGAAATGTATTTTATCTGCCAAAAAAAGACCATTTATTGAGATATGTTTTAAAGTTAAGAAACTTTGTTGTAATGTTCATAAGGTAGAGTTATTTAGGAGGTCATACAATGATTGAAATGATTGTGAAAACAGGCTCTGTTAAGACACAGAAAATAGATAGCTCCACTGGAAGCTTTTCCGAATTTTGCTAAATGTGTCTCTTTCAGAAAATCATACCAAAATAAAATGTATATTATTCAGCAAACATTTAATAATAGTATAATAGTTAATAATAGTCAGACAAATGCTATTATTTCCCCCCAATGGTAAGGATGACACAACTGAGTGCATGAACCTTCAAATCCAGCCTAAAAAGGACAGTTTTCATTTTAGAGCATGATACATAACTCACAAAAGTTGCAAAGGGAGTAATAGAAAAGTGTTTAGGTGGTGGGTGGGGTTATTTTTTCTTCAGGACAGTAATTTACATTGATTTATAAATCACTGAAATTACTTAGGTGATTGTAAACAAATAAACAAAACGTCATAAATAAAGCTCCATTTATTCAAAGTGCATCAGTTGTTGTGCTGTTCAAATATGCTCCTACTGCAATGACAACTTGAATAATTACTGAAAGCCTTCGAATATGCTCTGGTTAATCCAGTCTTCATCAAAAATTCGATTAAAATTTAGCCATAGATCATTGGCACGTCATTGGTTTGAATAGAAATGATGTGACAAAACCAGTGACTATCAAAACCAATAAAACCTCGCCTATGTGTGTGTTTGCTAAAGTGGTTGTGAAAAACCCAAACAAACAAGTGTCTCGTAATACCTGTCTATCACACCGCGAGGGCTCTCAAACACTCTACTGTCTGTCAGCAGTTCCGTGTGACTAAAGGAACACACACTTTCCCATTTCCCCACTTAAGAAACATCTTCAAGGCTCTGTCTGACTCAGCTGATCAAACATCAGTCCAGGCACATCTTGAAAAACAACAATAACATCACCTAAGTCCCTCATTTACCATCTCTGACTCCTTAAACACCTCCTCATAATCCTCGACTGACTCTCCCGAGGAAGCTCATCAGCACCATTGTGGGCAAGCTTGTGCGGGCCACTCGCGACACGGATGGGAGGAGAGGCATAAACGAATGCTGGGGTGGGGTGAAACACACCATCACACATTCAGACATTCAAAGAGCGTTCATTAACGCTCACTGTTTGAACAGATGGCTACATGAACAAGAGCACATGTCTGGAAGAGTGGATAAAGAGTCCATAACTCTATAAAAATAATCTTGCACCTGCAAACCAAAGTAGCAACAAAACCACCCAGAGTTAGTTTTTTTTTAATGTCATCTCTTTGGAGTTCATTCAAAACCCTAAAGGTTTCGTTTACTTCAAAAGTAGATTTCAGCTCCTTCATAACTTATACAGTGAGGGGTATATTTGACCCCCGGCTAATTTTGAATGATTGCCAACCATGACAATCTATAAAAGTTGACGGGTTTCTTGAGCAATAAGAAATGATTGTGGGCATGGCTTTACTTCGGTTATTCCTTGACGGGATCCTCTAGGGTTTGCGCTATTTCCTATCAATTCTAATGATCATTCAATTCCAAGTCCTGCTTGGAATTCTAGACCAAAGGAGTTTTTGATGCTTTTGCTCTTTGCCTATTAGCTCACCAACGGTTATCTTCTCATCAAGCTGCTTAGTGACAGTATTGGAGCCCATTCCTGCATTGTTTAGATCTACAATCTTTGTCCTTAAATCCATGGACAGCTTTTTGGTCTTCATGGTCATAGTTGATATTTAGGAATCTGATTTCTTGTTTCAGGAAGAAACTTCGTTTTAAAGATGCTAATATTTCCCCTCAAACACTGTATGTGTAAATGAGATCATAAACTTTTACCAATAAATACAATTTTTTACAATAGGAATGCTTTGAGTTACGAAACGTTCGAGATACGAAAGGTCTTGTGGGAAATTTTTTGCTTCGAGATGCGAAGAAAAATTCGAGATACGAACAACTTCAAGCTGTTCTGCTGTATTTTCCACTTGTTTGTATGACGTCGCGTAGTTCTTCCGGGTCCTGGCGCTCCTATCTCCCAGTGCAAAAAGGGTCTGATGCACTTCAAAACAGTTCAACAACACAGCGAAACATTATTTATAGATTACTAATAATGTGCTTTAACAAATGTTAGAGTCAAGGCGTCGTAAAAGAAATAATGTTTATAACGTGGAAAGTGCTGTTCTGTAGCGCATGGGAGAGAAACACTGTCACGTTTTTTCAGAAGCGTCTCTCCATCTGTCTGCACCGGTGCTTGAAACCGTGTTGGTGTTAGTAATTCGTGAAACATCTCAAGAAAGTTAACTTTCTTACGTGGTGCGTAATGTTTTCTGCCATCCGTCACTTCCTCCGACATCTCACTTCACTCAAGGTAAGGTTTCACATTTGTGTACGTATTACGTATTTTGCTTGTGTTTTATTCTGTTTTATTATCATTTTTACATTAACAATGTGTAGATTTAAGAATTGAAGAAATGTTACTTGATTTTTCTCTGGCTTTTCATTTTTTTCATCTACTTTGTTGTTTCTGAGAGCCGTTGCACGGATTAGCCGTTTTATATGTAAAACTTGATTTGAGATACGAAATGTTCGAGATAGGAACGTCACCCAAGAACGGATTACTTTCGTATCTCGGGGTACCACTGTATTTAATGTGTTGTTGCTGTTGCCATAAACACATAAATCCCAAGTATTTTTTCTATGCAGGAAAACGGTTAAAATTAGCAGGGGCTGTGACATTTCTTTCTATGTGTAAGACCTTTAAAGATGCACATTTATCTGATTAGATTACAATTATTTTATTACATAAACCGTTTTTTAATTACTTTTTTCCATTTTTTATGTGAAATAATGTTCTGTGCCAAAGTTATTGAAATTATTTTAAAATCTGCATGGTCAAAATAATCAAAATAAAATAAAACGTCGCTGTATTAAGTGTAGTTGTACAAATATATATTCTTTCAAAATTGGCATATTCATGGTTCTGTTAAAAATATCTAATAAGTTGCATTTGTTTTGATTCTTGAACGGTTTTTCAGAAATGTATATTTCACCTGGGATCGCAAAATATATTACGAAATTTAAAAATGAAACCACAAATAGGGGGCACGATGGCGCAGTAGCACTGTGACCTTCCAGATAGAAGGTTGCCGATTTGAGCCTCGCCGGTGACCTTCCTGGAAGGAGTTTGCATGTTCTCCCCGTGCTTGAGTGGGTTTCCTCCGGGTACTCCGGTTTCCCCCAAAATCCCAAAAACATGTGAGTAGGTTAAATTGATAATCTAAATTCCCCTTAGGTGTGAATGTGTGAGAGAATGTTGCCCTGCGATGGACTTTCCCCCGTCTCTCACCTGATGTGCCCTGGAGATAGGCACCGGCAGACCCCCATGGCCCCAAAAGGGAATAACCAGGTTGGAAAATGAATGAATGAAAAAAACACAAATAGCCCTGTATATTTTGTGGACATTGAGAGTATTTGATAACGTTTGGCCTTTTCTTATACAAGTCATCAGCTAACATTTCTTAATGAAATGACAAAAACGTGAGTAAAATGATCGTAATCTATGGGCAAATTGTCTTTCTCATTTATTTATTTAGATGTACAATTCAGATTTATTGAGGAAATAGGAACTGAAATATTGAGAATTGAAAATGGTGTTTTGTTTATAAATGGTGTTTTAATTTTTTGAGGATAAATTAACATCTGAATCATTGTTTAAGCCTTCGATGTCCTTCCATCAAAAGTAAAAGAAATGTCAGTTGGGAAAAATATACATATAAGTTGTGTATATGCATGCACTGATGCACAAGGACAGCATGGTGCACTCCAGACCTTATTTCCATGTCAGGTTTGTATTCAAATTGAATAAGTGCCCCGAAATGACAAGTGGAGAGAACTCCATGTGATGATTTTAAGATTTAACCAACAAAAAACTATTTTATTAAAATTAAAGTGTACCATGTGTTTATATTGTACCCTAGATGTATTTTGGAACATAGTAGAAGGGTAAGATGGTTGTTAAATATTCATGTCCTCAGGTGGGTCGTGCTGGATTTTCCACTATAAGGTGATTTTAGTGATTTCGTCTTCACCGAAAGCTGAACCCATTTCAATGGTCTTCCAGCAGCTTCCTGACTGACAGTCAAGTTCAGGTTCAGCCTGCGGCACTCTTCCAATGGCAGGACTGATACTCCTTCATCTGTCATTCAATCTCTATCCCCAAAACCTTAAGGGTAAAGGGAGAAATTTCTGCATCTTATTTTCAGAGACACACTCTCTCCACATCACACTGAGACATATTTTCGTTTTAAACCAGTAACGAATAAAAAAACGCTGTTATAAGTCACACTATATTAAACATGAATTAGATATATTATGAGGTGGTGATGTATCAGAATACATATTTACACTGAATATTCCGTCACTGGGAATTCTAGGGAACTGTTACATTTTGATCAACAGTATCAAGTGTTCACCAATGAACAAAACTCAGTGATTGAACAAAAGAGAAATCTAAATCAAATCAATATTTAGTGTGACCACGCTTCATAAAAGCCACAATGCTAGATACAGCTGCACAGTTTTTTGAAGGAATTCGGTTGGTTGTTCCAAATGTCTTGGAGATCAAACCGTTGATCTTCTAACAGTCTAACATTCTTCTGTCTCTTTGTGTATTTGCAGACACACTCACTGTCCAGTACTTCTTAACACTGGTGCCTCTTTATAATGACTTTGTTTACATGTCTGCTGCTGCAGAAAAATATTTGGGCCAATCATACACCTCCCTGATAGAATTGCATGATGGATAAGTATCTGCCTGTTTTTTTTTCAGTATTGACAACACTATTAATCCCGACCAAATGTCCAAATCCATTTGCAGAAATGCAGCTCCAGACATTCAAGGCACCTCCACGATGCCTGTTGCCTCCAGAAACTCAATATTGTAGTGTTCTCCAGCTTTTCCACAAACTGCCGTCTGCTACAGCACCTGCCATATTCCTGCACCCCAGTTTCTATTTTCCATCAATGACTCTGCCTTTTTCTCTCATTGGATGTAAGCCTTTTGTGTGTAACTTTTCCATAAAAACCACATCTGGCCAGACTTCTCCAAACAGAGGATGCGTGTACTTGGGTCCCAGAGTTTTCTGCCAGTTCTGAGCAGTTTTTGGTAGGTTAATTAGCTTTCGCTGACAACTAAGTCTACGAACCGCAATGTAGACCCTTTTTTTGCTTCTTTGAAAAAGCGTATATTGAAACCCCAGCCTGCTTAGAAAAACTTGTCTGGGGAGACCCTTTTGATGCAGCATAACTAACTTGTGTCTTGTTGCTGTGGTCAATCTTGCCTTAACAAAGAGCTGTCTTTCTTAACTTCACCTTGTTAGCAGTTTGGCTCGTACCAAACCAGTTTTAAGTCTCCTACACAGATCCAGGTTTCAAGACTGGAGTTAAACAGTGTGATGTTGTAAGATATGAAGATCACATAAGTGAGATATTGATGATCATCAGCACCTCTTTGGTATAAATGACATTGTGGAAGCCTAAATGAATTGATGTTGGTTTGAAAGTAAAAGTAGCAGGAAATATAGATTTTTGAAATTATTTGCATTTTTCACACAGCAAGCACTGCATATATTTTTATATACGTGTGTATTATTAAATGACTCTTAAATAATATTACCCTTTATAAGACCACATTAGAAACTCAACAGTTTTTAAAAGCATTCGACATGGTCCAGCCATCAGCAACAGGTAAAATGAGCACTCCTGCATGCAAACCCCAAGCAATTGTTGGGAAACAGGAAGTCAAAGGTCACATGTGCACCTGTGTCTTAGACCAAACAATGAACATGCCACCAACAGAGATCTTTCAACTCCTCCATTCCTGAGTCTACACTAAGAACTGAGCTCCGAGTCATGGACAAGTCCGAGTCAATCTGCAGTTAGATGTACGATAACTACATCAGTATGTGTCTGACTGTGGATAAAAGAACATAAATAAAATAAATCCCTAGGCTCACCTTGAATGCAAATGGAATTTGAATGCATAAATAAATAATATTTTGTGATTTTATGTTCTAAAACAATGCTTGTTTGGCAAAATCATATAAACTATTGTGTATACCAAAATCATACCAAAAAGGCCAAATCATCTTTAAAGCAGTGTTAGTCTTCAGGGGTGGAAGTGTTACCAAAATAGTGACTAATGATCAAGTTCTCTTAACGTAAATATTTGTTTAAAGGTTTCCTTGCATACATCATGCAAAACATCCTATCAGTGACAAGAATTTGCCTTATACTCTCCCTTTCTCCTTCACACACGCACATGTATTCAAAAATTTGGGGGGGTAGTGCAATTTTTGTTACAGTAAAAAAAGCACATTAGTTTTAGCAAACATTAAGTGCTCGCTGAGTCAACCTGGGTAATTCATTACAATCAGAGAGGAAATGGAAGAGCATTTTTACCTTAACATAAAATTCAATTCGTACTGTTTTTCCATCTAGTACACACTACCAATAGAAGAGAATTAATTTAATATATACTCATGGGCACAACCCAAAAATTTTAACCACACACTTTGCTTAGAAAAAATTTAGAATCACCCTTGAAACAGCAATATGTATTTGTTAACAAACTAATTTAAATTAATCTAAAAAAATATTGACCTTTGAATGATCAACCCATAAACATTTTTATTAAAACAAACAAGGGAACGCAGTAATTGGCTCCTGCAAGTAAGATTTCCCCTTGCAGTGTGTGTTTATTGAAAGCTGATGAACAAAAAAAGTAACGAGGCAGTCAGACTTGCATCAGTTATATTCCAAACAAGTTCAACTTTCAGCTCAAACTCAAATCCAGACATGAACAAACTAAAATACATTCCAGTGTCCATCAGGAAACAACTCAGATCTATAGTTTTGTTGAATAGCTGGGTAGATGAGAGTCCAGACATTAATAACAAACAGGGCTTCTGATCTGCATGTCTAAGGCATTCTTGGATAATACTAACATGGGCCTGACATTATGTCATTTTCCTACAGCTGCCAACTGCAGATCTAAGCATCGTCCCTGACGACCGCAGGGCAGCATTCTCACTTTGGATCAATGGAGGGAATATTTCCCACAAGTGCTGACAAAAATCTCTGCCTCATAATAAAAAAATACCTCCATCAGACATCTTTTATTCTCAGTGCTACTCAGCGAGAGAAGGCGATAAATTACTGTACAGCTTTCCAATGCCCCCTAAAGGCTTTTCAATGATTAAAATCCCAATTTAAAGGTTCAGATATGCGTATACTTGTGCGTATTGTTTTAAAGTATGGTAAGGGTAATTCTGGGAACACTTATAGTCACATAAGTTGAAATGGAGAAGTCCCTATAAAGACGCTCCTTAATAGCATTAAATGAAGACTCTGACGCCCCCTTGTGGGAGTGTTATGATGCAAAGAAAAACTTTGTGAGCGATTTGGAACCTTCAGCAAACTGGTCGTGATCACTAGCTGATTATAGAGGAACGTTCCAGCATTTAATGCTGAATGAGAAGTAAACAGAGATGAGAGTTTGAACTCAATGTGTGCGTATCATTTATTATTTCAGTCCTTGAGTGCTCAGATTCACCAAAGCTTTCCAAATTTGACATTATTTTCTCATCCTCAGTTATTCCATACATGGTGTTCAATAAATGAAACCAAAGGCTTTAATTTATCCTGAGAAAGCAGCCTAAGTAGAGACACAAAAATCAAAGTGGGATTCTCTAATGCTATTTCTCAATGACAGAAACTAATGGAATCCATCCTTGTTCAATGTTGACGTTATAAAAGCAGTAGAATGGCTTCAGTGACCATAAAAAAAATAGAAACAGCTCAATAGACTACAGACCGTTGGTAATCATGTCTGAAGTTTCAATACTTTTGGAGGAAGATTTATTTTAACTTAAAAAAGAGCTCTTGTATGAATGCATCATGTATTCTTTTCTTTAGGAAAATAAATACCCTCCGCTTCATAAAATGAAATTCGAAATCAAATTGAAAAGTCATTGACTACTTCAGAGAACAAACAATAGATTTAAAGGTATGGAACAACCCAAGGATTAGAGAGTAATGACAGAATTAGCATTTTTGTGTGAACTCTGATTGGTTATGCAAAGGCGAGAGCGCCTATTTCTCTCCATCCCTCTGAATCCTACGCTTCTCAAGCTGGTGTTTTGTTATGCCATATTTGAAAAACTCATAGACAGACCAGCTAATTGCGGTGGAGGGCATCTGGTAAATGACCCTTGCTTGAACGCCTTTGAAATATGCACGAAGCCCGCCAAGCCTGTAGACAGTCCGAAAGGCATGGCCGAGCCCTGAGATGTGTCTTCCGCTCTGGTTGGCCGAGTTAAGCGCCAGAGACTCCTGTGTGTTCAGCAGTGTCTTGCAAACGTCCAGTGGTGTGGTGGCAGCAGCCGCGATGGCGCCCGCCAGCGCCCCCGAAACCATGTGGGAGGTGGCATTGTACTGTCTTTGAGGGTTGAGCTGCTCTTGCAGGTACTCATAGGTCATGAAATGGAGTGCCTGGAATGGCACGTTCATTGTGAGCTGTGTGGTATAACTTCGATAAAATGCCAACGCTCCCTCTCTCTGCCATACACAGCGCATACAGTCCAGAACGCTTTGGTATGGAGAGTTATACATCTGCATCCTTTGCTTCACCACTGCAGTCAAGTCAGACAGGAAACAAAAAAGACAGGAAGGGGAGGATTAAGCCATGAGTGAAATACAGTAGCTTTATCAAAGCAGAAATGTCCGGACATTAGAGGATCAAACGTGCCTCCTGTCTGACCTACAGTCAAGCGGTCTGTGGGGAGACATCGAGGGGAAGAAGAGCAGGTGTGTATGAAAGTTCTCAGACCGGCACCTGTGCTGACTAACCTTGAACCTCGAGAGTCCAGAGGCAGACCCTGAATTTAGGCTGAGACTTGAGCCACGTGGGAATTTTAGCTACAGTTAGTTTCAACACTCAACAGCTGTTCATTAGAGCAAAGGCAATCTGATCTGGCACGGGAGTTCTTCCTTTTATGAAAGTGAGAGTTAAGGCAGAAGTCAGATATTTTCTGCCATCTCCTGGAAAGGAGCCCCACCAAGAGAGCAACATCTACAAAAAAAAAAAAAAAACCTAAGAAAATCTATTTTGATTAAATATGTAAAATAGTCTACTTTAACAAAACAAAAAAAAAATCAACATTTTTTTTATTATTATTAACTATGAACTCCAGACATATCACCCTGCAGTCAAAGGTTTCCCACAGCCCTCAGCAGCTTTTTAATATTTGTATGAGAGAACATAACATAAAACCAGTTTGCTGTCATATGTAGTGGTAAAGAGCGAAACCTCACCTCATCCCACCTGATCAGAGATTCTGAATTGATCTTTAAATGCTATAGCGTGAATAATCAAAACGTGGAAAACAATGTTTATTTAATGGGAGATAGTTGGAGTTTCCTTGAACCTTAAAACAGGCAGGTGGCGCTGCATCAACAAGCACCTTTTAGCTTTTAATAGTTTAACACTTTTTGGTTTTCTAAGTAGACAGCTTTAGTGCCCTGAACAAGTTTAAGAGCACATTTTCTGATTTTTAGGCATTTTTTTCAGAAATCTTGACAAAAAAGCATTTTTGTCCCAGTTGTGTGATGCCATTTACTGTCAAACAACTGTGTAAGCTCTTTTTAAAATAACGAAACTTTCGAAATGACCCTCATCAAAAGTTTACATAACCTGGTGATTTTGGCCTGATAACATGCACAATAACTGACACAAAAGGGTTTGAATGGCTGGTACAGGTAACCATCCTCACCTTCGACCTGTTTGTTGGTAATCAATGTTTTTGCAAAAAGGTTCTGGGCTCCTGAAAGACCCTTGCCTCTTTCATCCAAATTTGCACTCATCAGTCTCTCAGTGCACATGGGACCTTACAGGATATTCAAACACTACAATGATCCAAAACACAAGGGCAAGTCCACTTGTTATCGTTTACACCAGAACAAAAAAAGGAATGCCAACAGAGAAGATAAAGAACCTCATCTACAACTACCCCAAGACATTTCAGGCTGTCATAGATGTTAAATGCAAAACATTAAGAACTTTTGATCAGGGTCAATTGAAAGGTTTCTGTTTGATTTCCAAGAATTGAAAATTTTGCCATTTTGTAAACTTGAAAGCACAAATGTATGAGGAAATTATTCAGTCACTTTCATCCAAACAGACGAATCAGTTAACCATAGTTGCTTCTACAAGTGTTTCTGCCACCAGACAACAATTAACTCTAGAACTGCCAAGATTCCCCCTACAAAGGGGAAAAAAAAAACATGTGCTCTTTAAAAGTTTCCTTTCCCTAACAAAACATGTTTGTGATCCTCAAAGGTCAGAAAACATTTCCTGCTTCTGGTCACAATGTGTTTAACTTTATAATAATTTTAAAATCTGTAAATTTATAAACATAAGAGGTCAGCGCTTAGTTCAACGAGATGGGTTTGTCATGCTCGGCCTTAAAGGACACACTTGAAAAGAATATTAATGGGAAAAGGGTTCTTTCAGTGTTTGTGAAAAAGTCTGGAGAATTTCACAAGCATCAATCACTAACTGCAAATTCACAGACTGGGGCAAAAGTGTAAAAGTTAAATTCTTATTGCATTTTATGGATACAAAAGGCAGTGTATAACATTTGGCTGTATTCTGACTAAGAATTGGAATAAAAATATAGTGTGTTAGATTTGAACATTTTATAGAACAATAAAACTATTTTCTTGAAGAGATTTGCATGCAGCCATATGAGTAGACTTTGATATTTTGTGTAATTGGATAATGCGTTCAATTACCTTCAGCAGGATTCATGATTGCGTCATGAAGCAATGTGGCAACACACCCAGCAGCTCCTGTAACACAGTGCCTCAGACATTAGCATTCCAGACAGAGAAAGCATACAGAAAGGACAGTAACTGGACCCAGACAGATCTGATCACTGACAGAAAACCTAACCTGAAGAGCCACCGAATATCCCCCAAGATTTAACAAGGAGATCAGAGGAACATGAAGTTAGGAGAGAAATAAACTCTTGTACAGATACTTGAATGAACTTAATGTGTGTCTTTCACAGAAACTCACAAATATGAATGAACAGTATGCAGTCTACACGTGTTGACATAGCATTGTGGCCAAATATGCTACACATAAATGTAATTTATAACGTTTAAAAATGTCAATGTTTTATTTATTATTATTTTGCAGTAAAACATAAAAATTTACCTACATTTTGCAGATTATTTGGATATTTTGTCATTTGTATTTTGCATAGGGAAATTGTAATTGTACAATTGTAATAATATCTAAATACTTTAATATCTTGACAGGATTGTATTTTGTATTTAAAATGCATAATTAAAAAATATATAACTGTACATTTCATCAGATAAGTGTAAATCAGCATGAATAAATAAATAATGAGTTAATGTGCGATTCTAGTATTCAGTTCAACCAATCGTTTCAAAGAATCCCCTGAAAGAGTGATTGATAATGATTGGTGGACTATAATTTTACTAGTGGGCTTTTTAAAAAAGTTGTTCAGGGTCTTGCTTTTATCACAATTAAGAAAAAATAAGATTAAATTGATATATTATAAATAGTTCACAAAACAACTCAACTCCAGTGGATAGGTTCTAGTTTAAGGCTTTTTGTGGTAATGCACAACTATTTACAAAATAAACAATTTGCTCCCTTTTAGGGTCACAGGCTATTTTTATTAAATAATAAACCATATTTGTTTGTTTTTGTTTTTAAATAAATGAGCAGAATAAATATTTTAAATGCATTTATATTAATAAATGTATTTGTGACTCATTTTTACCATTACTGCTTTAACACAAACCAAATAAAACCATTGTCTCCCTCATCACTAAACACTCTTGGAGAATTAACATTTTTGTGCCTTTAAAATTACTTACCAGCCTTCAACCCAGACCTGAAAGAAAGAGAAGAAAAAAGAAAGAACAACACACCACCAACACGAGTTAAGGGTTAAATGACATCCTAGCACAATTCGGTTAATTGCAATTATTTCCATCCTTATCTAGTACACGCATCTATGCATTAATCTTTAGGCATTGTGCACTGATGGGAGGAAATCAAACAATCTGATGGGAGTACTGGTACCATTCGCAAGGTGACTGTTGGCTCCAGGGTGGATGATATCACCTAGGCCCTTTTTTAACCGTTCGTAACAGGCAAAGTAAAGTGCATGGGCTGGCCCTGCCCCTACAGCTGTAACATTCAGGCCTCTAATTGGCCGCCAGATCCCCTCTGTCCTCATGATTCTCCACAAAGCATCCATCACATTCCTGTAGCGAGCAGCTGGCTCTGGCTGAAGGCTCTGCATGCGTGTCTGAAAAAAAACATTACAATGTGTATCATTGATAAGATTAAAAGACTTAATAATAATACAGTAAAACGAGTCCAAATTAAGCTACAAAGATCTCCAATTTATATATTCAAATAATGTATTACTCAACTTGCTACTCTGGTAACTACCACAAAGAGGTCACAGAGGGACATATTAGCCCAGATCTAATCCTCTTTGCTGCGGCACTACTGCATCACCTGACACGCACGAGCAATGCGGATCCTTAGAAACAGTGCCATTCTGTGCTGTACTTGCTTGCACAACATGTTTGACACTGGGGCCTTGAACGTCATAAAAGTTTGATTACCACAGACTTCTTGTTTGAACTGATAAGCAAGAAAACTCAATCACATCAATACATGCAATGGGGTAAATTTTAAACTTTTCGCTGTTCAAATGTGGTGTCATGAGTGAGGTCTTTCTGTTAGGAAATAACAATTCTATAACAAACCAAAGAGATTTTAGCATTCTGACTGATTATGTGCATTGCTGAAATTGTTCATAACAGAGAAATAAGAACTACACTATTAAAAAGTACCTTAAATATCACATTAAAGTAAAAGATAGAAAAACTTACTTTTTTTTAAATGACTTACATGTAGTGGTTAGTTGCCATTTTCCACATTACACTTTATCACAAACAATAGTGATGTAATGCTTGAACAAAGTTCAAGACCTTAGCAAAAAGGAGCTACACAAGCATGGCAAAACTTTAAGGCTGTGCAGATAATGCCATTCTGATTGTGACATCGATTTCAAGCATCAACAATTATGACAATGCTATTATTCCAAACACACTGTCCACTCCCAGGCCTTGTCCACATCAGGTAATATTTTTCAGCACAGTTACACTGCTAGCCCACGCAACATTGTTTTCGTCAAACCAGGCATTTTTGAAAATGATGGCCAAGGTAAGTTGTTTTGAAAATGCTATGAGCTCCATTTACATGTGAACAGTCAAATCGGGTTTTCCTGAATTTTGGAGGCGGGGTCATTGTCGTCACTGCCTTGTTTATAAAGACCAGAACAGTTGTTTTTTTTTTTATGTTGCTTATGTACCAATGCAGTGTTCCACACTGCATAATAAAGTCAGGGTGGACGATTTTGCTGAGCTAAGGTTTGTTTTCACCACAACAACCCTATCCCTACACCAAAAGGGCCTATACTGATAGAACAATTTTCTTTTTTGTAAAACTAATGAGAAGACATCAGGTCAAATACTGGATCTGTGGATTACAAAACGTAAACTGTCTTGGAATGTTTTAAATGCAACATGATGTAAATGGCAAAAATAATCATTTGAAATGTTTGTGATTTCAAACTGCCTTTTTTATGTAACAGAATGTAACAGAGTTTTTTTTGGCATGTAATGTTTCTTAGATGCATTTGATTTTAATCTCGACTTGTGTTGATACAGTCTGCATGTGCCCATGGTTATAGGGTTGTTTGAGAGTGAGTAACCGTTGTTAAATATTCCTTGTTGAGTCCTAGTATTCCTTTCAAAAATGTACCCTTTTGTGGGGCGGGGGTGATTTGTTGTCTAATATGTCACTAAAAGTCCTTCGAGTCTGTAATCAAACTGAACATTACAAAACTCTTAAAACCAAAAAGTTTAAGAAACCTTTATTTAAGCTAACTGTTGTATGGAATAAAAAGTGATTTTAAATTATGAACAAATTTGTGGAAAACTCTGCACTTAAAACCAAACATAGTAATAAACATTTGGCCAAATAATCAGGCTCTACCACGCATCATCATCGGATCTGTTGTGGTACTGCAGCATAAATGAACTGCCTTCAGCAGCATAGTGAAATATTGTCATAACGCAAACCTGTTTTTTGTATACCGTCTGTAAAGATAATAGAATTTGTTGTCCCTACAATTACTTCTAATCTGACAGTCCAAACAGTAGTTTGGACTGACAACCCATTTGATAAAAGAACAGCTGTAAAAGACAGAGTCTCTAAAGCGCACTTTACTTCTGACAACAACAGCTGAACACTCCACACATTAGATAATTCCCTTCTGGCAATGACTTCTAAATGAGAGCATATAACGTTGAACCAAGGGACCTTAGTGTTAAAAACCCAATTTATCAAGCACCAGTTATACATTAAGAATCTCATTAAATAAGTCAGATTTCCCTTAATAAGAATGATTTCCGTTGAATTATCAAATATTATTACGCGGTATTACGAAATCTACATACAGTGTATGCGCATGCGCACTAGACCGCGAGATCACGTGGTTAAGGAGTTATGGAGCCACGTGTGACCTTCCTCTCTCGTAGGCCTGTTTCATAATGACAGCTAGTTGATAAAACTGTAACTACAAGAGGCTCACAGTCGCAAGATGAAGTCATGTTTAAGAACACCCAAACAGAGTCGAGAGCCTGCCGGTGGAACTAACATTACGTGCTTTGGGTTTTAGGAAGTTATTATGGGATTAGGACATGTTTGGGAGATTACAAGACTACAGATGAACCCTAACTGTAAGCAATGAATAGGAAGTGAGAAAGGTGCATTGTAAACATATGAAACCAAACCGTGGCAAGTCGTTTAGTTGTATGTAACTTCGCATTTAATATCACGTAAAAGTCCCAGAATCACTCAGAGAGACAAGAGTTAACTCGACCTTGCCAGTTTGTTTAGTCTGTCAAGGGGCATGGTTGCTCACAGACATTTGGTAGATAGTTTTAACTTTGCTGTTTTGTCCCAGTTTTTACCTTCACACAGTCAATGGGGAACATCAGGCAATGCTCCATGATTCCTGCCACTGCTCCTGCCAACATGTAAGTGCTAGTGGAGGCTCCCCGAGGCAAACCCTCATAGTCCGGTTCAGAGAGCTCATTCAACTCCTGGCAGCAGCCAAAGTAATGTCCAACATGATGATCGGGTTCTCCTGCTATCCGCGGAGTCAACTTGCCAATGATGCTATCAGAAATACCCCAGAACCGCCGACCGAGCCAATGTAACTCCGCGGCCGCCGAAGCCCCGGCCACCGCGCCATCCCCGCCCGAACTGTCCGCTGTCATCCGCCGCCTGTGCAAAAAACCATCCGCTTCCATTTGCAGTGCGCGGTCCTTTAAAATCATGGGACCTACGACCGATGTTAACGTGTTCAGTTCAGGCCTCCCCCGTCTATGTACCGGGAAGAGGACGCGTCTCGCTAGGCGAGGACTGCGCAGCAGGAGGTGACCGACAGAACAGGCCGCAAGGAAACGGAAACGCCCTCCTTCACTTTACCGAGCGAGATGATTGGAGGAAACACACGTCACTCAAGTCAGAGCGCGCGCTATCATTTTATAGTTGTTTTTTACACGTTGTAGATGGTTTATAAGTACAGTAAGGGTACAACCACGTGAAACTACGAGATATCAAATTTGATTGCTTTCGAAAGTTCGATTTATATTAGTTGATCCAAACATTGTGAATACTGTAAAAGCTTGACGTCCTTGCGTCACATTGTTCTGACGGGCCCACTAGCCACCATAATAAAGTTATTAATGCCCAATGTGTGGTGTAGGGTGGCCATAACAGAAGTATAAATCTGTTTGGCAAATTTTAAAATGTAAATACTGACCAATAGCAATACTCTTGTCTCCTGACATTTTAAAGATCAGTTCTCAAGTCTTAATGCTCCATAATGCTTGTGTAGTTTCTGACCAATGTTAAGATTTTGTCCTGCCCCATTTTGCAGGTATTTGTTTATACAGTGTATTTCTTTAAGTTGAACATTTCTTCATGTTTACAAAATTGTTCATTTTATATAAGAAAACTAAGTTAAAGACCATATTTTGGTGAGAAATACAGTTCTTTGGCTGATTTGATGAGAAATGTTGTCACAGTTAAAAATCAATGGCCGAAGATTGCAGCATGGTAATGCGCTGTGTGTCTCAATGAAGGTTCTAGAATCCTTCGCAGGAGGCAGCTGACCCAGCCTCCAGAGGCTACGCCTTGGGAGGATCCTCCAAAGGTTACATCAACCATTGGTAAACAGAACTGTCTATGCTGTAGCCTCATTCTGATGAGTAAACACCTCCACCATTACGTACTCCTCCTCATTCTAATAAACTCCTCTGTCTCCTCCTTGCTTCCTCCAAAAAAATGACATGTAACAACAGTTAGCATACATCACAGCCCATTTAGCTACATCCATTATCAATATTAACGTTAGGTTTTGTTACCGAATTAAAATACTTTGTTATGTTAATATTTAAGACTTAAGAGACTGGATTGTATGAACAGAAAGGAAACAGGTTTATTGATGGATTAGGATAAACAGAAAAACATTTTATTCACCTTGGGCCCCGAGGGGCATCAGAGCAGCTCTCCATCCTGTTACATCGTTCAGAAAAAGAGAGAGCTCTAAGAGTCATGGGAGACTGCTTATAAGGGGTCGTCCCACAGGAAGCTTGTCATTCCATGAGTTACAGAGACATATAACATTATTATTATTATCAGATTATATGCAATGTTTAAAATTTTCTATCACTGAACTACTGTTATTAAAACCTGATAATTACATTTAAATACAAATTCAAATGTATTTGCTCGCTATTTTGTGTTGATTCTGTCGAGAAAAAAAGCTCAAAAGCTCTTGGGATAACTGAGGCCTAGAAGGATGGTCACCGAATTCAGGGGAAAAAAGACACATTTGAAGGACGTTTTGGCAAAATGGAATGTCCTTTGCACAGCGTTGTGACATAAGCAACCTTGAAATACCCACTCGGGAGGATTTCGACTTTGGAGACACACCTACGGTCATTGGCACGGCTGCCTCTGAACAAGGAATTTCTGTTAGGAACTGAGGAATTTGTGTGATACCACTGTGGTTATAGAGGATTTCATCCAGATGCATCAGTTTCCCATAACAGTTCAGAAACAGTCATATCATTGGTGAATGCAAATTTAAGTGGCTTTAAAATCCTGAAGTGGGTATATTTATTATCCATGCAGTCTGAGCTGACACCATTACGTAGTCCCTGCACATGAATGAATAAATGGTTGTTTTCAAGTGCCAACAATCAGGAAGGCAAACAGTTCCAAATAATACAAATTCAGATTTAGGCCAAAAAGGTGGGGTAACTAATCCATTGTTGGTCATTGTTTAGAAAAAATGAACACAATAGTCTTTTTGAACAGTGTGGACATTAAACTGCGAAAAAAAAATTCTGCAAGGGAATTAATCAGCCATTGCACAATAATGAGATAATTCTGTTTTAAAGCATGACCATTTACATCTAATTTCTATTGACCTAGATCCCGGGGTGTAGAGTTTCTGCCGACAAAGGGAATGAAGTGTTAATTTTTGCTTACAAGAACAAAATTTCCAGGCTTTGATTCAATTAACGTTGACTGCGTTGTCCAAATGTGTTTCTTCAAGGAAAGCCGAGCTATCAAGCGTGATGCATTGCTCAGTCTTAACCATAATTGCCTTAAGTTTTGCTGTGATCAAGGTGTCGGGAAACCCTAGAATGTCTAATAGCCACTGCTTTCGTTTTTTTCCCCTTCTAAGAACCTGAATCAATAAGAGTTGTTTTTCACAGCATAAGCAAAACTAATAGAAGTGAAGGGATATTGTATACTGCACCACAGCAATTAACCACCATAATGAGTCAAACTGGGTTTTAATTGAGTTAATGGCTTGGGTTTAGTATCTCCTGAGTGAAATGCACAAAGCCACAAACCTCCTGTTTTCTAAATCTTAACTCTGAAAGCTGCCTGCCACCCCATCAGTGTGGCATTGATGCATTATCTATTATTATATTTAGCACTGAGAGTAGCCCTTCTGAGCTCTTAAGATGAGCTCTTGAGTTGAAATGATTTCTCTCTTAGCTGAAGTGAGCATTGTTCAAGTATTCTTCAGAAGGAATGAGTTTGAAGCAGTGCTATCTTAACAACCTTGGCTTTCATGTGAGGCAAAATTCAAAATATTTTGAGATATAAATTTGCATTTCATTACAATGTTTACATGAATCTTTTGATATAAATTGAGGTTAAATCTGATTTCATTCTCAAGTTCATGCAAATGTAAATTTTGTCTGGTTCATGAATCCAGTTAATTTTTTTTATGTGGATATGAAGTGTTTAAAGCAGTTCTGGTTTATTTGATAATTTGCTTAATGGATGAAATTATTAAACTATATTCACTCAACAATTCTTTGAGTGTGTTGAATTTGAATGTTAATTCTTTATAGGCATAGTAAATACAAATATTGAAATTGGAATATTAGAATAATTGCATCTGTTGTTCTACAGTTTTAATTAAAGGAAACATGTGTTTTTTATTAAGCATCAGTTCTATATTCACTAAAATTGGGGAGATCTTTCTCACTCAACATGTTTAGAATGTGTCAATCGTCACATGTTTAGAATGTTTATTAAAGCTAAAATCATGTTACTTACAATTATTATGGAATACACGTGGAACCAAAGCACAAAATTAATTGGCAGCTTTTTCAGTGTATTAAGGAAGGCTCTATAGCCTATTGTGTTATTGTAATTAATGTTGCTAGTGTTATTATCAATGATGATGAAGAGGATGGTGATTATGTCTGATGTCTTGCGATAATGTCAGGTGTGCCCTAGGACATGATCAATTGCAAAATACTGTTTCTTTGTGTTAATTTGAATCATGTTTAGCACACTTTTAATGATTATGACATCAAATTGTCAGTATGGGCAAGAGAGTTAATTTTTCAACATTTCTTTCTGGTGGTGTGCCTCATGCTTTTTTCTAATGAGAAAATTGTGACTTCGACCCCTAAAAAATATTTAGCAGGTTTAAATACCGGTAACTGTTTGATTTATGAAAGTATTCATACATCATTAACAAACTAAAATAACAGAAAGGACCAAAATATGTAATTATACAGCATGAGTGCAAAGCAGTCTTTGCTGCCACCTGCTGGTGGGAACATCTTTCTTTCTCTCTCTCTCTTTCTTTGTTTTGATGCAATGTTACATGACTTCTTTTATTTTAAGCTGTTCCCAGTTTAGGGGTCGAATCATCTGTTTCCACCTAACTCTGTCCTCAGTATCCTCTACTCTTGCACCAACTAAATTCATGTCCTCTTTCAGCACATCCATATATCTCATCTTTGGCCTTCCTCTTGCCTGGCATCTCCATCTCCAACATCCTTCTACCAATATAACCACTATCCCTCCTCTGCACAAGTCCAAACCATCTACATTACGCAAACTTTTCAGAAAGCAAAAACAACTCTAACAATTATGCTTACCCGCCCCCATGTTCGATTTATGAAGATGGGTTAACCAGACACTGTGTTAACAAATAGTTAAGTACTGTAAAGGTGCTGAATGTGAGTAAAACAGCTTTTGACACTGAAACTTCCTATTCACCTTTGGACATTGTTCTAACATTCAGGATGTTAATACATGCCTAAGTTAGTCAGGTGTGGAAAAACAAAGCCACACTCCCTCCACATATAGAATGTATTAAGACAGCAGAGTTTTTAATTTTTTTAATTTGATGCATATTTATTTTATAAATACCCGTATTCCTGCATTATAAAAAAGTACTGGTTACACACAGGCTCGCACACAATAATACTTATATAATCAGTTTTTGAACATAAGTTAAAATGCTTGTTTAATCGAGGCTTATACTTTGTAGAAGACACCGAAATCAGCACATTTTCACAAATGGCACTCAAGCTTTCTCTTGAAAAACTTCTTTCTTTTTCGACCAAATGGGCGGAGGAGAAGGGGACCCTTTTCCTCGAATTTGAACTTTCCCCCAAGCATGCAGTTCTGCAGGGAGGAGTTGTGGAGTGTGTGAGCCTTCTCTTGAGTGTCTGAGATTCTTGATGGCTGCAGCAGTCAAGTCCAGGTTGTGTCGAGCACACAGAGGGTTCTTATCTTTCACGCGGCGCTATGACCACAGCGCCACCGTCCTCAAACGCCAATATGACGCTATTGTTATTGGTGCAGGTAGGCTTTATAATTTCAAACAAGGCCTAAAAAACAAAAGTATAGCATGGAAGATTACATGAAATGTAGTCCTGTAGTGGGCGGGGACCGTTTGAAGTTCGAGTTCTCTGATTGGTCATTGTATATTTCCATGTGATCAACAAACCATAATTGTTTTTAAACATATTGTTCTGTTTAATAGACTTCGTCATTAGTCTCGTCGAAGAACATTCTTATATTAAGGCAGTTCAGATATGTGAGAAAAGTTCAGACATGTGACGCAGAGAACGGTGTCACGTGGTACTCGCTATTTTTCTCAGCGCTTTGTTAGAAGACCAATCACAATCGACTTTCACGCCAACTTTTATTGCTTTTATTTGGTTAAACATAAAAAATTAAATGGTTAAGAAAATAACAATTTATGTTTGGTACACCAAACTGGTAAATGTAGACTGTACATTCTTTTATGATATTTTGATGTTGTTCAGCATATTGAACATGTTTATTTTTATCTGTATCTTTATCTCTAGGTCACAATGGGCTAATTGCTGTAAGTACACACAGAAAGCACGTTTTTAACTTTACATTATTTAGCTTACATAAGAAAGAGGTTAAGGCATACCGTCGATTGAGGTTTATGTTCAAGACTATAACCTGGTTATTACCCAGACATTGTGGTGATAATTAAAATACAGGTTTAAAGTGCTAGCAGTGGTTTGTGTACTTTGTCCACCACTGAGTGCTACTATACTGTCAACCAGGTATTAGGAATTGGTTCAAAAGTTTCACCCGAGTTTACATTTTTTCCCTAAACATGAGTGGTCTGAGCATAAAGTTGGCCTACACTAGCGAAGGCTGAGAAAGTTTATATTCAAGAACCTCAGATAACCCAGTTTTTATAAAGATAAGATAAAATACAGAAAAATAGATACTATACTTCTTAACAATTATTGGGCACTGATTATTTTTAATAAGAGCTTTCTTTTGTTTTGATAAGTCAGCATATCTACAAAAAGGAGGGCTGAGAACAGCTGTGTTGGAGCGGAGACATGTGCTAGGAGGAGCAGCAGTATCGGAAGAGATTTTTCCAGGTTTGACAAATTTTTTTGACCCAAAGCGACCTCAACCCTTTGTAGACTGGTCAAATCAGTTCTTAAACTCAGTTACATCCAAACAATGTTAGTTTACTGATGAAAAGATTAAGTCACAGTGATGTTCAATTAACTGTAAGTTATCCAATTATTGCAGGGTTCCACTTTTCTAGGGCTTCATATCTTCTCAGCTTACTGCGTCCACACATCTATCAAGACCTGGAGCTGAAGGTGATGCTGTTCTGGCCATTTAATTTTGACTCTTTCTGCTTTTGAGTGTCTTTTAACACCCATGCACATCAGAGCAACTACAATCTTTATTTTAATGCCCCAAAATATTTTTAGTTAATGTGTGGTATGTCGTTGTCAGTTTCAAAATAGACTTTCTGTTAACTTACAGATTCAAATAAAAAAGCATTCCATGCACTAAAAGTGAATGGAAAGTGGGTGAGTGTTGTAAATTACCAGTGAGATCAGTGTCCTGCAAAAATGTGCATTACATGAGCTCACCACCAACTATACCAACAAAGTTTGACATGGCATATTCAATAAAAGAGCCATGGATAAAAGAATGCACGTTGTTATACATCTACTAATTGGGAAAATTGTGGGTGTAACATTTTTTCAAGATGAAGTTGTAGTCTCTTTAAAATATGGTTGAAGTGTAATAGGATCTAATTTGATATAATGGGAAACCACATCTTTAAGTGAAACTGGACTCTTTTTGTATACACCGGGTATCATTTAGTTTCATTATCCTTAAGTACAGGTTTTTTTTTTCAAGAAACGAAGCACACGACAAGTACCTCTTCTATCACCAAAGTTCAATGCACAAAGAAACAAATGACAGAAAAGATTGATTATGTTTTGCTTTTGGCAACAATGTCATCAGATCTCCAAAGTGCGTCTTTCTTTGCAGAAACATGGCCTAAAGGTGTTCATGAGGGACCCCTATTCATTTACCCCCATGCTGGAGGACGGCGTAGGAGGGCGTCCCCCGCGATCTTTAATGCTCGGTGCTGACTTGACAAAGACTCAGCAGGAGATCAGCAAATTCTCTGAGAAAGATGCCAAGGTTCAATATGATGAGCTTAAATGACTCATGTTTAAGATTTTAAATTCCTAAAGGGGACCTCAAATGTTTGAATCGAAAAGTGGCTGATTAGTGTTTACACAACTGGCCTATTAGATCCGTTCATATAAATTGAAACCCTAGTCATTGTGAAGCTATACTGGTATTTTTTTGTTCAGAATGTGGTTTCTGCTAAGGAATGATGTTGTGATGTGACAGTCATCATTTATGCCAACAACTAGCTGGGGGGCGTAACCAGAGAGGGCGGGGTCATTTAACAGGTTACAATCTATAATGAACCATTTTGATCTGAGATATTTAGACAATGAAATATGAGTGATGAACTTCCAGGTCATGTATCTAATGGTACCAGGCCACACAAGAACTCATTAATTATTTCTATATACTTTTTATTTGAAAAAGCTCTGTGTTATATCGGTTAGATCACCAAAGTAAACCCAAAAGCAAGCAAAACGAATATTAAACAGATGTATTTTGAAAGTCACGGAAACAAAATCAAAGTTTTTAACAGACAACTTTAAGTGTTCAACACTTGGATATATGGATATATAATATGGGACTGGGTCTATAATGAGGTACTTCTGACCACCTGTCTGTGAAAAGAAATACCTGCATTAAACTGGTCTGCGGTATGAGAAAGGTTAGGGACCACAACTTAGTCTGTTTTCAAATATCCTTGAATAAAATAAACTTGTGCAAAATCAGCATTTGATGTCCCATTTAAGAACCAAATATTATAAATATTTCGGATATACTTTACAAATCTATTTTTTCTAGGTCTATGGTGATTTTTTAAGATATTTGGAAAGACTGGCCTGTGCCATCCACCCTCTCTTAGATGCTCCACCTGTTGACATTGTCGGATTGACTCAAGGCTCTTTAACAAAAAGAATATCTGCCCTTAAGAGCTTGAAACCTCTGGTGAAGTCCGGTAACAATCTCTTTTCATTATAAATCAGATTCCATTCCATATTCTACTCTATGCAATTTTATAGTTCAAGTATGAATTAAATGAAATCCTTCTCTTAAAGGGTTAAAGTTGGGAAAAAATGCCCCAGATTTTTATGAACTTGTGACAGCTCCAGTCATGAAGGTATGCAAGCGCTGTTAGTAGTTTGGAGAGCATTTACATGGTTTTATATCGGACTATGAATCTGCTTTTCTAAGGTGCTGAATCGTTGGTTTGAATCTGAGCCGTTGAGAGCCACATTGGCGACTGATTCTGTGATTGGTGCAAACACAAGCCCAAGCAATCCTGGTAGTGGGTGAGGACTGTTTCAAATCCATCATAAAACTTGAAAGTACTTATTATCAAACTTTTTATCAACGTTCTAAAGAAATAAAGCAGAGATGTGAAGTGCCCCAACATTGCTCTATTTCTCAAGTGACCAAAAAAAGGTACAATTTGTGTCTATTTATTTTAAAATGAATTTGCAAAACTGCGGGCACTGTTTGATGATCTCAACCCATTGAGTACTTGCAGAAACACCATCTCACGTGAACAATGGTTCTTGATCGTTTGGAAATTTGGCCTCAAGTGATGAAATATTCCACACAGTACCTGTAATTTTATGTGTGTGGTGAGCTTTAAGAATTCTTTTGTGAGCACTGCACTTCATCAGCTAGCTGCAACCTCCCACTCTTCCTCCGGATGCCTAAAAGGAGGTGATCAATGCTAGAGATCATCGACAGATCGTTTGGGGCATCTTTGCTATGCCCTTGACACTCCTCTGTCTACTACTTACTACGATACATTTCAGTGTTTTTATGTCCATTTTCATCCACAAACCACAGATGCTACAGGTGATTTGTCTATCTATAGTTTTACACAGGCTATGTTCATTGGCTTTAAAAATTGAATTAAATATGGCATATTGAGCACTCTCATTAGAAGAGATTTCCCTCAAAGCAGATTGTGATTAAGACTCATTTGGCTTTGTAGGATGAATTATCATTGTAAATGCATTAATAATTACACCTAATCTTTCAGATATGTCCTGCTTCACCATGTCATGGGTGAGCTGGAGAGAGAAAAAGGAGCCTGGGGTTACGTGGAGGGAGGAATGGGTGGAGTGTCGCAGTCTATCGCCCGATCCGCTCGCTCTCTTGGCGCAGATATTTTTACAAACTCTGTTAGTATTCAGGAAGAAACTGTAACATTTTTACTCAAGCCATTGTTCACATGCTAGCCACATACATTGCAAAAATATTCTAAATTTTATTCAATATATTCACTTGTAGGAAGCTGAACAAGTCCTTATTGCACCGGATGGTTCAGTCAAGGGTGTTGTGCTGACAGATGGTACTGAAGTCCACAGTAAAGTGGTTTTATCCAACGCCACTCCATATGTGACCTTTAAACGGCTTATTCCTCAGGTATAAAAAAGAAGACTCTTTGTGTTTGAACAAGTGTACCATCTTTAGTTGTGTGTGCATTGCTTGTGCCTTGCATCACTGCATTAGTGTTTACTAAAGGAGTGACATTGTTCTTTCAATGACTGTCGGGAAGGATCACCAACGAAAGCATGAAGAATACCATTAAAACATGGCTGTATGCAGATTAAACTAATATACATGTACATATACAAACATTGCAGACACTTACTGTAAATGTTGTGTTTGTCCTGCTAAAGGAGGCCCTTTCAGAGATGTTCATCAAGGCTGTAGAACAGATTGACTACACCTCTCCTGTTACCAAGATAAACGGTAAGATTACAGATGAATAATGCTTCAATTCACATTGATATGCCATTGAGCAATTTACTACACTAAAATTAAGAGTCATGTAGTAAATAAACACCACAAAGATTGCAGCCTACTGGATCTGTTTAAATTCACCAATACACTTCATCATGAAGATCGACAAGGGGAAAGATATTTTCAAAACTGGCTGACAAACTGAAACAGACAGATAGACACGATGAAGTGGGAAACTAAACACAAATACAAACAACAATCCACACTTGAACCCATGGGAGTCCACAAACAGAAAACAGCAAAATCCATAAGGGGAAGATGGGAGAAAGTGAACAAAATGAAGGCACATATGAAGGAGAATGAATCAAATGATGGAGATGTTGGAGACAATACAAATACGGTATGTGAATGTGATGTTTAGGGAGGTGAATGGTTTGACAGATGAGTGGGAACTGTGGTATAAACAGAAAATGAGTGCTGGGGAGTGTCATGTGAACTCAGTGAGATGATGGATAGGTGCTGACAGTCTAGGTCAAGGGTGTCAAAACTTTTTACAAGAGTGCAATATTGGATGAGGTGATAATGGGTGGGGTCGTAAAATAGTTTAAGCCATTACGCAAACTATTTCATTTTAATTTACATTCAACTCTATTTCATGAAATACCAACACATCTAAACCATTAATACATGCTAACTGTTAACTTCTATGTTCAAAGCATGGAAAATAAAAGTCTCAGAACATAAAACTGTGCAAATCACGACAAAAATGTATAGAGAATTTATTCATATCAGATAACAACACATTAGTTTCATTTGATTCATATTGTAAAAAAACCTGTCACCTTGCTCATTGTTCCAACTGCTAGTGCTGTTACTGTTTTTCTACTTTTCCCATGGTGCACCCTGCTGCCATCTTGTGGTGGAATATAAAATAGCGTTTTGTATTTGACAGTATTTCATATTGTGCTCAACAGCTCAAAGTATTACTGCTTTTATGACAGATGCTGTGGGCCGCATTTGGTCCCCATGCTGGACTTTGTAAATATCTGATCTAGTTGACGCATGAAAGAAACACAATAGACCTGACAGAAGCACAAAGGAACTATTAAAATTGATCATCATTAAGATTTAGATGGCTTTGGTTATTTTTTCATTCACACAATTTAACCTCAACATTGGAAAATCTTTTTGAAACCACATAAAATAGAACCATATAAATAGATTAAAAAACATTGTTTACCTACAACAATGCATCACAAGGTCAAAATTTATCTGCTGTTTTAATCCTGTTCAAACTTCTTTCCATTTAATTGTACATATAGAACAGGATTATTTGGGAGAATGAATGGCCTGCAGACATTGTTGACCTTTTGTTGAGTTGATCGCTTCATTTATGTTTATTTGTTAGCGACTTTGGATAAAAGTCTCTCCTATATAAATACATGTAAATTCCAATGTAAATACACAACCTTGTTTTTCTGTGTCTGGATCTGGTTTCTTTTGTTTCCAATTTGCTCGGAAAGCAAGGTTTATTTAAATACGTTCTTTTGCATTAAGCAAACAATTCTATTTTTCTTTCTATGTCAAGGTGTATCAAAGTATTAATAATAATGAAGTTTGTTTTTACTAAATCTCTAGAATATTTGATTTTCAGCAATATATAAGTTCTATAATATATTTCCATGACCTTTCTCATTTTCAAACAAACAGTGGCTGTAGACAAACTACCTGACTTCTTGGCTGCTCCAAATATCAGAGAGGGAATACCAGGTCCTCATCACCAGTGTTCAATCCACCTGAACTGTGAGAATGTAGAGGTGCTGGAGAAAGCCTACAGCGAAGCCCAGAGAGGGCTTCCATCCACAAGGTTAGCACTTGCAGTGCTGCTTGCAGTAGAACTAATATTTGCACATTATACCCACGCGAAGGCATCAGGATGGCCAAATTTGCAAGTCATGACCTGCTTATAGGCAACACATCTGTTGGTTGGAACCAGTTTCTGGTGGTGGCCTTTTGAGCAAACTCTGCAGTGAGATTTACATTATTCATTGATCTTCTGGGGTTTTCCTTTAGGCCTATGATAGAGATGACCATTCCCTCTGTGCTGGACCCTACTCTAGCACCTCCTGGTTGTCATGTGGTGTCGCTCTTCATTCAGTTTACACCGTACTTGTTAGAGGGCCAACGTGCTTGGACTAGCGAAGACAAGGAAAGATTTGCTGACTCAGGTACTTTGATTTATCGTTTTATTGAATGTCTGCAAACCCAATCTAATAATTAAAATACATTTGTAGGGATGCACACAATTAAAAAAATGTATTCAAGCAAATGGATTTTTTTGATTAATGAAATTTGTGAAAATTTCAAAGAAATTTATGGCTTACAAACATAGACCTGCACAATAAATAAATAATTAAATGTGCTTCAAAATGTTATTAATAATACAGTTTTTATTCGTTTCACAATCTGAATAATTTAGAAAATATAAATCTCATGATTAAAGATAGCATTTTTGCATTTTGTGGCTGGCCCAATCTCATTGGACAAACAGCTTTTGCATGGCTCAATTCTCTCAATTAATTATTTAGAGAAAAGGCTGGACAAGAGCACACACGGTTCATGTCTAACCCTGGTCTCAGCAAAGTTAATAACCTAAATCACACAACTTGATTTCTGGTCCATGTCCTGTGTGTCACAATATTGGCAGTCTACATGCCACAACAAATTGTCAGATAACCACCAGATTGGGTCCAAAATGCACGGAGAGAATATGTAGATGACATTTGAATAAAGTAGAAAGTTATTTACTGATTGGACATTGCTGCCTCTCAGACCAAAGGTTGCTGGGTATCAGTTAGTTTGCAAGTTCTTGCAAGTTTGCAAGTTCATCTCCAAGCCTAACTTGTCCTGGGGATGTCTCTTGGTTATAGGCTAAAATTAAAGGCAACTGACACCTGGGAATTGAAAACTACAATGCCAGAATGCTTTAGCTGATATTTTAGACTAGAAATGGAATAAATAAAAATTAGTAGTTTTGGGGTTGTTTTTAAAATATCTAAATAGTATTGATTTTGGACGGCACAGTGGCGCAGTGGGTAGCACTGTGGCCTTCCAGTTAGAAGGTTGTGGATTCGAGGCTGACTTTCCTGGAAGGAGTTTGAATGTTCTCCCGGTGCTTGTGTGGGTTTCCTCTAGGAAAACCACACTCTGATTGGTCACCTTGAATTAGCTTCTTTGTAAACACACTGACCTTGGTTTGCAAAATAATAAAGTACTTTATAGTAATAAGGTACTTTCTGTTCTCTGTTTTCTATCTTGCAGTGTTTGACTGGGTTGAATGTTACGCACCTGGATTTAAAAACTCAATCGTTGGTACAGATGTCCTGACACCTTCTGATCTAGAGAGGGTCTTTGGTCTCACTGGAGGGGTATGGGGATTTTCTGACTCAATATGTCAGAAGTAAACTGAAGCTTTAGCAGTACTTAGCACTTATATCCAAGTTTATAATAGAAATCAGCCAAAAGAAAGTTACTGATATGACTTTTGTTATTTTATGGTAACTTAAAATGTTACAGAGAGGGTCTTTAGGATATTAGAACATTACTCAGTGGATCATAGTGCAAACTTTTGACGATAAGGATTGTGAGTAGTTACAAGAAGTTTGGATATTAATTGCTTTGAAACTATTTACATTTTTAATTATTTCTCAGTGGACTCAATACCAGATTACTGCCTCAGGGGTGCTACTTGGATTGGCTAGACATTGCAATGGAATGTAAACCAAATTAGCCTCTTTACAGCTAATTATTTAATAAATATCATTGTCTTGAAATATTTTGCTCAACAATATATAATAGAGATTGCCATGCCATTACAAAATAGCATTAAATTGTATTTTTCCACAGAATATATTTCATGGCTCAATGTCCCTGGATCAGCTTTACCTAGCCAGACCTTTGCCCTCTGTGGCAGACTACCGCTCGCCTGTCAAAGGATTGTACTTATGTGGCAGTGGCAGCCATCCAGGTGTGTCTGAATAAATAAAAGAGAAAACAGTACGTATTGGGTTCAGAAATGCCATCATGGTCCTATCAAGTGTCATTAAAACAGGTCAGATAAACTCTGAGCTAGACATACCATGTGTTCTCCAGTGTTCATTTTCTGTTTCTGTGTCTTTCAGGTGGAGGGGTCATGGGTGCAGCTGGCTGGAATTCAGCTGTCAGAGTCTTGGAAGACTTCAAAAAACTATGACCTTGTGTGGCACAACATGAGAAGTAGACGTTTTGTTGAAATACGTTGATGTCAAATTGGGATTGATGTCAAAATGTAAAAAATTCAAAATTTAAATTGTAAAAAAAAAAAAAACACCTAACCAAAATAACACATCAGGGGGAATTTTTCAAATTGGTACTTTTTTTTTTTACTTCATCCAGTTCTTGTATGTGTAATTATATGGCTATAGCGGTTGATAAACTTGATTTAATTGAATCTGAAAACCACATCTGTGCACGCATTTGTATGCGTGTGAAGGCAAACATATGTGAGTGTGAAGGAAGACAAACATCCAGAGAGCTAAAGAAGTCCTAAAGACATTGTTTTAACTGCTTCTGAACCATCAAGACATTGATAGTTTACTGGGAGAGAGCGTAGAGAGCTAAATTGGAAAATACTCTTACAGAGAATAGTTTAAGATGAAACTGTGTCAATAAGAAGCTAGATTCTGCAACAAATGCTAAGCATACACAATATGAGTCATAAGAAATAGAAATAAGCAAATCATTTTATACTCATATGGAAACAACCTTTACTTCAGGTACAACTCAGTCTAAAAATGGCATAAGTAACATAATAATAGATTTACAACCAACATAGCATTAATTAACATGTTAGGACGAGGTTAAAGTGCCCGTATCATCCATTTTTAATGACCTTTCATGCGGTGTGTAACATAGCTCTAAGATGGAGGAGCATAGGTTTTGAATTATAAATGTGAAAGTGCTATGTGTATCGAGTTATAGGCTTTAATACTAAAGAGCCAACTCTGAGACGCTGAAACAAGTTCTTTCTTCACACCGAATCTTTAGCTCAAAGCTGTGACTTCACAATATGCTACATCCCCCCTACCACCAACGCATCATACATTCATATTTTAAAACAAAGCTCCTCCTACTCTCAGTGCCAAGCTACTGGCATTGTGCAGTTTACACTTGTGAGAGTTCTTCCTGGGGTTTTGATTATGTATTAGTGCACACTGTGCCTTCCGAGGTGTGTCCACATTGTTATAAAACTCGGCACCTTATCCTCAGCTCCCATGTTTGAATTGACTGCATCATAACTGGTTCATACTGATAAGGCAGCTTGAAGGAATTGTTGACTTTCAATGCACTTTTTACATAAAATATGAGTAATAACAGTAGTGAAATATTTGTTGTTAGACCTTCCATTTCAGAGATGTATGTGACACGTGAACTACCAACCTTCGCAGGTTTAAAATCCTGTAATAATTTACTTGTATTAAAAGATAATTAAAGATTTTGACCTTGGGTGCGTTTCAACCTGATGAAGACTTCAAAAAACAAATAATTAACTTTTCAAAATGTTGATATAGGCTCTTTAAGTTACTTACAGTAAATTCACAGTTTGTACACTCCATTACAGGAGTACAACATACTTAAAAAATCCAGTGTACATTTTCCCCCAGTTTTCCATCAAATAATTGCTAAAACGGAGCTGATAAACAGATGTGGTCTTCCATACACTGGCTCGCTCCTTTTTTCAAAAAAATGTTTTTTTTTTCTGATTTTTAGAACAGGTATTTAGCTGCAATACTTGGCAACAGATAATTTCATTTTATTTATAGTGTCTATCTTAAGATACAAATCCAGTGTCCAGTGTTGCTAACTTTTTTTGATTGGTATTGGTTAAACGGTTTGTACATTCCTGCACACATACATACATGTTCAAATATACATACACACACACCCAATGTGAGAATGCCACCTGAAATGTAATAAAATTTAGCAAAAATAATTCTATATCATCTCTGATTTCTCTGTTTGTGTAGGTGTGTTGTGTGTGCGCGCGTGTGTGTGCGTGTGCGTGTGTGTGTGCGTGTGTGTGTGTGTGTGTGGGAGAGAAACACAAATTAGCACTTTTTTATTTCTATGGACAAATATCTAATTATTATTTTTTAAAAACACTTTGAATGAAAATACACTTAATGAATGTATAATTAAATAAATGAATAAATTATCGCATTATGTTTTTTTTTTTTACTTTCCATATTACACTGTAAATCTTTAAAAAGAACCATGAAACCTAAAAAATGCCCTTTTATTTTTTATAAAACTTTCATTAATATGTAATTGCGTGTGTGAATAAAAATGCCAAAATAATTTAATGGAATGGAGATACTATCACAAAGCAACAACAAATTAAAACGTTTTATACAGCATGATGATAAATGGTCATTTATAAGCTAATGCGGCCTTCAAGACGCAATTTGGGGAGTTTTAAATTGCAATGATATTAAAACGAAATTCTTATTCAGAACAGTTGTATTTCATTATGCATTGCGGCGGCACAGGCTCCAGGTCAGTGAGGCCCCCGCGGCCCTTTAAGACAGTGGCTCTGGGAGGCGCCTGTTTTCTGCCTGATTTCTCGCTCGACGACCAGGAAGAGAAACAGCGCTCATCTATCGCTATAAGTTTGAAAATGACGACCCTTCTTCTATTCTAGCGACTGTGCCGTCGCGTGAGTGCTCTTGTAGCGGTGTTTAGTGTAATAATGCTGGATGGTCGGACTAATGAAGTTCAGTTTGGATTTGTGCCGGTTGCTGGGGCTCAGTGGTGAGTTTCAACAGCATGGAAACTTTGTTTCTCTGCGACCGAGTTTTAAAGTTACTTTGACTAAAAAAAAGCTGTAAAACACGACACGTGTTGGAAAGACCTCTGTCGACGTTATTATGTGGGCTAGACTTTTTTTAATTGTACAAAAGCGAGAAAACCAACACGTCACTTTATGCAAATGTTGTTTAAAGTACAGGTAACAGCAGTTGTCAATCAGATACTGATGATTCTTTTTTACGCGGAGTCAATGTTCGTTGTGTTGACTGAAATTGTAAAGTTACATTTACCAAATCTAGTATATTTAATTTGATTTATGTCATTTTAAAGAGTATTTTTAATATTTGAACCCGAGTTAAATATTAACGATTTGTATAAACTTGGCATTGTGTTTTCAGCTGCTGCACTAATTAATGTTAACGTTACACCAACGTTACAGTCCCCTTTTAGGCAAGACGTGACATCCTTTTGAAATGATTTTTTTTTCCTCCGTTCGAGTTTTTTTTTTGTTCATTGCTCTATATTTCTTGACTATCAGTTTATCAAAGAACATTTAACGCCTACAACTATAATATTTTGTAGAATCTTGAGTTGAATCAGACGTGTTGGGAAAACTTCCTGTTGCTTAAATGTAAAAGTTCTGCGTTTTTCCACCGAACATGGATACCATTCGTGTACCAAGTGAGTTGAGTGAAATTAGTCAGTTTCTATTATAGTGTCCAAATGTGTGTCATCTTTCAGATTTTTACCATGCTATTTAAGTAACATATACATATATGCGCACACACGCACACGCACACACACACGCACACACACACAGAGAGAGACACACAAGGTTATATGAGTGAAACAAAAGTGAAACGTCTTTGAAAGCCTGGGATTAGTTGATGGTAGAATTGAAAACACAGTTGCTGGGTGATCTTCAGAGAGAGGGTTGCTCTACTGGGCTGCAGCATAAAAGGCTTCTACTGGAATGTTTGAACTGTGTAGATTCCGTCAGGCTGCGGAGCTTGGCGATGCATCTAATTTCACCATTACTAAGAAATTTTAGACTAAGCTAACGCTTCCTGCAAAGCATTCTGATGACTAATGTTTGTCTCATTTTGCTTATGCCTAATTTTATATTGCTTTTGATTGGTTCATTTTCTTCTCTGGTGATGTGAAACTAGAAACTTTGCACAGCTGGAATCTGCAAATACTAACTGAAGGAAACAGCACTGTATGGTTGCATATTTTGCATAAGCCTAAAGTCTTGTAATTTATAGTAGTTTATGGGTGTCCGTATAAATCAAAGTACTTACTATTGTCGGATTACAAGTTTTACAAAAGGACACTTAGAATAGAAGTTACAGACAATGATAATCCATAGAGTTAACACAAGGTCCTGGGTTTATTCCACAGGGTAGCATGAAAATAATTACTTTTATATAATCCAAGTCGCTTTGGATAAAATTATCTGTCTAATCCATTCACTTTATTTCCAGGAGTGCTGCACATAAACAATGATTAAAATAAATAAAACACACAGAGGTCACACAGATGATCCAACAGAGGGAGACATTTTAACAAGGGAAAGCAGGGCATTCCTCAAATGCGAACCCACCACAGTAAAAGCCCTTAACCTCTCCCCCGTCACCTGGATGAATGAGAATGTATGTGAATGTGGCATGCATATTACTGTTTACGTACACCATGCGTACAAAGTCTCATAAACTAATATATATAAACTACGACAATGCCCCAAAATTATAGCACCACTATCTATTAACAGCAGAAAGAACAGGCACTTTTGGAAGCACTGATTTGATCCAGATTGTCAGTCAATTAAACAATGTAAGACCCTGAACTAATCAACCCTCGATCATGGTAAGAATTCTCGTCTCATACCTCGATGATTATTGGCTGGATCCAGAGTGTCTTCCAGTCAGATGCAGAGAGGCTTCCTCAAATAGCCAGGGTCAAGAAAACAATGGCTGCTCTCCTGAACCATTGCTCATTCTCATTTTTTACCTCATAATTTTCTTTTGTACAGTTGCACTTTATTTGATTTCCATTTTTACTTTTTTTTTTTTTTCCAAGGACCCAGTAATCAGAGGTCAGAGGAGAAGGACACTGATGCCATCCATGAGCAGGACGATGACCCATTTTCACAGGTACAGATACGAAAAACACTACTCTTTCATTCCCCCCGCAATATCCAAAAATTACATTGTGGCAGATAAAGCTGTTCTAGCTCTAATGGATTTATTTTTAAAATAAAAGTACTGGTATCTGATTGTCTGGTGTTTAGACAAATTTGAAACTTATCTTTCAGAAAATGTTAGTCACTTTTCTGCTTTTTTTTTTTTTTTTTAGAAGTTTTGAAAATATGTTTTCAGCAACTATTGGTTTCCAGATTGGACCTTAGGAATTGACGTTGTTGGTTGAACTTTATCTTTTCTCGTGTTTGAATGTATCAGTTAGGTTAAGGTTAGGTCAGTGTGCTCCAAACAGATACTCCCAGTATGTACTTTGTGAATTCTTTGAAGCTCTTTTGTCCAAGGAACACACTGTATTATTTTTGGGGATATTGCACCATCAGAATGATGTGGGTTTTTAGGATTCTGTTGTTCTATCTCTGTGTTGAAACCTACCAATACATTTACATTCTAACTATTTCATTTTATGTGGGTAAAATTTAAATCAGAAATGGTGAATTCCTTCTTTCTCTCATGGCATGATCAAGGAAATTCTAATAAATTCACAAGTTTACTTTATTTTATTAATAACAATTAATAGCCTAAACATGCATGTACATTTATTTTTTTATGTGCATGTTTATTGTGTACAGGATGTTTTAATCAATGAGGAGGATCTCAGTGAGGAGGAGAAGGCCCGACGGAAAGCTGAGAGGCGCAAGGCCAAGAGGAAAGTGAGCGTTCAAGATTATCTATAAATTCACAAAAGAGTCAACTGTAACGTAACGTTTTCTCTCTGGACAAATATATTACTCACAATAAGTTAGGTATATTGATTTTTACATGTCCATTATTCCTATGTTGTCTGTAATGTGAAGAAATAAGTTTTAATATTGCTAATAATGAATGAGAAAAAAAATACAGTTTTCATTAGTTTAATCTTTATTACCCCAAAAGTTTCGCCTACGGTAACACTAAAGAACTATTTATTTTCCACCATTTGCCACGATAACGTCACAGCAACATCTCATGCTCCTCACTAGCCTCTTGATGTTGTTGCTGGGCTAAAGGACCAGGCAGCACACACTGAGCCGAGGGCAGGCGTGGCTTAGGCAGAGCAGGTAGCCTCTGATTGTGATGGGTGGATAGGTCTTCAAACATCCACACTAACAACCAATCATTACTCATATAACATAAAACAAGAAAACAAGGGTGAGATACAATGAAAAAGTTAACTTGACTAAGACATTCATAAATACAGACACACAGTTTAACACATTTCGTTTCCCACAGAGACGCAACAGAGGGGCTTCACTCCTGGGTCTTTTACTCTCTTTAACTCTCTTTTAAGAGTCTTTAACTCTCCTGCTCATAAAATTTTGAGACATACCATGTTCAGGGGTCTCTACTAGGTCATTAAGTGACGTTGTGAGCTTATTTGAATGATGATCTTGGAATAAGTTACTGGCAATACCAGCTTTTTGTACGCACAGAATGTTGAAATTATTGTCAAATGGAAGAAGTATTGATATTGCAACCCATAATAACATGGACCAGAACAGTGACACCATTACATGAAAACAAAAAAAATAAACGAGTTCTGCCTATCCCTCCAATATAAATGCATCTCAATACCTAACATTTCTGAAGTGGGGAAAAAAACCTAATATATAACTTAATGTGAGTAGTGTATATTTGTTTTTTGGGGGGTAAACAATGACATTATAAAACTAAATTTCTTTTTTTTACATTTCTTTTAGCGCCAACGAGAGCGGAAGAAATTAGAGAGAGTTAAAAAGGATGAAAGTGCGGAACAGGTAAACCGCTTTTGCTGCACTGAGTGAAGCAAGTGTAACCATAGTATTTCAACAGACACCACTTATTGGGGAAAAAAGTAAAGGCTCAAAAAGAGATCCAGTTCACCTCTAATCTGATGCGCTATTTTCTATTTTTGCACTGTGGGCCAATCAGAACTATATTCTTTTTCCTATTTGCAGCAATACAATAGAGCTAGCAAAATTAACAAACTAAAGAACCAGGATCTCTGCTGTATTTCAAAGTAAATGAAAATATTCTTATGAAAATGAAATGAAAATAATTTGCAGTAAATATATATCTCAATTTAACAGATAAGGAATTTAAAGGCATCTGAAGAGAGAGGTGACTTTATTCTAAAGGCCTTGGCACATCAAACCAGCTCTTACCTGCTTTTGTTAGGCTCAAGTCGGCCGAAGTTTTCCCAATTCAACTTTTTGAATTAGCATCGGTTTTGTTGTAGTGTTCAATGAAAAGAAGCATTCTATTTGGCTGTTCGGACATCAAAGCAGAGGGTGTGGAGTAGTGATGCATGAGTCGTCTCTTAACCTGCGGGCCGGGTTGGGGCGGGTTAAGAAATTGTCACTTCATTTGTGGCGAGGGATGGGGCGGGTCATTAAACCCAAATTAATTAAAAAAAAAAATCCATGTATGTTGTGTGCGATTATATGATCGTGAAGACGTTGCTGAGAGAGAGTTTTTTCTGGGACAACGAGGACATTCTTCCGGCAGTCCTGCGCTCACCGAGGTGTCAAATCATTCTCTGAATCCCAGCCACGAGTGCATGAAGCGAGCGCATATTGAGCTCTGCTGACCGCGTGCTGGAGTCCACGCAAAATAGTTTAAACCTCGGTAAAGTGGATGCTATTCTTTTTTTTTTGCACAACAAACGAAGTAACGCTACTGATAAATAATAAAAAAAAATGTTTAGCTTAGATTACAAACGCTGCCTTGTAACTTGTTTAAAATTTGTATCATTATCTTGTTATTAATATGACCCGATTTATCGTTCTATCATAATCATCTGTTGTCAGTTTACAGGGTGATGTTAGTTCCAAGTGCTTTCAGGCTAAATTAAACGCTGTTTTTGTTTGAATTACAATGCCTAGTTTGTAAAAATAGTTTCACAAGGGCGAAATAATTTCATAAAAGTGGGGCCCACAGGTTGGAAAAATACCTGCAACACTAGTGTGGAAGACAAGCAAATTGCGGTCAAGAGGATACTGGCCCGCCGTTTGTTGTGTTGAACGAAACTATTGAAGGCAGGCTGATCCATTTGATTCAACAGAGGTCGTTATTGTATATTGTAGGAAATGTTAATTGTTTCAGCTGGTTCTCTGCTGTCTGATGTCTGTAGGTTATAAAAAGTTGTAAAATATGTGGGTATAACAGTCATAGGATTCTGTAAACTTGTAGCAGTTTGTTCAAACCGTAGCATTGATGAGTGCACAGATGAGATCAGTACCAAAATGAGAGCTAAATAAAAAAAAAAAAACATGCTGATCTCGTCCTTGAATAAGAATAATGACCAGGTATGCACACCTGACAGAGCTTTAGTGAACAAGTAAAAGGAAATGCTCTTCAAACGCTTTGTTTTAAAAAAAAACACAATAAAATCTGTAAATGTTAAATGAAGATGACGTACCTGTGTCCTTTCCAAATAGCACATCATGAGAAATGAATTTATTTAATGTTACTGTTTTATAAATTCAATATTAAGTAGCTGAAGGGTAAGAAGATCCTGGAACTTAACATTCTTCTGACAATCCTTAGAGGCATATTTAGAAGCAGATTTCAGTTTGTCTTTTGTTCTGAATAATCAAGCTGGAGAAGCTAGGTTAAAATGACATTATTGTTGCATGCATGTGTTACTTGTTTTTCTGGACTGGTGGCAAAAAAAAAACTTTTGTAAAAGCTTTAATACCTTACACTGCCATAGTGTGATCTTATCTATTGCATAAAGATGCAATCCTATTTTTTTTTCTCCTTAGGTAATTTTAATGTTTCTGTAATCCATTATTTGGTCCATGCAAAAAAAAAAACATGATCTCTTTATAGTTTCTAGTCTTTTTTTTTATTTTTATTTTTATAAGCCTTGTTTAACCCCCTTGCTCGGTGAGAATGTCTGATTGATGTGGTTTATCCTTTCTCTCAGGAGGAGGGGATTGCAGGCCCTGATTCTGAGCTGGAAGAGTCTGAGGAGTCTGAACCAGAGGAAGAGGAAGTTAATGCCCTCTCTGAAGTGGAAGACGAACCTTCCACACCTCTGAGTAAAAGCCCTCCTGCACCTCCATTAGCTTCTGGGAACAAAAGTAACTGGCCACTGGACACTCGCACTGCTGAGGAGGTATGAATTAGAAGATCGGAGGGTCATCTATCAGAAAAATGTGATTATTATGAAAAATGAAAGTTATCAGGTAAAGATTTAGCTTAATCCCAAACTCATAGAAGTGTGCAATGTAAATTTAGCAAAAAAAAAAATCTTTTTTGTGAACATGTCTTGTTTTGTACACCTGAAACAAACACCTTTTTGTCATGTTCAGGAGCCAGAGTGGGATGTGAACAGTGCTTTTGTTGCCAATGCAGTCAGTCACATCCGACCCAAAGCTAAAAGTAAAGGGAAGTCAAAAGAGAACAAGGAAAATGAAAGCAGGCCTGCAGACACTAAAATAAAGAGAAGCGCATCACTAGCAGGTATGTATTACCGGTAATTGCCTTTCCCCCACATTTCCAGCCCTATAGCCACCACATTTGTAGTTTAGCTTTCTTTTTCTTTGACCATAACCCTGAAGTTTTTTTTTAACTGGCCTCATTTATGTAGTTTGTAATGACCCACTTTCCATATAATTAATGTACCCAATTTCATAATTACCGATAATTTAAAGTTGTTATAAAAATGATTACATTTAAAATATTTTATTCTATTATTGAAAAGCAATTTTGTTTGCTGTTTGAGGAATTTGTAGCTGTGTGAAAATACTGAAAAATAAGTTGTTTGTTAGGAAATGTTTTTCAACTGTCTTTCAAGTCTAAATGAAAGTAGTGAAAACTTCCATTGAAGTAGTGAAGTACATTGGAAGCAACCCTTGTTCAAGTTAATTACAAAGACTAAGAATCAGAACGATGACTACATTTCTCAGCCTAGACAAACTATTATAAAGAAAGCTTGTTTTTAGTTTGCTGATTGAGTTTGATATGGTTTTATTATCAGATTATTTTAAATTATTTGGGAAATACATTATTTGTTTGATTCTCTTTAATCTAGAAAAAGGGGTTCAGTGTGCTCAGCAGGGCCAGTACACACAAGCTGTTAGTCTGTTTACAGAGGCCATCAAATGTGACCCGGAGGACTTCAGGTGAACCTTTCTTTAAGATCATATCATATCTCCACACAGTTTCATTGTGCACCAGCCAATTATTTGTGTACATATAGGTGGTTGCCTTCTTTACAGACAGTTGCTTAGAGGAATCAGACAAATTTCAAATTGCAAATATTGTTACGGTAAACTGCTATGAATGCATATTATAAATAATTTGTATTCAGTAAAACAGAAATGGTATACAGAGACGCCTTTAACATCACAGAGAAGCATCATTATGTTTAATAAATTGCTACAACTTGTTCGTAATGGTGAATTAAATGTTGTATTCTGATGACAGGTTTTTATTTAATCGGTCATTCTGCTACTGTTGTCTGGAGCAGTACCAGCTGGCTCTAGAAGATGCGGAGACGTCCATACAGATGGCTCCTGATTGTGCCAAAGGATATTTTCGTAGAGGGAGTGCACTTATGGGACTAAAGGTATATTTTTACTGTGATTTTATTGCTTGTTTGAACATACATTCACCATTTAATGTTCTATGTATTTTCAAAAGAGATATAATGAAGCTGAGAAGGCCATGGATCAGGTGCTGAAACTGGACAGCAATTGTAAGGAGGCACACTATGACCTGTTTTGCTGTAAAATGCAACAACTTATAGTAAGGGCAACTTTTCTCTTTTACACTTTTTCACTCGTGTACTTTTTTAAATCCCTAGTGGAAAAATGGTAAAAATGTGGTTTGTAGAAATGGGCAAAAATAAGTAATTCAATGCTTGTCGTTTTACTTTGATATATTGTATGAACTTTTACTTTCTCTGTTGCTAATTACTTGGAATACATTCAGTTACATTTTGTATAGCTTTATTGCAAGAGGGATTCTTCAGAGCAGCAATTGCTGATAATTGTGGCCTTTAGAAATAGTAATTAATTTAGATTTTAAGAGTCTTTGTAGAAACATTACTGTGGCTCAGTTATTGCATTCCCTCAAATAAGCAACAGTGGCAGTGAACCAAAACCCAACAATGGCCAGTGGCCATCCCAAAAGCATGTGGGATAATGACATTGAGTCCTCACATCTCAGGTCGTGGATGTCCAGTATAATCTGGAGAAAACTAAAAATAAAGCATCTCCTTTTTTATTTTATTGATTATAGAAACAGGTTTTTGGTAAAAAAAAAAAAGTCTAAGGTTTTACATCAATTCCTCTTGGAAAAAGTACATTTAGAAAACAAAAGGCAGCAAAATGTTCATGTCTTTGTTGATCGAGTGCATTTACTTTTATTTTAGGAGCTTGGATATGACGAGGAGCAGAGTAAACTCTTTTTGGAAAAATACAACACTGTGCAGGCTGTCGTTTCAGCCAAGGGTAGGAGCATCTTGTATCTTGTCTTGTATTGTTAAATCTTAAGAGACTTGTAGCTGCTTTGTTGTACTTTGTGGTTCAATTTAATTAGTGTAACTTAATGTTTATATTGCAGCATCAAATCAAGACTATGCATTACTACAGCCAGGGTAGGCCTTTAAACATATTGTTTATTATACATTTATTTTCTATTTTCTTGGTTTTTGTATTTTCATGTTTGTATGTTTCCTCCCTTTAAAAAAAAGTCCTTGCAATTCTCTTTGGGTGGGTAATGTGACTGCAGAACTGACAGAGAAGCATCTGCGGGACCTCTTTAAAGGGTGAGATAGGATGCTAATTTGCTTTTTAAAAATAACTTTCAATTGAAAATGGTTTTCCAATAGTTTTATAATTTTTTTGGTGATTTTTGCCAGTTATGGAGAAATTGACAGCATTCGGGTTCTGCATGAGCGTTTCTGTGCCTTTGTTAACTTTAAGAATGCCAACATGGCCACCCGTGCGATGGAGAACCTCAATGTAAGTGAAATAATGATCAGCAAGCATCATATCTTTCATCAGACAGCTCTGTTTCAGTGTTTAGTTTTACATGGCACTAAAATTTGGTCATTCTTTTGATTACTGATTGTTCTGTGACTCTTTCTTCAGGGACATTTTATAGAGAACACTCGGCTAGTGGTTCGATATCCAGATCGAAGGATTCATAGAGTGCTGCCAATGCCTGCCATACAACAAAGTACAGGAGCTGCCGGGTAAGTCACTCTTTGTGCTGTAGTTCTATCGTTCTGTAATAACTGGTCCTGCACATACTCCTTAAAATAACACAAACAAAATAATTATTATATTAGCATTTGACTTATACCTTTATGAGGGGTGTGCATTTGAAATTTTCTTCACAATTTCATTTACCAATTTAGATTGTTCTGATTTTTCTTTCCACACACATTAATACAAAGAAAATACAAAGAGGAAATAGCACTATATAACCTAGTGGCACTATAATCGAGATTGTAGGCTGTAGATGTGTTCAGACATGAACTGTTAACATAGATGGAAAATCTGGGACCAATTTTTAACAGGAGTTTTCTTCTGTTTATAGCAAAATTAAAAATCTTAAAGCACATGCTTTAACAGTTTAAAAGCTTCACAATTGAACATTCCACATGCCTTCAGATAAAACACAAGTATTTCAAATAAAATCTCTAGGAGGAGTGAGTATGACTACCTATCGATTTTTGTCGATAGCTGACTATTTTGTAAATGCAATCCAAATTACTTGTGTATAAGGCTTGGTATCCTACACATGTGCGGATTCATTCACTAATGACAAACTGTTAGAACACCATTAGCTGAAACATATTAGGTGGTGCTATATAGCCTTTTTAACACTCAAATTTGAATCCCAAATAAGACGTTAATTTTCTTCAGTTCTGACGTGTGTTAAATTCTTTTTTTTTTTCAGTTCAATTAGATACTCAAAGATGCACCAAAGAACACAAAACAATAATGCTCCAAGAAATTGGGCGACAAGTGGTAGAATTGTTTGACCTATTACCAGAAGGTTGTCATCCCCACCAGGCCCATTCTTTCGGCAAGCCACTTCACCCATATTGCCATGTATGGATTGTGACGGTGGGCTGTGTTTGGGGGTGGGCAGCAAGCCGTAGGAAGCTAAATGGGAGCCACATTCTGTCCTATTGCCCTGGGGCAGCTGAGTGCTTCCAAGTTAGCTTATCACCACCAGTGTGTGAATGTGGAATGAATAATGTTCTGAAAATTGTAATGCGTCTTTTAAGTGTCCAGTAAAGCGCTATATAAATTGAAGGCATTAATATTATTATTAATTGCAATTATTTACAACCTTCGGGGGTCCAGCTCTAAGTTGGGTGTTTATTATCATTAACTAAAGAACCACCCTCAATTTTATTTACATCCATTTAGAATATCCTTAAGACATTTGATTTTGCAGTGCCCAATATACAGAACTCTGAGGAACCGATTCTTTTCATCAAGGAAAACCTTGAAGGTTACTTATAGTAAGTATTTAACATAGCCAGTGATGATTGGCAAGAAGTTAGAATGACTTGCGTATAAACCTAAAAACCAGTCAGATTCATTTTACGTTAAACAATTATTTGAATAATTTAGAAATTAATATTTAAGTAGTTGAATTCATCCTGTAATGCTATATTGGCTTTGAAAACACAATGTAACACAAAGCATCAAAATACATCTGTCTCTCTTACAGATCAAGAAGGAGAGGTCCTGTGAATGAAGATGAGTGTTATTTCTGGAGGACCACTGGCTGCCATTTTGGAGACAGGTGTCGCTATAAGCATATTCCCGATCACCGCGGGAAAGACTGGCAACCCTGAGTCAAACACTAGGCTTTTTTCCCCTCTAAGAACTTTTGTAACAGCCTTAACTTTGCACGTTTGGTCAGAACCATTATAGATGATCAGACTCTTAATTTCCCAGTATTCAAAACAGAAAACTCTCTGAGAAAGTGTCTCTTATGAGGTGCTATTTCAGTGGCAGGAGGTTGCTCTTCATGTGCCAACACAACCAAGCTGAAAAGGGGTCATTTTAGGTGTAGTGTGACATTTGAGTACATCACAAGAGAATAGTTGTTTTTTTTTTTTTTTTCATTTTAGGTAGTGAAATTTGGAGAAATTGTACCAAAGAATAATAAGATGCCATTTGTGGATTCAGGCATTTAGGGAAATTAGTTTTGAATTAATTTCAACCACCTCCAGCAGGTCATTTATGTTTATGTGTCAATTCTAATTAATCTAGGTTAAATCTCACGAAATAAACTCATTTTAATCTCTTTAATTCACATTTAGACCAATGCCGGTCAAAGGGTTTTCTATTGCATTTTCTATTGTCCAACAGGAAAACAAAACCTCAAAAGTCTATAATGATTTACATTTTTGGCCCTTTAAGATATCCATAATCTCATTAAGTTATGGCATATTGCAAAGGGGTCGAGCAATTGGAAAGTTCGAATTTTTCAAAGATATTTTAAGTTCTATATATTTTTTTGCAGTCTTGCACTTTACTTTATTTGATGATCTTGGGCATTTAAAGTTAAGTGCAGTTTGTTTTTTTAAGAGAAGCATGTGGATGATGTGTTTTTCATTCTTCCACAGAATATTGTTGAAAGGTATTGATCTGTGATTCTTTTTTTTCTGATGGCATGTAGCTTTTATATGTTTACATAAGTTTGCTGCATTTTTTTAATTATAATTGTTTGCTTGTCTCATGTATAAGGTTAATTTTTGCATCGTAAATGGACATTTGGTTATTTACTCACTCTCATGTCATTTCTCATTTTGAACACAGTAATTTAATAAACTTTGGAACATTTTAGTTTTTGTTAAATCTGACATTTGTGACCTGATGTTCGGATCCAAAATTAGGTTCATATGAATCAGCAAGTAATTAAAAAAAAAGCCATTAACTTGCTATTAAAATTACATTTATTGTTAATCTTGTGCATAATCAAACTTACTTTTATGTATATTACACTGCTGATTAATTCTGCTAATTTAATTCATTGAATGAACAACTCCTCAGTGTTACAATATAGAAGCATGTTTTATTAAGAAATGTATAAAGACATGTGAATGAGTAAATATTGAGGTTTCATTTTGAGGCTAAATTATTAATGCAAACCATTTACAGTCCAGACACATAATGCAAAAAAAAAAAACATAGCTTTCCTGTGTTTCCTATGCAAGTTTTCAAATACACAGGAAGCTCTTGGTTTGCCACTTTTGTGCGTCAGCACTAATTTGGTCAGGTTTTTAATTTTTTTTTTTTTAAATAATTTCCTCTATTCATCATTCTCGCTCCGGGTTCATTTTAAGAGATGGAAGTTGGCTGCTTTAGGCTATTCGTCATGTCTTCTTCCTCATGACACACTGTGCAACAGCATCCACATTCTCTATATTATTGGAGATCATGTAATCTAGCAATATTTTAACACTTACAGTTTCTTTCTGACACACCAAAGACACACTAATGTTTACCTATTGTGCAACAAACACATTCATGTATTACACTATATACAAGGGGTCACTTTATGACATTTCTCACTTTCTTTGGTGCAAATGCAAGATCTTTTTAGAGGTAGTCACACTATTATTATTTTTTTTTGTCTTGACTGTTCGGAGTGCCATAAAACATTAGGTTTCTTGACTGTAAAGTTATTTTAGGTTTACTTATTGTTTAAGCTGACAACTCTGAAATATTAACTAATAGTAAAGTTTCAGACATTATGTGGATACATATGGCAGTTCAGTCTTTCTTTGTTCTCATAAATTATTATAACAATTTTTTTTCATTGTCAAATTTGAGGAGTCGTGACGCCAGCTACTATTCCTCACTGTTGTGCTGCTCAAAAGGCACTTATGATTGTGTATTAAAAGACTTTTATTATTTAACTGAGTGATGATCCTTCTTTGTATTGTTTTATTTATTTTGTTTATTTTATTTATTTATTTATTATTTTATGTTTTAGAATTTTGATATTATGAAGACTAAAATAAGTTAAGGACATTAAAACATGTTCGTTACAAAAAAGTGAGCAAATATTGTAAGTCAGGACATTATCAGTTGGCACTAGAGGGAGCTGAAGCACCATCTTTCACAATTTACTCCTCTACTTCCAATATAAATAGTTTTACAATTTTTAGAAAACGAGATGGATTCAAGCTTTTTGCATAATTATTTGTAGGTTTTTCGATTGACTGGATTTCTTTAAACATGCTTTAAGTTTAAGAGTTAAGTTTAAGCACCTCCTATGCAAAACTTTGATCACATGGACATGTGAAGGGGTCTATTGATAACCCAGTTACCGGTTTCAAGTTTGTAGGGCTCAAGGCTGGAATTTACAGGAAATCTGTTTTTCTATGACTGAACATAAGAGATTTGCCTTATCATTTGATTGCCTAATTCATTTGATTATAAAAATTCATTTTACAGCCATAAAAATAAAATGTAATAGTTTATAGCACATTTTATGTTTCAGTTTAGGTTTTTATTTCACTAAAATGAGTGATTTGATGAGTGCCTTTCTCCAGTGCACATTGGGCGAGAGTACACCCTGGACAGGTTGCCAGTCCATTGCTGGGCAACATTCACACCTGTGGGGAATTTGGATTATTCAATTAACCTATCCGCATGTTTATGGGATTGTGGCGGAAACCGGAGTACCTGGAGGAAACCCACGCAAGCACAGGGAGAACATGCAAACTCCTTCCAGGAAAGTCATCCACAAGCCTTGAACAAGCAACCTTCTAACTGGAAGGCCACAGTGCTACCCACCGTGCCACCCTTTATAATGACTCTTACTATATATATTTTTAAAGTTAGATAAACATTTTAATTTTGGTTTAGTTTATGATTAAAGTAATGATCATAGTCTACTGCAGTCCCAAACTTTTTCCAGCCATGTTCCTCTTGAGACACACCAGTGGGTAGCACTGTGGCCTTTTCGGTTAGAAGATTGTGGACTTGAGGCTCTGCAGTGACCTTCCTGGAAGGAGTTTGCATCTGAGTTTTGATTCCAGATGCTCTTGGTGCAGTCCTATCTAAAAGTCTTCAACTTTTACGGATTTGTTGATGGTGATCTCGATCAAGCTCCCCTGGTCAGACACTGATAATGAAGTAGGGAAGGCAGGTATTTTTTTGCTGAACTAGAGGCTGTATATATACACATCAACGTGTGAAATCCATGATTCTTGAACTCAAAGTACTCTTGATTAGCTGGGATTTTGTCATCTATCTACTCACATACCCCCAGTAGCCTTTTACATACTCCTTGGGGTACTTGTACCTCAGTTTGGAAACCACTGGTCTATTGGATTCTAATGATGCTGATGATTCGAGTCTGTTGGAAAATATCTTTATATTAAAATAAATGTAAAAAATACCCAGTTACTAAGAAAAAAGTACATGTAGCTCAGCATTTAAAAGTAATTGAGAATGGGGTATATACAAGCAGAGCAATGACACACATCTGCTAAAACCTCACTCAGTTCTTCAGAAAAAAAAAACAGTAGAAAGAAAAAAATAGACAATAATATAAATATGTATAGCGGTAATTCAGTCCACTTTGTTGAAATCCATAGTTGATCTCACTCTGTGAGTGGAAAAACTCCAGGAGTAACTGAAGTGGCTGACCCCAAATGTAATGGGAAAAATATTAACTTACACAGTAAAAGCTTCAAATGTTCCTTTACACTCTAAACGATCTGATTGTATTTATTTGCAGTATTAATGGAGGGCATAATGGGTACATTTTCTTGCTTTGCTTGAGAATGCCAAAGAGAGACGCCACATTCCTTGTTTTGTTACACCAGAAATATTGTAATTTACCACTTTCTCCTACACATGCAAACTTCTGTGGTATTCTAACTTCAATTTGTGAAAGGCAGCATTTTCACACACTTTGGCACCCTTCACGGATGTGCAAAGTCTGGATTGTGGAACTCACGACACATGTGAAGAGAGGGAACACAGGAGGTGACTGTGGGGGTAAACCGGAGGAGGTGCTATAATCTGAAAAGGCAGTTGTTTATTGTTGAAGAGCATGTATTTATTTCATGGCACCGCAAATTGTGGCTAAGGGCAGAGCCTGGTCTTGCTGTGTAATTACAGAGTTTGAGGCAGCACCCCACCACAGGAGCGTTTCTCAAGGGGCCATGCCTTTCTTTCACAAACACACTCACAGTCCCACACAGAGTCAGCTGCGATGGCTATAGACATATTTTACACCTGTTCTCACTGATATCTATTATTTTAGGTCGATATAAACTGTGACAAACTCATACACTAGTTAAAGTTTGAAAAGCCTTGTAAAACATTTCACATCTGAACTGTTTATTTAAAACACAATCACTTTTTGAACCTTAAAGTAGCTTCTTTTAAGTATTTTGGAATTTATCTTTTTCATGCTTCTATAAAACTTTTTTTGCTACTTATTGATTTTTTTCTCAACATAAAAATAGACTGCATGATGCCTAAAAAAAAAATCATGCCTAGTTTACAGTTGCAAGAAAAACTATGTTGGAGTTGGAGTGAATTGGTCATGAAAAAGTGCTCTTAACTTCATCTACATCACAACAATACTAAATATTTGAAAATATAGGAAAAAGTATGTGAACCCATAGCTTAACGACCTCTCCAAAAGCTATTTGGAGCAAGGAGTGAGCCGAGACCTGGAGTCCATTCAGTATGATAATATTGGATGTGTTGCTAAAAACACACCAGTTGTGGGTTTACTGGTTTCCCGGGCATGGTTCACAACACTGCTTGTAGACCTACTATCAAGAATTGTTGGATTGCATGAACCTCGAAAGGGTTTCAAAAGTATCACCAAAAGCCTTGACATTCACGCGTCCACGGTAAATTAGACTGTCTACAAATTCAGCGCTGTTGCTATTCTCCCGAGGCATGGTAGTCCTGTAAAGATGACTGCAAGCGCACAGTGCAGAATTTTTACATATGTAAAGAAGAATCCTACAGTGTCAGACAAAAGACAAAAATATCAAGCACATGCTAACATTTTTGTTGACATATTATTATGATCAGAACTTCAGCTCTTTTCAAAGATTTGGCTCTTTTGTCTTGGTCTTACGGCTCCCAAATGGCTCTTTATTTAGTATCAATAAGAGCCTTCTGTTTTAGCCCAATTTATCAATTGGTAAGCAACTTTTTACATCCTTATTTTTCATTAAAAAATACACAGATTATTTAACATTTTAATAAAGCTTTAATTGAACGATTGAACACAACCACAGCAAACATATACAGTGGTACCCCGAGATGCGAATGCTTTGAGCTACGAAAGGTCTCGTGAGAAAATCGAAAGGTCGAAACGAGCAACCACAAACAGTTCTGCTCTATTATCCGCTTGTTAAGTCTGACGTCGCGGTGTGCTTCTGGGTCCTAGCGCTCCATTCTCCATTTGCAAAAAGTGCAAAAAGGGGCTGATACACTTTAAATCTGTTTTAAATCGAGCGAAACATTATGTATAGATTACCAATAATGTACTATAACAAATGTTAGAGTCAAGGTGTCGTAAAAGAAATAACGTTTATAACGTGGAAAGTGCTGTTCTGTAGCGCAACTTAGAGAAACACTGTGACGCGCTCTCAGAATCGCTCTCTCCAGTTCGCTTGGTACTGTCTGCGCTTGTGCTTGAAACTGTGTTGGTGTTAGTAATTTGTGAAATATCTCGAGAAACTTAACTTTCATACGTGGTGCCGTTTACTGCCATCTGTTCCACCTCCTCCGACACATCGCTTCACTCAAGGTAAGGTTTCACATTTGTGAACGTATTACATATTTTGCTTGTGTTTTATTATCATTTATTAACAATGTGTAGATTTAAGGATTGAAGAAACGTTTCTTGATTTTTCTCAGGTTTTCCATTTTTATCAACCTACACTGTTGTTTCTGAGAGCCGTTGCACGGATTAGGCATTTAACGTGTAAAACTTGCTTCGAGATACAAAATGTTCGAGATACGAAAGCCACCCTGGAACAAATTAATTTCGTATCTCAGGGTATCACTGTATAATAAACTGCTTTGCTCCAACATCACTGGAATGTAGCATGGCGCTGTTTTTTTTCACAATTTTTTTCACTTTCTCACAATGGATTGCATTCAATGCAGTCACCCCCTCTCTCTCTGTTCCTCTGTGTACCTGGCCTGTACCACTACACTTACTATCTTTATAGCATGTGCCTTTTTCAGCTAATGGAAACAATCCTAGTGAGTTCTCCCATGTGATTAGCCGCATAGTGTTCCTGAATGAAGCCCCGGCCCCATTTACGGAAGAAGGTAATGGCTTACTCCCCGACAGGAAACCGCTCCTCTCGTTCATTACAAACAATCTGTTCTTAGAGCCAGCTTGTTCGCGAACGACACATCACTATGGCACATGCACAATAAGGAAACTAGTAAACAAGAATGGATTATGTGAGAGAACACCACGGAGGAAGCCCTTGTTGCATAGTGAAAAAAATATATATAATTTTTTTATGTAAAAACAAAAACACAGCGCACCAACATCAAAACCTTTTCCCCACTGTTAAAGATGGTGGGGGGAGCATCATGGTTTGGGGCTGCTTAGCTGTCTCAGGGATTGGAGTTTATCAATTATTTTTATCGAAATATTGTGCAGGAAATGTAGGACCATTTGTCCACCAAGTGAAGCTCTATTGAGGATGGGTGATGCAACGACCCAAAGCAAGCAAGAACAAAATATGCCTTTTGGAGCTGCCCAGTCAGAGTCCTGACCTCAACCCAATTGAAATGTTGTGGCATGACCTTAAAGAGCCTATGTCTTAATTTTGAAAAGTTTATTATTTGGTTTTTGAAGTCTGAAGGTTGAAACAAAAAAAAAAAACAAAAAAAAAACACCTTTTAATACATATTTATTTTTACCGGATTTTTAAATTACTCTATAATGAATCATATTATGACTCATTCGTACGAAACTGCGCAATCTGCCATGATTGGTAGTTTGACACATCTGCTCTCCTTGGAAACTATACGTGTCAGATGCATCTCCGAAGTGGAACTCAATAATAAATTGCACTACTGTTGTACACTACACTAAATTACATTTATTTTGTAAAAAGGGCATAAAAAATATGAACTTCTCATTTGGGGGAGTAAACAACACAGTGGAAATGAATGGGTGATGCACAGGGTGTAGTATTGGGTGACTTGACACTTTTGAGCTAAAGATTCGTTGGAAAAAGAACTTGTTTCAGCATCTCAGAGTAGACTCTTTAATAATAAAGACTATAACTCAAGGCACAATGCACTTTTACATTTCATGAATTTCATGAAAGGTCATTTTAAAAAATATATACAATATAGGCTCTCAAAGAGAGTGATTCACACCAGACATCCCAACAATATTGCTACATTAAAAGGTTCCAAATAACTCCAGATCCTTGTGCAGGTCTGATCTGCAATTACAGGAAAGGGTCAAACACTTATTAAGTCCAATAGTTCACATACTTTTTCCACCCTGCACTGTGATTTTTACATTATATGTTCTACAAAAACGTGAAAACATGAAGTGTAGTATTATTTTAAGCGGTTCAGAGCACATTTTACTCCACATGATTGCAAAGGGTTCACATACTTTTTCCTTCAACTGTATAGTCAGCTGAATCATCCCTTAACACCAGAAAAATGCTAATATCCCATCTGCATTTCCAGTCTTGCTGTATACAGGATTGTCCTGTGAAAAATACTTGTATCCATGTAGCTTCATTGTATTATTTATATACTTTGACAGGAACATTTTGTGGAAAGCTGTGTAAATACTTATGAAGTTGGTGAAGTAAGTGGCATTGTAAACTAAAGAAGGCAAATTCTAACTTTGAGGCAGTAAAGCTTTTTTTTAGACATTACGTAATGTAGCAGTTTTATGCTTTACCATTATTATAAACTTTGAAAAGACCGTAATGGTAAGGAATGTGTAGGTGTGTCAAAACTTTATGTCATGTATGCCACCCATGAGTCACGTATAATGTACACGTGCATAGGTTAACTAACAATCTTGTTGATTTTAGGTGCTGTGTGGGTATTTTGGGATCTTTTGGTCATTTGGCCGGATTTGTCTCTGATTAGCTGTTTTAACGGAATCCCCTTTCCTGTCTTGGTTTACCCAGAGGGAGGGACCTGCATTCTCTCACTTTCGCCAAGTTTGGGACAAAAACAGTAAATTGCTAGTTTTCAATTGACATTGAATGCATAAACTGAGGTTACTTAATTAAGGAAATGCTAAATACTTTCCAGACTTGTTGGACATTTTTCTCTGGACATTTTATAATCTTTTCTCTCATTTAATTCTAAAAATGGTCATGGATAGAAATGATGATAATTGTTGCTTGTACAGTACGATACGGTTTTCGGAAGTGATTTACTGGAAATGCTTGTGAATCTAAGTTGGTCTTTCTGAGGTGAACAACACTATTAACAGGATTTGCTATATTGGTCACAAACACGGACATGTGTAAAGATCTTTGTTTGCAAATAAAAACAAGCTCTGTGTTAGCTAAAGAGTGTCCACACCAAGTGAATGAGGGATGGAGGTGAAAAAGAGTCCAGATATATTTCAGACAATCCTTTCCTGTGGTTTCAAGAAAAGGACGTCTTGCTTTTTTTGGCAGTGAGGTTTGAGGTCTCTTCGCTGAAGAAACAGCTACTGTGTGGTTACGCAGCTTCTTTTAGTCTTTTGGATTTGTGACTTGTGCAACTCTTTAGAACTGGAGCTTTTTCCGTGGCTTCCTGTTGAGATGTTCTCTCTCACTAGCTGAAGAATGTGAGCTGATCAAAATAAAAATGTAAGACAATAAGTTGACCTCAAGGTTTTTGTATAATGAAAACCAGGTAAAATGAAACTTCTAAATAAAGATAAAATACACATACATTATTTTGAAAACTATTGTGAACTATTGTTTGATAAGGCTGGGAAGCTTTGGAGAAGAACAGTGGTGAGCGAGTTGGGTCCAATACTAGAATCAGAATCAGGCATGCGGAAATTTTTGAGATCACAGCACTTGATGGTTTTTTATATTCGATACAATAACAAAAACAGCTAAATAATAGTCATAAATGATAACAGTGGACAAAGCTGGGTAGCATGCAAAAAATAATTGAATATTCAATCAATCAAGGCCATGCTCTATCTGAATATTGGATTCTGATTGGCTAGCGGATGTTGATTAAATTTGTTTACATGGAACTACATCACAAACCAGAAGCTATGTCTCTCTTTGCTGCCGGCTTTCATGCTGAGAGTCTCGCCCATCTTCTCTTTTCCAGTCCCCACTTTCCTCTTCTCACTCTATTTGTTCATGCTCGATATAGCATTAAGGGCACTACACACCGATCCAAATTGAGATTCACACGAATCTTCAGATGGCTTCTCAGCAGGGTGCCCTTTTTTATCGGGTTGAGGAAATATTGATGCAGTGATGCTCCCTGCCTGAAGAGTGTGATACAACAGATACACCAAACGGGTAAACAGGAAAGAAGTAGATGACAGAGAAAAAAATCAAAGAACATATAGAGAAAAACATGGACGTCGAGCGGTTTATACTGTTGGTGGCTGATCACAGGGTGCTGTTTACCAAAACTGTGGAGAAAAGAGAGGATTTGTGGTGCGCTATTTCTGTCCTGTTTCATGTACGAAATTGTTGGGATAAAAATGTGGGATGACCAGCTCTTTTACGTCATACTGCAGATCGTTCTCCTTGTGGAAAACCAATCTGATATGGCAGTGTCAAACTTTTTTGTTGTCACCACTCATTGGGTCAGAAGTGTAAGCTCGCATTGGCTCCCATGGTTTTTGATTGAGGCACGTTCTTGCACGAAACTTCTGATCAAAAATTGGGTTCTGTATGTAGAGGTCTTTAAGCTGGTTTATCGTGTGTTTAGGTAAAATCTTCACAAACTATTGCTTCAAAGTCTTCATTTTTCTTTGAGAATATACATTCTATAACAAACTGCACAGGGACACTCCGGTTGATTCGTCCGACGAGTGAAAATCACTCTGAATCGATAGGAAAGTGAATTCCATTGGTAAGCTTCATGTATCTATCAACTTGTGCATGCATGGGTTTCCTCCTGATACTCTTGATTTCATTTACACTCACTCACACATTCACACCTAAGGAAGGTCACCAGCGAGCCTCAAACCAGCAACCTTCTAACTGGAAAGTCACAGTGCTACCCACTGCACTACCGTGTCGCCCTAATGTTAATTGTTTTAAATACAAAGTAAAATGTTGGAAAGCAAGTTTTTCAGACTCTGTTATATGTTCTGTGGAGATATGGGGACTGAAGTCCAAGCTCATGTACTCTTCATGGGATTGCTCCCTCTGCTGGTAACAAAATTAAGTACAGAGCAGACGCTTTTCACAATATTCTACATAAACATATACAATGAAACATAAGTATATTAATGGATATAAATTGCTATAAAATGTATTTGAAAAATATTCTGTGTGTTGAATGATCGTCATCCATGTCTGACTTTCGATGAAGCTGGTGCTGTGTGTGGGAGGGATGTAAAAACTATGAAGGGAGAGGAGGACGGGGAGGAGAGGCACAGACTGCGTGCTCAACTCTCTCTTTCATTCATTTTCCTGCTGTCTGTGATTGACGTGACTTACGTGTGGCTGCCAGGTGAGTTCAGATTAACTTTTAACTCTTTGGTGCATGTGTTAAGCAATACCTTCTGTCCCGATCTCCAGCTTGTCTTCTCTTCTAGAGCCCACTTTATATTGGCTTTTTATTTTTTATATTAGTCAAGACGAAAGGACGAAATTATTTATAGTTTATTATTACTTGTTCTATAAAGTATACTTTTAAAAAAAAAAAAAGAAAAAAAAAGGAAAATGTCCTTTAGTCACATAAAGACATTTATTTTTTGGATTTATTCTAAACATATTGAATATTTATTTTTATTTTAAGGATAAAGTTGCTAAAATCCAGCCACCTTTCGGTTAAAGTCAATTTAATTTTTCAATTGCTTTCATTTATTTATTTAAAACTTTGTTTTATATCATTATTCAAAAAGGCATACATTTATATGACTTCCTTAATGCTTGCCTAGACTCTCTCAGTTTCGGATAATTTCATATACCAATACCTATAAACTAAGTTGTTAACTTTAACTGCTGTGTGTGTGTATCTCTGCTTTTTGTTCAGTTTGAAGTGTTATTATTATAGGTGTTATACTTAAACAGAAGAATGAAGGAGTTGAGTCTGTTCTGTTTGTATTGCAGAGCTCAGCTGCCATCATGATTCGGGCCGTCTGTCCGGCATGTGTTCTACTCCTCATCCTCTTCATCATCTGTTTGGATGCTCGTCCTGGAACGCGTGGACGATCAAGACGTGCACCCTCAGCCAAAGTGAGACTGGCTGGCACTGGGCACCGAGAAAATGAGGGACGAGTTGAAGTCCTGCACAACGGCACTTGGGGAACCGTATGCGATGATGAGGTCGACATCAAACTTGCCAATGTTGTTTGTAGGGAACTGGGTTTTCAAAGTGGCATCACATGGGCACACAGCGCCAGATATGGAGAGGGAGAGGGTAAGTGAATTCCAGTTGTGACTACACGACAGTTTTATATTTACTCATAATTTGCTATAAAATGTTAATCAATAGCCATCACATTTTTTTTATTTAAGGTTAACTGTTTAACAAGCAGAAAACTGTTAACTCTTAACTCATGTCATGATTTTCTCATAGTTTAAAACAGTTTCTAATGTTTATAAAATGTTTTACGTTTTCGGGGAAGTTCATTTGTGTATAAATTTATGTATAAATGCTTGAAAGCCATTGCCCACCATACAGTAACAAACACAAAATAAAAATATCCTTTTTTCAACTCTGTTATAATCAATTTGTAACTATTCACTGAAAGCTAATTAAGATATTCAACATAATTTTCCTTTTTGCTGTCTATAATCATAAAAATTGTTGTTTTGTTGCAAATCCTAGTTGATGGAGGTAATAAAATGCAAAATGAAAAATGTTGTACAACACAATTTTTGGGAATAAAGCATTTTGTCGCTTCCTGTCTCAATGACTGAGGTAAGGAATCTACAATTTTCACATTTCTCTTCAGATTATGTGAAAAATTCTACTTGAGAACAGTTTTTCCTGTTTAAAATAGCTCTTTCTCACTAGTGCAAGTGCACAGAGCTACTGTTCTTTACATTGCCCAAATCGCTCCCTGTAATTTGACTTTAAGGCTGCTATAAAGACAACCACGAACCCAAAGCATGTATAACACTTAGTTGGCAAGACAACACTGTCATTAAAACTAAAACAAACCCTTCAGACAGCTTGAGCAGAGCTCTTTTGTAATGCTTTTGATGGTGACACTTATTTTCCCTTATTAAATCTGTAGACGTTTGCTTATGTATTATTTCTTTTAAGCACTTTAAAGAACATGTGAATATTTGCATTTATTTGTTGTTCTAAATCTGTAAAACTTTCTTTTGTGGTACATACAATAAGATGCACTTGGGTATTTCAAATTGTCATCAATACCTTGCTCTAAACCTCGTGAAGTATCAAAATCAACAAAACATTTTTTTTTTTCTTCAAAAGAAGAAAGAAACTGGGAAAATTCAAGCTATTGAGAGAATAATGGTAACATTTTTTTTTTTTGAGTAAGTCTCTTTGATACAAATTTTTATGACAGATCCATCCATTTTTTTATTTTCTAAGTCCTGGGTCTCAGGGTTCTGCTGGTGCCATCTTCAGCTCACATGAGCTAAAAGGTGGGGAACAGCTTGGGGCCACATTCACTTTACTCTCACGCTGACTGCTGAGCTCTTGATACTTCTCTCCACCCAAAAAGATCTCCAGCAGACCCTGGAGTGCTAACCTATTTGAAAGATATTTAAAGTCATGGTCGAATGCTTTTAAATTCAAAGAATGATATGACTATAACACTTAAGATCTAAAAATAGCCAAAAAGGGACAGAACTATTCAAATAAATTATTATGTATCCATGTTATCATTTAGAAAAAGTATTGAAAAATTGACATAAAAAAGCTGTTCTAGGAAAACAATACGTATTGGTTCGCAAGCATGCAGACTCCTCTTGACTGATATAGAAATATGTTATTAATGGATTATACTAAAATTCATATTAAGTTTTTTACTGTATCATGTAGTTGAATAATTAATGGCAGAGCACTTGTATTTCGCCTTTTAAAAACATATATTCATCTCATTTTTTTCTGATTTTTCCCAGGGCCCATTTGGATGGACAATGTACGGTGTGATGGCACAGAAAAAACCCTTAAGGACTGTCGATCAAATGGCTGGGGTGTTCACGATTGTAAACACTCAGAGGATCTCGGTGTGGTCTGTAGCCCAGAAAGAAGACTGGACCAGGTGCATCCAGGGGTCAGCAGAAGAGGACACACTATTGCTCTCCGGCCAAATGCCGTCACCTCTAACCGCTGGACGGACATTTATTCTAATGCACGATCGCCAAATCATCTCAGACAAGGCAACGGACACCCACCGGATTACAACAGATGGGACCAGTTCTCCAGACAACAGTTTCATAATCCGGTAACTATAGATAAATCTGTTTTAAAGGAGTTATGATGAGTTTTCATCTTTCTTTGTTCTATTCATTGATGCACAGTAATAGGTTTCTTGTAGTTTTTACAATGTTTTAACCCTTTTAAATTCCATCTTCTCAACTCTCTGCTGTAGTTTATGCGTTGGCTGCATCAATTGTTCTCTGGTCTGATTCTTTTAGAAGAATTGTGGATGTTGGGGTCAAATTCTCTTTATCCAGTCCAGTGACTCCTGCAATGAGTAGAAAAGCGGATAACAAAGATTTGCATTAAAAAGTATAATTTTTTTACTTCTATCTTTCCAATACTGACTCTTAAAACAAATGAAACTGGCTTGATATGGTAAAACAAACCGAGTGTCAGTTCATGGCCCCTTTATTAATGAATTTGTCTAGCTTTTGTATTGAAATACTGCTGGTCTCTACATTTATTGGCTAAATGTTGAAAAGAATTCAGCCAAACATTGCCTTGACACAGATTACAGATTAAAAACTTTTGAATCGTTTCCAGCATGTTTAACAAAAAGGTAAAATTAACACATATAACACATACAATGTAAAAGCACAAGTTTAAGGATTTAAAAAATTGCATTAATATAAACTGACTTCTGGGTGATTACTTTTTATTATATTTGACTGAATGTAAACATTTTTTTTTCAATTGTTTAATTGTTTCTCATTTTGTAACTCAATGGCTCCATTGATTAGTGGCTCTTTTTTAAAATAATGTCAATGTTTGTGAAAGATCACTTTTCACTTTAAATGGTTGAAGACCTAAAGATGAAAAGAGCTACAGAAATTAAAATTGTTGGGTGAAATAAACAAACTGTACAACATTTACTGCTGTTTTTGTAAAATGTATGTTTTACAATATGGAATTGGCTCATTTAAAAAATGATACTTACAAAAATATAAAATAATCTCTCCTATAAAATTATTTCAAGTTCGGGGGAAATGTACTACTCATTATGAGGAATTTAACATAGCAAACTAAAAACCATCCAATATATAAAAACAGTATAAGACATATTATAATAATAATAGAAATGCTACTAGACTGTAACTTTAGCTGCTGTAACTAACTAATAACTGCATTTACCTCTAGTCTGCAAGTCGGGTGAGAATCGAAGAAGTGCGCCTCAAGCCAATCTTGATGGTTACAAAGAGACGTGCCCTCATCACTGAGGGTGTGGTGGAAGTGAAGCATGCTGGGAGATGGAGGCAGGTGTGTGACAAAGGATGGAGTCTGAACAGCAGCAGAGTTGTGTGTGGGATGCTCGGCTTTCCTGACGCAGAGCAACCCAATATGAACACATACAAGTGAGTCCTGCTTTACTTATGGAAAATACTTATGCAGTGGCAGTAGACTGTGAAGTTTTGGTGCAGGAATTCAAACCAATGAAAAAGGTGCGCTTATTCAAACCAAATCTTCCCACTTTGTTTAGAAAAGACTTAACATGGAATTTGTTTTTTAGGTTTTGTTCAAAGAAGGCTAAAACTGTTATTTTGTAAAGTTAAGAATATGTTTTAGAATTGGACAATACTATTGAAAAAAAATGCTAATTATATTTATGGAAAATTAGTATTTTTTTACAGCCTTATATACTTATATATAGCTTCGGGTCAGAAAATGAACAACATCTGATGGTTCCATCTCAGAGATGCAGTAAATCTTTCATGAGAAGGTTATCTTTAACACTCCCAAGGTGGTTGCAGATTCTTCCAATACCAATTAAAAAAAAAAGAAAATCTCAACTTAAAAAAAAGTACTTTCGTGCTTGAACTGACTCTTTGTTATAAATAGCTTATTTTTTTTCACCCAATCTGTTTTTAAAAGCATCTTTATTAACTTTATTAAATAAAAATATTTTTTTGTATTTTCCATCCTAATAAATTGTAATAGTTTTAACATTAACATTTTTCACAATATAACCAATTAAAAATGTCCATAACCCCATATAAACATAACCTCTAGTCCCAATCCTTTTTGTTTGTATTGTTTCAGATTTGTTTGTCAGAACTCACGTGTAATATGGTTTTCATCATGACAGAGTTCACATCTACGTACAAAGTGATTTTGTCTCTTTGTGTGGTGGATGTGAACGATTCAGCTCTTGTGTTTACTTGAAAAGCATGTCTGTCTCCCTTATCTCCACTCTCCAGGCACCTTTCACAAACCTGGGCTCTTAAGCAACGGTTAAATGATCTTTCAAACCAGCCGATGCTATCAAGCCCCAAGCATTACAGAAATGAACAGTTTTTACTCTAACCCAAGGAAAAAGTGCAATATCTCTGCTGATTGGTTTTGGAAAGGGGCATCACTTTGAAACTCGTGTAGTGTTTGTGCTTGGAGAAAGAACTTCAAGTTTGCTTAATGACTTTGACTTCCTCTGTTCCCTCAAAGAATGTTTCTCCTCGTCTCCTACAATATTGACTTTTCTGGTCAGCTCCTTTAAAAACATCATGTAAACAGCACATTACTGTTAACCTTTATTTTTGTGGGACATTTTTAAAAGTTATTCATCCCAGACAGTATAATGGTGTTCTGGCAGAATTTCTTTTCAGGACACATACTTAAGGTACCATAAAAAAGAGATGACCACACAGTAAATTAAAAGGTGTTGATTAAAAGGTGTTTGATCAAAGTATGGGGTGAAGATTAATGTTTAAATAACTTGTTTATATAACAAAGTTGTGCTCAGTCATGCATTTTTGTTGCTTTCATCTGAATTTGTGAAAATTTGTAAGTATTTTGTTAATTGTATTTCTATATAACATAGTTAAGTGGCATCATTTTTTTTATTTAACAGCAAAATCAAATTGAACCTTTTCACTTTAATAATACTTTGTGCTATACCTATGCATCACATCACACAGCTTTTTGAGGAATGCTGGTGATTTTATTTTAATCTAAGATCTCCCATTGAAATATATGTGAGTCAATTTTTATGCTTAAATGAACATAAGCGCAATGAAGGCAAGAGGCAGTTTGCTAAGTTCAATGTATTTAAATAGCTTTTAGTGTTTTAGTGATCTTTATAAAATTCACTTAAGCTCAATTAAATGAAATGGCAGCTCGTAGAGGGTGCAGTTTACCCATGAGGAACAATTGAAACCTGGATTTCTCCATATTTCAGGCACAAACTGCTTCATAGCCTTTTGTTCTGTTGCAAAAACCAAACAATCAGGAAAACCTATCCGCCCTCACATTCAAAAAAACTTTCATGTGATCATGAAAACACACACATAAGTACAAATATTCAAAAGATCTAAACAAGGAATTGACTTCACATACCGTTCTTCTATTTCATGTAGCTACCATTTTAAGAATGAAAGCTAGACTCTGGTGGAAACCCAAAGGTAGTGTGAAGAAAAGCACAAATTATTATGTCTTACTGTTGTGTACGCGGCATATTGTATTATTGTCATTTTCCGACCAATAATGTAATATATTTAACCTTTCTATATTGGTGATGTAGCATCAATAAAACCTCCCTGCATACTTGCTAGCTGTAGCTGTGGATAAACCACAGTGCTTTACCAAATAATGGTGGATGAATTTGTTTAGGGTACTGTCCCCATCTAGATAAAACTTCTTAATCAGTTTCTACATTGAGACGTTTGACTCAAATAAGAGCTTTCACTACATATTTTATCCAAAGAAGATGTTTTCCCATTGAGTAGACCCTACATGCAGTTTTCTCTCTGTGTGAATCAGTGCATTCAAGTATGTCAAAACCATGCATTAATTTCACCACTGAAATAAAAAGATTGAGATAAAGCAGATTCTTTAATTGGGTAGAGATGATATAGTGTACTTTCTCAGGAAGTTATTTTGGATCATTCTGAAGTTGTGCACTTAGTTATTTACTATGTTTGTGATGTGTTTGGGTTAAACATATATCTCTGCATATTGTCGTTGTCATTTTTCTTTCATCGTTGCTCTGCTTTGATCCTCTCATTGGAGGCCGCTGTGGTTTGCAGGTCTTTTTTGAGAACCACACTCACAGCACAACTATTTCATTCCCATCATCTGAGTGGCTTTTGGCTGTGCTTCTGTTGGTTATATTAAGCACCACCTTAATCTTATGGCTTGAACTCTGCAGAGCACACGCTTTTTTTAGCTGTATGTCTGCACTGGGTGATATAAGTGTTTGCTCACTTTGTTCTGAAGATTCTTTAACAGAATATCCACAAATATCCTTTTTCTTTGAGCAATTTTGCATTTATGTGCATTAAGAAATGATACAGATAAGATTTTGTTGAGTCTTTATGCTCATTTCTCCCAAAAAACTATCTTGTGCTCACTGGAGCAAGCTTTTGTCAAATCTATAGCTACTCCCCAAATTGTAATTCATTCATCATTAACCTTCCTCCACCTGTTCCAACTTTCCAAGTGTTTTTATTTTCTATTAAACCATAAATGTTTGAGAAGTTGGATCAATAGTTTCAAATGAAATGCTACTAAAGTGAATTTATTTGTAAACATTTTCAAAGCATCTGCTTTACTTTTACTTTTTCAGTAAGAATTTTTTTAAGTAACAAAAATTTAAAATGCACCATTAACAGAAAAATAAAAGAAATCTATTTAAAGTTGTTTGATGGTTTCATGGTGTAGGATCTTGGCCCATTTTTTTGTCAGTTTGTCCCTGACCTCACCATGGAGTACGTGTAGATTGTCATGCTCTTCAGGGGTCACAGATGAATTGATATACAAGTCTCTTTCACACACTGTCTCTGTGAACATGAGCAGCTCCACCCTGACTCTGACTATTCTGGATGCCTCACTGTAGATGTGGTAATTAAATATTGGGTCACTCAGTAAATTTCCACGTTTCTGGTGAGTAAGGAAAAGGCAGATGACAATTATAGCTGAGCCCTTTGACTGCTGTGTCAGCAAAGCCACTACTATCGGTCCCATGCACAATTCATATTCTCACTTTAAAGAAATGTATTTTCGCTATGGCAATTTTGATTATGTATTCATACAATGTTTTAATGGCATGTAAATGCTGTATAGCCCTTTAAGTTCTATGTGTGCCACAATCGACAATTCTCAGTTGTGGTTCCATGAAGGTTGACCAATTTATGTCAAATGTGTGTTGTTTGTTTTACTCTGATGATGTCAATAGTTCTCAGATTGTGACAGTTTCTTATCATCTTTCTAATCCACCTCTGCACTTCAATGTAGATCCTGGTTTGTTTTGTTAGACAGAAGAGGTCTCTTTAGTTAAGCCGCACAATTCCAGATTCTGGACAAGCTAATACTTTTAAAGTTGTTTTTTTTTTCACCAATGCTCATGATCTTTTTTTTTTTTTTTTTTTTTTTTTTACAAAAGTTTCCTTTAATATTTATAATTTTGTCATTACTTAATGAAAGAAATTGATCAGGGTTAAGATAAGAATTGTGATCCTCTTGGTATAGGAATCCAAAATAGGAAAATTGCTTTTTTTTCCTTCATCATGAAGAGGTTTTGCTGGCTATGACTTTAATTTGCATACTGTTGTGCACAGCTATTTATCTGCCATTTAATGGAAAGTCCATTACACATGACTTTGAAACAACTCTCCTGTCCCTTGGTAGAAACACACTCAAGCATTATGTTTTCACTATCATGTTTAAATAAATTGCCAACTTTACAATGGGTTGTACGTGTGATGTCAGGGGGGCTTAATGGCCATGGCTGTATTTCAGTCTTTAACAGCATAGTGTGCTACCAATTGTTTTCTTAGTGACTATTGCCACCTGCCTTGAGATCACTGGCAAGACCATGATCATTGAAACTCATCTTTATTATTATTATTGAAAGCCACATTTGCATTTTTCACCATCTGTTTTGTTAACTTTTCACCAAGCTGCTTGGCAGTGGTCTTATAGCCCATTCCTCCCATTTATAGGCTCACTAAAGGTTTAGGTAATCTTAAAGTGGCTAAAGTTTTAAAATGTATATGCTAATTAAAACAAAAATATGCATATATCTAGTGAGAAAGACAGAATCTTCGTTGTGTACAGACTAATGCTTAAAACAGTGGTAAGACTGCTGTCTCCAAACAGAGCAACCCTCTCTATCATTAAGTTTTTTTTTGGGTTCAGCAGTAAACCAAGGGTGGAACTATCTATCGCACTAATTACATCAGCAGGTGGATGTTTCACTGCCAAAAAATATACCAAAAAGAACAGTAATAAAGAATCAGCATTACCTAGAATGTCTCTTGCTAGTCAGAGAAGCACATTGTAACCAAAGGTCATGACTATCCACAGTTTCATCCATCTCAGTGGTGTTCCATTTGGATTTCTGTGGTTTTAAACTTGAATCACTCAGATGTTTCATATGGTAAAGCATTTAGAACATTTTATAAGCTCGTAAACTGGAGATTCCACACTGCATTTGACATTTTGTTTTATTCAAATGACTGATATTCTCTGAATTTAATTTGTTAACTAAGTTCAGCCAGTTCAACAAGTCTATTAAATCTGAATTAAATATTTTTGAAAGGGCATTTATTAAACCTCTTTGTGAGTGCAGTCAGCACAGCTAAATCAAAATGTTTTGAAACTTATTCTGGGAGACACATGTGTAAAAGTCTAGCTGAACAGAAAGTTTTATGGTGGTTGTGAAATGATTAAATAAGTCCGTGTGATGACACAGGTGTAGTTGTTCTTGGACTCTCTCGTTCTCAGTACAAGTTTGTCTCAGTTTGTTTTTTGGGAAGTCTTGCAGTGCCCATTCTGGGATAGCAACCAGTGGAAATAACTGTTTATAGAAAGTCCATTTTTGAAAGCCAGTTTAGTGGTGGATTAAGTTAAAACATGTGCATGCTTTGATGTCTACATCTATGGCTTATATATAATTGTGATGATGTAATAGAAAAATAAACTGTAGAAACATAAATGTGGACTTTTACATTATCTTGAGCTGTAAATGTTAATGAACCGATAATTTTTTTGAACACTAACTGTTTGCTAATGACAAAGTATTAGGCGTATATGGCTTTGTGTACATTTATAGTGTCACACTGCCAGTGTTTGATTTTTGAGGCTTTGTTTTCTTAACAAACAACATGCATTTCAGGCTTCATTAATTTGTGTTTTCTTCTGTTAACAGAAAAATATGGGATAAAAAAATCAAAGACTCAACAACAAGGTAAATGAGCAGTTTTATTTTGTATTTTACTAACTTTCATAGCACAGTTTTCTGAGGCATTTACCATAATTTTAGGTTTAACAGGTTTACACATGACATTCTGAGGTGTGAAATGCAAAGAGGCCAAATGGAATTCCCCCTCAGAGGAATAAAGAGAAAGAAAAGACGATAAATAAAGTTAGCATATACTTTTTTTTGTAATTTCACTTTTGTTAATTAACTGGTGATCAGAAGGTCACTGGTTTGATTCCCAGCTCCACTGGGAGTAGAAGGTGGGGTGAGTGTTGAAAACTTACTCTCTCCCACCTGTGACAACCACAACCGTGGTGCCTACTATACTATAATAACAATGTTGTGTAACATTTACGCTGAAAATTGTTATTTCAATATTAATTTCATTTTAACTCTACTTAAGTCACTCTGTTCCCCATACCATACTCACACCAGAACTTATCATAATATTTCATCTATATTAAGCTCCTCTTTCTGTGGAAGTGCTTTAACGCCTCTCCAAAAAAGCGCTATGTAAATATATTTGACTAGTGTTCCTAAAGCCTGTATAACAGGCAATTATTTTATTAAATTTTTAGTCAAAATCCTGTAACTGACTTCATGTTAGTACCTGGTTCAAAGCCTGTGTTTCACAATGATCTTGATGTTTTTTAGATTAAGTCAGATCGCTAAGAAGAAAGGATCCTGGGTAGAAAAAATCCATTGTTTGGGTGCAGAACCCAGTTTGGCAAATTGCCATGCTCAGCTATCAATTCCTAGAAGCCCTACCCCCTGCAAGAATGGTCGCTTTGCTGTGGCCCGCTGTGTTCCGGGGCCACAATTTTCACGGATGTCTTCTGGCAGACCACAGGCACCTCACCCTGTTCAGGTAGTCCTATAAATGCTTTACTTGTATCAATAGAGAATTCGCCTGTTTACTTTGTGACGTTAATTATCAAGTGTTGCATTGTCTGCAATCAGTCCAGGAGTCCTGGAATTGAATAGCAAATTTGGATAAAACCCAGGCCTTACAACATCTGAAGGGTTATACATGTATCATTCTGTGGTCCTCTGAGGTTTATCTTGGCTAATCCATTGTTGCTTTAGGACTAGTTTAGGACACATTATAACTTGAATGAAACCTCATCTTTTTTTTTTCTGTCATAGCCATCAGTTCGTCTGAAGGCTGGGCCTCGTCTGGGTGAAGGCCGCGTTGAGGTTCTGCGTGAGGGAAAGTGGGGAACCGTGGTTGACCACCTGTGGGACCGGATATCAGCCAGTGTGGTGTGCAGAGAGCTGGGCTTTGGCACGGCCAAAGAGGCTCTGACAGGAGCTTACATGGGCCAAGGTAAGGAATTATTTAAGTCTACTCTCAGCAACCCACAGCTTCCAAATCAGTGTATATAAAACAAATTGGGACACTAAAACTGTCATTTTGAACAGGCATATGGTTTTAAAGTTAAATTGTCAAATGTAAAATGAATAAAAATGGAATTTTAGTTTAGTTTTTAGTTGAATCTAAACTGTGCTGAGCTGCAGCCCTTCATGAATACTTTGAACATACCAGCGTTAGTAGGTTAAAGACATTCTGTATAGACATTACATTATTTGTTTTGAGTTTGGCGGTTCTTAGCTATGATTGTGGTTTGTCACTTGATTCAGTCTGAGTGAGAGCTTTAATCTTAATCTCTTGGATATGCCTGTCTACAGCTGAATGTGAGTCTCCAAGCCCAAAACATAAATACCTATTATGAGCCAATAAACTTTCCCTGAACTTTCTTTGGCTCAAAACTGTCCATGTCTAATTTGGCTCAGTGTGGCAATCTACCCACTGCCAATCTGATGCAAAAGTAGAGCTCTAAGATATTGGAAAATAATTGCCTTTTGACATTTGTAATCCTTTTTAATTTTTATTTGGAAATGAAATAAATTTTTGAAATTTTTATGGGCGGTTTTAACTATATTGAATTACAAGCATATAGAGAAATTCAATATTCAGATTTCTTGTGCTGGAAATGTGGTTGTTTGGAATATATGGTTTTGTGATATTGGATTTATGTATTTCAGCGTTTTTCAACCTTTTTTGCACAATTTTTCATTGAAAAAAAAATGTAAAACCACGAGAAAGAAATGTTGCCTACATTGACAATATAAAGTAGTTTTCATTAAATCGTCTTGAAAAGGAACCAAATAAACTAAAAGGAAAAGTTATAATTGTTCATATTTCTACTCACACACTGTGAAACCAATTAGACTAAATTGATTTTGATCAATTTGTTGAAATCGGATCATTTTCATCGAAATCATGTTTTATGAGGTTCATCTGCTCAAATGCCACTTTTACCTGATTAAAAGGTCCAGACACATAGTAGCTTTTTAATTCAGTTACTGAAGGATTTCATAGATAGTATTTTCCATCCATGCATCTCACTAAAGTCTTTATTCTTGTTTATTGTCCTGTATAATTTTCCCAGAGTAGCAAAAACCACAAAAACATATAGTGAGCAAAGCGAGACACAAATTAGTGTTTCAATGACTGAACAGAGCTGCACTGTTTGTGACTGGTGGTAAAAATAGGAAATCTATTGAGATGGGATACATGTACCAATGTGGTTAGCACTTTTAGAAAGGATCCAGGGTATCAAAGTTGGTACAGTCTCCTTTTCAATGCTTTCCCAGACTAACTATAACAGCATAGTTTGGTCATTAAATTGTCACAGACATATCTTTAAGCCCTCTACGATAATAAAGTTAGCATGATCTCTGTTTGATAACATAGACCTTTTAACACCAGCGCTGCATGAAGCAACTCAACCATCTCCAAGCCTGACCACCCAGTTAGATAAATGCGATTCCATCTTTACTCTCGATGATTTCATGTCTGGAGATCGGTCTGATTTTAACTGATGCTCATTCAAAGTGCTGTGCATTTGAGGTGAAATCAGTTAAAGATCCAGCGCTTTCTGTGTGTACACACACCACACATTTCTTCTGAACTGATGCTGACACTATTCAGCCCTTTCATTTGTCAATTTCATTTTCTCCTAAAACAGGCCGTTGGGTAACCATATGAAAGGAAACCTCAATAATGTGGAATATATACGTTGTCTCATTTTCCATAAACCACAATTGAGTTAAACCACACCCTTTCTATAGGCCACTACTTGATTCATTGCTTGCTTTTTTATGCCCATATGTGTTTAATTCTGAATTCTGAACATTTCTGTTCACTAATTATCAATACTTTTAATTGTATCCAATACAATAATAGTTACTTTTCTCTCATTGCAAATTTTGGAATGACCATTGGTTTACATTTACATTTGGTCCTCATTCATTGCTTCTATGACTGCTTCACGTTTGCACAATTTTTGCCAGTGTCTATCTTTTTGCTTACAAGGCGGTTGACCAAATAAGTGTTGTGTTTGCTTTTGTGGTCTTTCATTTCCTTCAAAGCTAAACAGCTTGTCATGACTTTGTTTCTGTGGAATAAATCTGTCTTTTTGATCAAAATTTCTTTGTTTTCCAAACTTAGTGAAGTAGCAAATAGCCACTGTGTTTGCAAATGTTGCTTTGTACTTAATTTACTCTGATTTTCCCAAGGAAGTGTTTCTATGTCTGGGAAATAAACTGTATATACGGTCATGGTAATGCTTATTCGGAACACAACACTCATGCGTGGAGTTTACTGTACTTAATATTCTTGGACAAGAAGTGAATGTGGAGAAAGTGGGCTATAGGAGAAACCTTATCTGTCTAGCTTTGTGTCTAGCTTACCAACTCACTATTGTTGTTGAAATATTGTGATAATATATCATTAAGAAAACGCTGGAAGCAAGGTTTAAAAGCTGGCAAACAATGCTGGATTGAGAACAAAGAAAGTGTGAAAGGAGCCAACAAACAGCTCCTTCAAAGTTCAAAGAGTAGGAGAGACCGAGAGATCTCCAACACCCTGACTTATAGAGCCTAGCTGTGATGTAACTTCCTGTTCTATGTCAGAACAATAGGATTCAAAATATTTTATTTTTTTATATTACACTATACCACTAGGACTGACATGCTTTGCATATTTGAGGGGGGGGGGTTTACTTCTCCGCCATTAGTGTGTAGCCTTCACCTGAAATAAGTTTCAGTGAAATTCTGCATCAGATCACACACTATAAACTGGTGTACTCACACTGGAATGATTGATGAAGCCAGTTTCTATGCAGGGTTTGTTAGGAGACCATGACAGTCTGAGACCATTGGGCAAATTTGGCCAGGAAGGGTGGCACAGATTTTTGACAGAACAACATAGTTTCTCCACCACAGATGCTTGGGCCTTCACAGGCAACAGAGTGAACCCTAAATGCCGTTCACATTTGCACCCCTTCCCATAGCAAGTATTAACCAGTATTATCTGGTTGATGTGGCCAGGATCTATTAAACAGGGACATGATATTCTTTGTTATAATGCATATCTCTAAAATAAAATATTGAGTTTTCTATAAAATATGGAAAGTTAAACAATGATTTTTCATCCCTTTTGTTAGTGATACTTAAAGCACACTTAAATTAAAATGTAAACGTTATTAATTTTAGGTGGGAAACCACTGTTTTTAGTGCATTAAAAACCAAGTAAACCATTAGCCATTGTTTGGGGACTGGTGTAAATGAGACATAATAAACCATTTTATTTGTTATTTGTAGAATGGTAAATGGTATTTATTGTGCAACATGGTTCACTGCGAACACAAACACCCCATAGAATTAAGGAACATTATAACTGTTGTTGTGTAAAAAAAGGGTTGGTTAGAAAGTATCTTGTGTTTGCTGTGGCTTAATGTACTCAAACAGGCCAGACGTGTGTTATTTTGTTTTATATTTGAGACTTGAAACTGGTTTGTTTGTTTGTTCTGCAGGGACAGGGCCAATCCACATGAACTCGGTGCAGTGTACGGGCACAGAGCGCTCTATTTTAGATTGTTTCTTCCAAGAAGTCCCACCCTGGACCTTCAAACACAACCGGGATGCTTCTGTGAAATGCTACGTTCCAAAGACAGGCGTAGAGGCCACAGTGAGTAAAAACTAACATTCCTTACTCTGATCTACTCAAATTCTCCATGTTCTGGAAACACAAACATCTCGAGCAGCCATGGAAGTATTTATGCCCTTGAAAATATTTGAGCACTTAAAGCCATAATACAAAGTACATTTGCATCACACTCTGCCTGCCCTCTTTGACTACCTCATAAAACCAATGTGGTTTTGTTTTCTGGCATGGATATGTGTGACGCAATGTACAAATACCCAATTAAAGCTTTATGCATAGATGTTATATCCAGGTTATTGGACATTTAAAGGTCAGGTGAAGGCACTCTCTGTTGCTGAGCATTTGTACTTATTTTTTTAATCAAGGTGCGGTTGGCAGGAGGCAGGGACCTAGGCGAAGGTCGTGTGGAGGTGCTCATGGAGGATGGGGGCCGAAAGCGATGGGGAGTGATCTGCAGCGAAAACTGGGGAATAAATGAAGCCATGGTGGTGTGCAGGCAGCTGGGCTTTGGTTTCGCTGCACGTGCACATCAGGTGAGAGTGAAACTTGTGTTTTCCGGTAATATTGCTCTGAATGTGTCTCTTGTCTTGTTTGCTTTGGCTTGCTGAGTCTGCGTGTGTTTGTGTTTGAGAGTTTCCTGTGCATGTTGAGGGGCAGGGAATTTTTGAACAACATTAGTCTTGTACAGAAGTCGTGTTGTTGAGATGAAAAGGTGGAACAGGTTAATGGTGTATAATCATACATTCTTGGGTTATGTACTGCAAATAGTTAAGCAGTCGGTTATGCAAACTTTCAGGAACTGATTTGAGCCTAACTAAAATTACACTGTTAACAGGATAATTTCCTGAAAACATGAAACCCGTTCGAATGACCATCTCTCTACATAAATAAGTATAAGTATTCAGTAATACGTATTATTTAATGCAGCAATTAACCGCACAACTGTTTGGACATTGCTTTTCTTAGAAGTCTTAGAAGGGCCTTTTCAGCATTTTTAAAACTTTACAAACTACACCAATAAATTACTTTTGAATCAGATTTTTGTGGCAATGCTTGATATCATTTTTGTTAGTACAACCCCAGCTTCTTTTTTTATTACATTACACAATGATATTAAAAAATCTTAAAAATTGACAATGACCTCTTTTTATATAAGTGTTGAGGCAAAATAAAAATTCCTAAATCACTCCCCGAAAAAGCAAAGAAAATGTCAAAACAAGGTGAAAATTGTATCAAAGCAGCAGGGGAACCGGTCCTTAACCTCATTCACTGTATTGTTCCAGAACTTTGAAAAAACAAGCCATAACACAGGTCTTGTACTTCCAACGGTTATCTGTTCTTTTCACCACTAGATGGCACTAATTTGGGGTCTGTAAAATGAAGCTAAAGATGATTGTCCATTTTCTCACACTTTAATATGAATTACCTCGCAAATTTTAATATTCCTTTAAAACTAAAAATATCAAAAATAATACCCATTTTGAAACAAAAATTGCAGAGATTTCTGAGGCTTGATGTACAAAGTGTAATCAATGTATTTTAATATGGAGCATTTATTTCCAGGTCAGAGTAAGAATGGGTTTTTATTTGTACAAGTGTGATTTCGAACATAGAAAGTTAGGTTGGAACACATGAAACAAGATGGCATTTAAAAAACATTAACATTGAATCTCTATTTGCATTTACTAAACACGAAAGTCATGTAAATATTTTTTTTTTTTTTTTTTTTTTTTTTTTTTTTTTTTTTATTCAAGGAGACGTATTATTGGCAAGGAGACCCTACTGCACAGGAAGTGGTGCTGAGTGGCACTCACTGTGTTGGAACAGAAATGTCCATTCAGCAGTGCCGTCGTAACAATCATGTCCATTGCCCACGAGGAGGTGGAGCTAAAGCAGCCGGCGTCACTTGCTCTGAAAGTAAGAGATAAAAACCATCACAAAATTAGAAGTACAACAGTCCTTTTATTTTGTCAGTGCTTTTAGTGAATGCTATTACTTATTATCAGCTTAAGTTGGTAAATACATTAATTAGTTTGTTCTATTTGGTCCAAAACTGACTGTTGTATACCATTGTAAAGAAACCTCCAGTGATTGAGCCTCATGAATTACATATTCTGCTTTCAGCGGCCCCTGATCTGGTTTTGGATGCTCAGCTAGTTCAGGAGAGCTCATATCTGGAGGACAGACCTCTTCATCTGCTAACCTGTGCCCATGAAGAGAACTGTCTCTCCTCATCTGCCAGCCGTATGCAGTGGCCATACGGGCATCGACGCCTGCTGCGCTTCTCCTCTCGCATCATGAACTTGGGCAGAGCTGACTTTCGCCCCCGGGCCTCTAGGGAGTCCTGGACCTGGCATCAGTGCCACAGGTACTGAGATTTTTTTTTGGAAACATTCAAAATTGTTTAATCTTTTTGTGTTTAAGTTACTGTTTTGAATTTGCATTTTGAAAACGCAACTCACCAAGTGTTTAATTTTGAATTATATTTCTAGATTTATGACACATAATTTGCAAGGAAATACAAATTAAAATGTGAGAAAATGTACAGACCACAAATCAGCGCCATCTAGTGGTCAAAAGAAGGTATAACTCTTGGAAAAAAACAATATCCGTGATATGGCTTGTGTTTTTCAAAATTCTGGCACAAAAACAAAAAGTCCTTGAAACAGTATACAATGGTACCCTGAGATACAAATGCTTCGAGTTACGAAATGTTCGAGATACGAAAGGTCTCGCAGGAAATATTAAATATGAAATAAATTCCAAGATACTAAAAACACCAACAGTTCTGCTCTATTATCTACCTGTTAAGTCTGACGCCACGCTTCCTGGTCCTGGAGCTCTATTCTCCCACTTAAAAAACACTTTAAATCAGTTTTAAATCAACCGAAACATTATGTATAAAATGCTAATAATGTGCTAAAACAAATGTTAGAGTCAAGGTAAAGAAATAACTTTTATAAAGTGGAAAGTGCGGTTCTGTAAACCCTGTGAGGCGGTCTCTCCCTTCTCACAAGCTCGGTACTGTCTACTTTACTAATAAAATACAAGTAAAATACAACTTAATTTGACCATTTTAAAATCTGTAGAATAAAAAACAATATGCGTCAGAGAACATTAAATGGAAATTCAATGAGATTCCAGTAACTTACCCTGAGAAGTGCATAAGTTACATGCAGTGGATACTAAAATAACACAGTCAGCACATGGAAGCAAATCAATGTTGGAAAAAAGCCTGACTGTTTTTTTTAAGCCTGGTTATTTTTTTAAACAAATCTTCATCATTCAGTCATTCATGTCAGTGTGCAATGAAAGGAAGGCACACTCCTGTTAAAATGCAGAAAGCTCTGCCGTCATCTTTTGGTTAATTAGCTACTTTGAGCACCTCCCTTTATATGTGCTCCCAACATAATTGCAGAGCCATTCTGTGGGAACAAGGCGCTCTGTTGTGGAGGAGTTGTGGGCTTTGCGTTTTTGTAGGCCGAACCTGTTTTATTAATCTTTTACAGCAACACCAGCAAATTTGGCGCTTGAAAGCCTTCTATTCAGACTCGCCGAATAAACAGTATCCTTGTCAGCATAACAACATCTTCCTTTAAAGGGTGTTACCGCAGCAACAAACACCTTCATGAGGTCATCAGCAGAAGTTCATAGTGAGCCTTTGTTTCTCCACTTTTTCTACTCCATATGAAATACAGGTCAACTTGATTCATACACTTGTGGAAGGAATGCCCCTGTGACTCTAGTTGTTGATTCCCAGCATACTGCTGCCTGGTTATGGGATGTTACCCACAATATATAAATGCAGTCAATGTTGTTTTGAGGTACCCATGACATTGCTTTTCATTTCATAAGGAATCCAGAAATGAATTTGTCTGATAAAATGATTTACTCTGGAGCATGAGCAACTAGAGAATTTTCCTAAATGTGCCTTGCTTTACTTTGACCTGATCCTCAACTTTTTTGACCTTTTAGACTTTGACTGTTTAGCTCGGTTTTTGTTCGAATAATACATTTAAGGGCACAAAATGAAACAAATGTGAACGTTTTCTAGATATAACCACCTTTTCTTTTCTCCATTGAAAAGTGATCTGTAAGTGAACAGTATCTGTTCATATATTTTGCAGAAACTGCAGTATGACAGACTGATTTCATAATTCTTTTGCAGACATTATCACAGCATTGAAATCTTCACCCATTATGACCTTCTTACGCTAAATGGAAGCAGAGTGGCTGAAGGGCACAAAGCTAGTTTCTGTCTGGAAGATACATACTGTCCAGAAGGTAAAGATTTTTCATCTTGCAAGATTCACACAGCCGCCATATTGAGGATGAAAGTGAGGTGCCAGTGGGAGCAACCCTAGAAGTAATGCAAAGAAAAGCAAGAACAATTTCTTCTGTTTTGTATCACCTGTGCTTTTTACCAGTGACAGCAAAAAAGATATATACAAGGAGAAATTAAAAGGAGACTCTCATATAACTTTCCTCAATCCAAAAAAATTAGAAAGCAACAGCAAAAGAAAAATAAAGCAGTAACAGAAGTGATATTGGCACTGGAACTCTGGTACTTGCAGCGTTTTAAAGTTATTTTTTTATTTGATAGGAATGTCTTTTGGCTTACAACACAGCCTACCTCACATTTTCTGACTGAAAACATTGAGTTTTTAAGCTTAATTGCTAGCGTGTCAGGTTTTGCTGTTATTCAATAAAAAAATACAAATAGATGGAATGTTTTGGACTTTATAAACAAATTAATTTTTGTCTGATCAATAATGTAATATAATTGATTAAGGCATCCATTTTCAGCCCAGGTTTCGACATCAGTGATTGAAAATAATTCCAGGTTGGTTTTCAAGGCCATGGTTGTTTAGCCATGGATGGGTTTTATTCACACCCGGCCAAGTTTTTTAATTTTAATTATAGAAATGGTTCTTAAATGGTTCCTTCTAATTTTTCCTTAGTTTTTCATCGCTCTCTCGCTTGCCTCAGTTGCTATAAATTAATAAATGAATAAATCGCTGTAAATTCATTACAAAATGTTTAAAAAAATGTAGCCAAAGCTTTGCAATGTTTTTATAATCAAGCCATATAATATTTAAGAGAGTTCTACCTTGTATCATGTGACTGTCCAAGATTCACCCTTCCATCCTCCCCCAAACTTCTCACTGGAGGGTATTACACAGACATGATCTCCATCTGGACCTTTTGCCACTTTATGATCAACAACAAGGCAGGCCCTAGTGGTGAACTAATGAATATCTTCAAAAATATGATCCTTTCTTTAAAAACGTGAATTATTAATATTATTTTTTTTGCTTTTAAACAATACTTCAACAAAAAGATTTGACGTATTTCATTTGGAAGAATAAATTCCAAAGAGTTCTCCAAAGTGAAAAAAAAAGACATCAACGTTAAATGTTCTTGTATTTAATAAAAAGTGAGGTTTCACTTTTAAGCCACAAATTATAACTACCTTGATTTCTTTTGTAGGGCTTGCCAAACGCTTTTCATGTTACAATTATGGAGATCAAGGAATATCTGTGGGTTGCTGGGACACATACCGCCATGATATCGACTGCCAGTGGATCGACATCACCGACGTAAAGCCTGGAGACTACATCATGCAGGTGAAATGCTTCTCCACATCTCGACGGTCGTGGCTGTATATATAGTTCCCATTATTACTTTAAGAGCAGATTCTCTTTTCTGGAAGCATTTAAGCTCTCTCTCATTATGTCCAGAACGTGTTAATCATCCATATGATTAACATCTGCGGCTGAGCTTCACATGCACAGTCAACCAATCAAAGAGTCGCTTTGGGGGCTAATCAACCGGCTCTTTAAAATCCAGTTGTAAAATATAGGTTTATATGAAGATTTGTTTTAATTACAGTGTACCTTTTAAGCTTTATTTGCATGTATTTTTAGCAGAGCATGCCGATGTTAATTACAAACTGGCTTAAGGTTGCTTCTATGTTTAACAAAGGAATTATTTTCTCCGCATTCTAAGTTATCTCTAGCCTGACATATCTGTTTGTTTTGCTTCTGTTATAGATTTGTAATTATCCTACAACACATTAGAACTAAACTGTTCTTGCTGGAAGTTTAACTTCAAGGGAATTTAGCATCTCTATTTGTACAGACACTTCTCACCAACGACAAGTCCAGATCTTCATAGTGTGGCATAGTTTGCTTACTACCATTAAAACAGTAAACTGTGTAGTGTATGAACATGTTTGTTAAACAATAAACTCAAAAACGCATTTATGCATTTATGATAAAACCAAAAAGAACATGTAAGGGATTTTCAACTGCTGTGCGTTCTATAGAAAGTAGAATTCAGTGGCCTAATGGATCTTCATAGAACCCACTGCAGCCTGTGTCAAGGTCAAAACACTGGTTCTTGCATACAGAACAGGGTCAGCACCATTACAAACTATTGCAGCCCTACATCCCCCCCAGATGTCTGAGTTCAGAAGAATGGTGGTTCCATCTCAGAGACCAGAACCTTCTTATTCACTGTTCCTGGCTCCCTTCCAGTCCTTATCTGAAAAAGCAGAGTAGTGTCTTTTAAAATAAATGCTTCTTTTAGTGCTTCTAGATGCTCTCTGATTTCACTTAAGTCCAGCTTTAAGAGACATAAACAGTAAATAAGGAACATATGCATTAAAATGATGAAAATTATCTATAAAAATCTGCATTTATATGAAAATGTCTGCCAGCGAATCAAAATCAAGCATTGAGACTGACCACCATGGAATATTTACATTTTATGTCCATTTAATTTTTAGAGCTCTGCCTAAATAAAATGTGAAACAACAATACATAGTTATTTAAATTAAATTTTTTGTGGGGCTTGTTTGATCACTTATGGAACATGGCTAATGCTTTTTATCCCTAACAGATTCTAGATTTTATTAAGTAATTACCTCTAAGTCTAAGCAGTGTTGTTGTACTGTGTTTTTTTTTTTGTTAGGTGGAGGTAAATCCATCCCTGGACATGGCTGAGTCAGACTTTATGAACAACGTAATGCGCTGTCGATGTAAATATGACGGACACAGAGTGTTTATGTACGGCTGCCATGCAGGTATGATCCCCATGGATGAGGACAGAGATTCCCTGGTGTCCTAGTGTTCCTTCTCTGACACTTTTCTCTTCCTTCCTAGGTGACGCTTATAGTGCAGAGATTGAGGATTTATTTGAGCACCAGCGTCAGATCAGCAATAACTTAATTTGAGCCTGCAGTCTGACAGGTGAGGACCTACATGTGGGTGGATTTGTGGACAGTGCATTGAGAAAAAAAAAGAGTTTTTCCACTGGTGCACAGTATTGTGGAAATGTGCTATGCACATTGTATGCAACACCTTTGAATTCAATTAAACCTGAGAATGGTTGGAAGAATATATTTGAAAAAAAAAGAAAGCAAACAGAAAGGCTGATACAAAGCACCCGTTCAACACACTTGTGAAAACATCAATTAATACATCAATAATTTGACATTTTAGTTAATAATACAATATCATATAATGTTTTCAACAGAATATGGGAATTATATGGGGTTCATCTTCAAATCAAACATTGGGTTAAACCTGCAGCCCTGCAGAGCATCTTTTTTACAGTTTTTATTGTTGATATGTAGCCATATATTTATTTACTAATGTTACAGAATAAATATATTGTTGAAACTTTTTAATTATTCTTTTTTAGCATTATTTTTAATATACATATATGATCTATTTTAAGTTAAATCTATTTTTCCCCATGAAACCCAAAGATTCCTCACTCTTTATTCCGATGTATGCACTTTATTGATGAACTGCCAGTATTCAGGATACTAATAACTTTTTCAACACACTTTTTTCAGTGTTTTCATTAATTCAGTGAAATTGAAACCGTACACTTTTCTTTTTCAATTTTTTTTTACATTTTTAAATCAACATTATTCTAAATCACTCTTTTGATGGCTTTCAGGATCTTGTAAATGCTAAATATTAATTTATTTTGTTACATGGTTACATTTTCTGTCAGTCTGAATGAGAGTTTTTATCATTTTGATAACTAAAGGTATTAAAAACGCATGTAAGCCCACAGATTGCTTGATTTGGGATGACAGAACTTTTGTTTTTCCTCATTGAGCAGGTACTTGAAGCTTTTTTACATCTGCAAGTAAACTGTCCCAAGTAGAATTCAGATTGTAAATACAATGTCGGATGTCTGAAGCTCACCAAAGGATTCTATGATGAGCTAAAATCTAGCTTTAATCGAAGACATAATTGATCAGCTAATTAAATTGACTGGGCAGTGTATTACATCTTTTTATTTATTTATTTTTTTTGCAAAAATGTCTGTACATAGTGAAAAAGACACTTTGAGCTGTACTGTATCAGTCTTTGGGTTTGTGATAATACTTTTGCACATAGTATGATTAATAATATTGGCTATTGTGCGTGTTCTGTAAAGATTTGTTCTTCTTGTGTCAAATCTGTATGTTATTTATATATAATATTAATATCCTTATTGGTTGATTTCATAAATTCAAGAGTATTTGGTCACAAGTGAATCGTACATGCCTTTTTTCAAATATGTTCTTTACATAACCACATTAGAGGATGTTGTTATATTTGTAGGATCAAAAAAGGCTGTCTCTGCTTGTTATCTTTATCCTTCTTCACCCTGCATCTTTTGGTCTGTTTTTTTTTTAACCCGAGTTTTAATTTATGAACTGTAGAAAACTGTAAGGTCTTTATTATTGGTGCATGCTTAAAAATTGGTGCAGTGTTCAGATTTAAAAAACTATCTTTGTGGTGCTACGATCTGTCCAGGGTGTACCCCCGCCTCTCGCCCATTTTTTGCTGGAGATAGGCACCAGCAAACCCCCACGATTTCAAAGGGAATAAGTAGGTTGGTAAATTTATGGGTGGATGGATCTTCTGGTGCTAGTCATGAATATTTCTGGGTTTTTTTGTCTTTTCAAAATGAATTATTGCAATTTTAGTCTCAGGGATGACAAATGGTTTCTTTCCAGTTTATCTGACATATATTTTAAGATCAGCCAGTATTGAAATAAAAGGGAAAGTTATATCAGAATCATTCCGGAAACTCCTTACCTGATGTCATACTATTTTAACTGTTTTGCGATGAGTGTAAAAGTAGTGAGTCTATGCAAAGAACTCAAAGTATCAAATGTGAATGTCACTCGTCACGTCTCATTTAGCTGCCTGTTCTCTGTTCTTCCACTTATGATCCATTGCACAGAGACTCATCAATAAATGTGGTTGTGAACACTTCTGGCTTTACTTTCATCTTTTCTTATTAAAGATAATTCAGAAGGCCACCTAGTTGTTAAGAATGTTGAAATCTTTATTTGAGATTTTTGTAAAGACAAACAAAAAAAAAATCAAAAAAGGAAAAATAAATTATCGCCTAATCTAATCTTACCCATTTTACATTTACAAACACATCTGCTTACACAACACATAACTTTTTCACGATAAAACATTGGTTGTCTGGGTAAGAAATTTCAGTTAAATATATCAAACACAGTGATATTTGAGAATTGAAATAAAGTTAATATGATTTATGGAAAATGTGCCCAAACATTTGCATACAAGTGTCAGTGATTTTTGTCACAGTGGTCTTTTGTATAGATCAAGGATCAAAAGAAAATCAAGAAACAAGCGTAAGGACAGTATTCATGGTGACCTCATATTTACACTTGTAAGCAAATGGAAGTTCAACCACCAAGAGCCTGTCATGTACGACACTTAATTGTCGAAGTAGAGAAATATCCGAGCATTTATGATCCTCAACATTTGCAATACAAAGATCTGCAGACAAAGGAAAAGGTTGCACTAAATACACCGGACACACACGCAAAACCAATGCTGCCGCTATGAAAGCGAAATGGCTACGCTGTGCTTCTGCTGTGGGAGGCAACCATTGTCTATGTCTACTACATGCACCCAGCTTAATCATGTACAAAATTCCAATCAATGGTGTTCTGTCATCCCAGTTTTAATTGGAATACTTGGAAGCAGTGTTAATGCAGAAGTCTCACCTGGATGCAAGAGTACCCGCCAAACTTTTGTTGCATGTCACATAAAAGAAGATTTTTGCACAAATGAGTTGAATCATTCAGGAGTCGTTTTGAAAAAAAAAAACAAAAAAACAAAAACAAATGTGTGTTATAGGACAGTGCCAGGCGTTCTGAAGTTGTTGTTGTTGAAGACACCCAAACCAAATATGAACCTTTATTATTTCATTTGCCATTCTTTGTCATTTTTATTCTGTTAGACTGCTTCTAAGCTTCTAAGTGTTTCTTTGAAAATGCTGTTTTTACATGCATTTCTCTGGTACCTCACAGCTATGCTTTGAAATTTTCAGTAAGCTCCGAACATATGCATTGCCCTGGGAGTATCTCCTGCACAATTACAGTTATATATACAGCAGAAAATGAGAGCTGTTAAATTCGCTGATTATAGGGTGGAATCAGTATAGAGCCAGATTTCAGCCCCGGCCACAGAGACAAGTCTCCGCGACTGCCACGAACTGACACAGCACTGAAGGATCATGGGACAGTACGTGCAAGGACTCACACATTACCCCGAATTTTTAACTAATATGCTGTTTCAAAAGCAGTAAGAGATGTATCCGGTTGAGATGGAGTCACTGGACATTTGGAAATGCTGGAGTATCTCCACATACATCTACATTTTTGGTATTTCTTAATTTATTGTTAAATCAAATAAATATAGGACTGAAATTATGGACACTGGTTCTGAGTTCAGCTTTCAAATACTCCTTCAAACTGGATGCAGAGTTTTGTAGGAGGTGAGGAATGGCTTGATCAGTAAATTACCTTACATACTGCAAGTTTGAAGGAGGTATGTTGGCAATTCGGAGTCATGTGTCAGTTGTCTCAGTCTCTTCAAACTGAGAAATTTGAAGAGTTTGTATATAAGATTCTTGCCACATTCTCTGAATTTTAGAGTAGTTCCGGGCAGCTCTGCTTTATCCCTCTATTGAGTAGTATGTAAGTTTGCCATATAGAAAAGGCTTTAGATCAGGGCTGTTGGACTTTTATTGTCCAGAAGCGTGTTCAAAATGATCAGGAGACAGGTTTGCCAATGAATAGAAGTTTTAATGATTTTTTTAGGTAAGAGAAATCAGTAGTAAAGGTACAGCGCTGGAGAAGCTCCGCATCATCAGGAAGTCTCTGCCTCTCCCTGTCGAGGACCTCGTTTTTATACAGCACTTGAAGAGTGGAAAGTCCCAACCTCTTGGAAAGTCTGAACTACCTCTTTCTACCAGACAACCAGACAGGTGTCTGTCACAGTGCGTAGAAACCCAGTTATTCTTGAAGACTTCTTCCTCTTGTCGATTGCAACAGGATGCTCTAGCTCGCACCTTTGCAAACATCAGGATGTTCTTAGCTTGCAACTTTGCAAATAACAGAATGTGCGCTTTAACTTAATCTACTGGACCTTTTTCTTGTAGCAAGCTATAATAAAAGAATTATACCACAGGGGTCACCAACATGGTGTCCGTGGGCACCTGGTCAGCCGTGAGGACCACGAGTCGCCCGCTACCTGTTCTAAAAATAGCTCAAATAGTGCCACCTTCCAGTGAGCTGAATCTAATTTAATATGACTGTTTAAATGACAATTGCACGTAAGCTTGATGTGACAATACATAAATAAATAAAAAAATATTATATATATGAACTATGACCTAGTAGAGTTGAAAGGTATGGTGCGCTACAATGAAACAAACAAGCAGCGAAAATGAGATGACTGACCCATAAAAATATCATTTAGTTTTCATGACGAATGCGAAGTAAAGGGTTTTTTTTCCTCTGTGGAAGGAGCGTGTGCTTGTCTCATTTGGCAGTGTGGCAGCGGCGGCCAAGACTTTTCACAACGTGCCACACAAGCTACCGACTATCCACCGAGCAGTGCACTGAAAGCAGAAAAAACAGCCAGTTGTGGGGATGCGAGAGATCTGCAAGACTCACTCAGAGTTCAACATACTGGTAAACCGCACCCAATGACAGGCTCCCAATAGCTGAAAAAACAGATATCAGATTTGGTGTACAGTCCATGTTTAGTTCAAAGCATTTTTAAAATGTAAAAATTGTTTATGTTAAAATGTTAACAATATATATATAAAAAAAAATAATCTTAGCTCACTTTTTGTATTTATATGATTTTGTATATTGGACATTGTGATTTCCTTGGACTCTTGTAGAAGTGATCATTTTGAACTTATACTTTTTTCTATCTAGAAAACACTTGCGCTAAGACAAAATATTAATATAAAGTGTTGCATAAAAATATTTAACTGTTTACTTCCTTGTTAATTCATTGTTGATATTCATTGTGAAAAATAATTAACATGATCAGAGTCTTTGCAGAGATGAATATCCTTAATTATTAATAAATTCCGAAAAGGGTATCAAAGCGGTAGCTCTTTGCATTAATCAGTACCCAGGAAGTAGCTCTCGGTTTGTGACTTGGTGAGGTTGTGAGGTTGGTGACCCCTGCTCTAGATGCAATTTTATGAAAGTGTCTCCATCTAGTGGTCATATAATCTCAGTTCTACAGACATCCATCGATTAATAAAGGAATGTTTCATTTGTTAAATTCATGTTTGTATTTTGTATACATCTAGGTTACCAGGGCGATGATTTGAAACAACATTCTCTATGTACTAAAGGCTCTAAATATTTGATTAGACTTACGGCTATAAAAATGATCCCAGAGAAGAGCCCTATAAAAAGTGTGGAGAGAACAAGTGTCATTAGTAACGCTCTGTCACCTTCAGTGAGTCACTAGAACAATATAAACTCTTATTCTCTCACAGGCTTCCAACAGTCCTGTCTTTTAACATTACTCAAGGTCTAAAGCTCATTCAGTGAGAGTTAATGCAAGCTGAGAGGTTTCCCTCTGGGCATTTCTCCAGTGTAAAACTGTACCCCCTGGGCTCCTGACAAACACGTGATGTAGACGGTTCAAGGGGCTGAGTTTAAACTTGGCAAGCGTCATCCCCTGTCTCCCTCCACTGGCCTGCATAATTGAAAGTGCCTATGCATGAAGATATGGCCAAGATGGCATATCAGTGGCAGATTAGTTCAAGGGCAGGCTTCTTAGCAAAGGCTTTTCAGCTTAGCACTAGATCTTATAGGTGAAGTGAACGTTTGTGCATGTCAATGATATTTTTGATAAATGCTTCATGTTCGGTAGTGGAACTATAAATCTCACAAGAATATGTAACTGTGTTCATTATTCATGTACTGGCTATCAAGTTTCCACAACTCTATGTTGTGCGTCACACCACTTTTATGTATCATAACTTATTGCTCATTTCAATATTTATTCACTTGAATGAGAAAAAAAACAAGCGTAAATTATAAAAACTACACAACGAAAAAGGATGCACATCAGAAACCTTCTTCTTGTGTTAGCCTTCTGTTATCATCTCTTATGTAGACAATAATCTACCATCCAATTAGTTTCTCATCGCTTGGTTACTTTGTTAGGTTTCCCGATCCAAGGAAATATTAGTTTTTTTTTTTTATTTGGTATGAGCCTCTAGGCCTTTTTGTCAGTATTGTTGGACTCTAACATGTGTTGCAGTCCGTGCGTGTTCAAAAATCGGAGGAGGAGACAGTTTTGCCAGCGATTAAAGTTTTATTCAACAATAATAGAGCAGGAGAAACCAAGCATCGATTCAGTGCACTGGAGAAGGTCCGGAATTTCCCAGGAGCCTCTGAGCTTCTCCTAACGGTCCGCTCGATTTATACCCAGGTAACTATCATTTGTGGTGAAACGGTCATTTCTCGTGAACAGAATCCATCCACGCTTCTCCTTCAGAAATGAGACCAAAGTTTCTGTTTCTGGTGAAACCCCCCCTGCTTCTCACACACACACACACACACACATCTGCTGCCTTGTCAATACATGTTGCTCTCAACTCATGACCTTTTATGAAAGATATATTATAAAGAATTAAACTAAAACAAAATCATTTTTCCACAGTATACTCCTCAAGTTAAATACATTTTACATACATAAAATTTTACATATATAAATTCTCCTTACAAAGTCTAAAAGCCTTTGTGCAAACTAATTTATGTGATTTTTTTATGATTTAAAACGGGGTCTGTGGCGGCCATGTTCACAAATTTTAATGAAAATGTGCAAAAACATAACTTTTAGTTACCCGGGTTCTTTTTAATGCTCTTTAATCAAAAGTCAGCATAATGTTTAAATGGAAAACAAACGATCCAAAAAGAATCCTGGGTATTAATCTGGGATACTTCTCAAATAAAATTATATACAGAAAAGAAAATACACAATAAACACACATTTGAAGTGTATGATTTATTTTTGTTTGCTATAATTGTTTCAAATACTGATTGAGAGATTTGGAGTGATGGTGCTGTTCTTTCATCGCATGAGATTTTGTTCAGTAAATCCTTTCGTCTGCACACTGAATTGGCTTTATAGGACCAGGTCATCTGTGGTCTATGCAGAATCCCTCACACACAAATATAAAACCCCTTCACCTCAGTAAATGACTCAGAACAATGGTTGATTGCGGGGATGCTCCCATTGGCCACAATAAACTGAAGTAGTTCACCTAGGGTGTCTTCTCGTCCTTTCAATTAAAGCAGTCAACCATTAAACCAAATGTAATACAATTACAATAACTACACACATTATAGTAAATTGCAATAGTAAAGGTTATCCATGTCTAATAATGTTTAGACGTTAACCATTAGTTCCACCGTTGCGTCAGACTTTATTTTGATAGTTAAAAGTTTACATATTTGCATTCACTGTGCACCTTCAGAGAAACATTGTAAACCCTGTGTACAACCTTTTTCATTTAAAATGTGCCATGGCGAACAGAAATTGACAATTTCTACAGTGGTATGCAAAGTTTGATCACCCCTGTAAATCGTCAGGATTTTCCTTTCTAAATCATTGGTTGTTGAGATAAATATATCATATAGGAGACAAACACACTGTATATTATTTGATAAGTTAAGTACCGGTATATGATTGATGGAAAGTTTGCAAGAATTATTTAAACAAAATTAAGCATGTGCAGACATTTTAGTACCCTCATAATTTTATTGATTTCACTTTAATATTTAGAAATCAAAATGGTTTTGGTAACCTCTGTGAGAAAGTATTTAAAGGAGGCCCATTGTTCATGTTTCTCCTAAATGAAATGGTGGGTTGAAATAACTCGTTTCTAATCATTAACTATTGTGTAAAAGGTAGCTTTTATTGAATTAGAAATGTTTTTAAAATAAGGTTGATGCTCTTCCTCTGGCCTGCAGTGGCCCCTTGAGCAAGATAAAGCTCAGAGCACAGTGCATCCATTCATCTTGAGCACAGATAAGCACAACTGTATGCGTACACTGAGAGAAGTGACATGAGGCGTCATACAGAGTGTGCTCTTCGCTGCATTCAGATGTACATTGGACTGCTTTCTGATTCATTACAGAAAGTAACACATAACCAGAGGGATTCTTTTCACAAGACATCCTTTCAATTTTGTAACAGGTATTGACACATCACAAAGCTTTCGGATATTGCTTGAAATAATTCAGGCAAAAAATTTGCATTTTAGAAACTCACAAATAATGTTTGTGTTGACGTTTTGTGTTTTGGCCATCCATCCTGGAAGGAAATGGAAGGCATACCAAACAAAATTGTTTTTATGTCATTCCAGTCCACGTTTTGTCCTCTGCTTTCCCTTTTGATGTGTTATAGCAAGTGACAATTCATCGACTGACCACTTGAGGCTGACTCCAGAAGTGAGCAGTTTCCTTCTGACAGCCATGTCGAATTGGCCACCTTTACAGCTAAAAACATGTTAAAACCCATGGCTCCCGAAGTTTTTTCATGCAAATCACTCGATTTAGACTTTTTTGTGCTCGTTTGTCCACGTTATATTAAACCTTACACTTATATTAAACTTTCAGGCATCCTGTGCATCCTTCCTCTGCTTTGCCCATTGTAGAATATTGAAATTTGACCCACTTCCAAGAATGTCATATCTGGCAATGGCATCTCGAAGGTGAGAAGACCCTTTGTCTGAAACCTATGGGTGACACTCTGGCCATGTTATATACGGTCAATGACTTCCACCTTGAAGAAATTAAGTATTTTAATGTTTGCCATCCTGCGCCGTGGCCTAGCGAGCAGAACAAGTATGTGTGCTTTTGCACAGAACAGCATGAGTTTGAATCCCGAGCTCAACATTGTGTGCCTCTATCTCCCTCCACCTAACTTCCTGTCTCCTCTTTACTGTCCTATCAAGTTCTGACATTAAAGCCTACGGCCAAAGAAAAAATGAAATAGATTTAATGTAATCTCACCTAACCTGTAGTACATCAGCAAGACAATCCAGAAATACATTTCTTTTTGTATAATTTGAGAGAAGTTTTGGAGTTCCCATTGGTGGGGCATAGAACATTGCATAGGTTATATTTTAGAACTTTTTAAGAAAGGAAAGGAACTCTAAATCATTAGCCTCCAGACTGAGAGAGTGACAACCATTACACAACACTCCTACTTTGCTAAATACTAAATGATTCATGATTGATTGGAAAACTAGTCAGTAAATGCCAGAATATTAGGCTAATTTGTAAAAAAAATTGTTGGCACAAAGTGGTGCAGTCGGAAAGTCTGCTGCTCTCACAATGTTGGTAGTTTTCAGGCCAGTTTTTCAGGAGTTTGAACAGTCTCCACATGCTTGCATGGAATTTTCTGCATACTCTGCTTTCCTCCAACAATCTTTGGGGAATTAAATTCTCTAGATGCTTCAGGAGTAAATGTGTCCCTGCAACAACAGTATTGAACAGTATTCTCCCAATGTTTTCTGGAAAACATGTAATTGAAACAAGCAAATAGAATAAAGGATGATAATATATGACATTGATATTTGAATTTTAATTGTTTATAATTTTTTTATTTTGTTATTACTACATTTTATATGTAACTCAAATGTTAAACTCAAAACTTATAATGATCAATATCCTCACCAACATGATATCATAACAACTTCACTTTCAAATAAAATGAACAAGTGTAAGCCAAAAATGAAGACTCAGTAGCTTTACACTTGTTTCCCCATTTTAACCGTGGCTCTAGCACTGAAAATATGAAGGAATTCAGCCATAATTAATAAGCAGTCATGTGATAAATTTAAACTGCGGTGAATCTCCAGACTCTAATGCCATCTTAAACAAACAGATCTCATGCAGCAAAAAGGCGAATTTATGGCTGATGGGCTGGAATCCATCAAGATCAGGGAGATGTGTAATTAAAGTGAGGTTATGAGAGATGGACTACCGTTCTCCTTCCTTCCTTCTTTCCTTCCTCACTCTCATATTAATCTCCTCGTCGCCCTGTTGTTCTGATTATGGATGACACACAGCAATAAAGTGAGTTCAGATCAATAATCCTGAAATTAAAAAAAAGGAAAGTGAATTTCCCCAGCAGGTCTCACTGCTGCGGTTCTGTTGTATGAATATTCACAGACAGCAGAGCCAAGCAAAATCCCTACAGGAAGCTGCTGCAGATTACCCGAGGGAAAGCACTTTATTATCAGCAGAGCAATGATCTATCAGACCCCAAGGATGTATTTCAATGCTGCTTTTTTTCTTGCTAATGTTTAACGACTTTTTATTTTGTTAATAATATTAATTTTGACAATTCTTTTTTTTTGTTATTTATTTTGCCTATTTATTAAATATAATTACTATTATTCATATGTCAAAATCTATTGGCTGTAAAAAGTTAAAGTGTTGAATTGACATCTCAAAAGTGCTAAAAAATACACTTAGGGCATAGGATGTTGCACTTCTCCATCTCTATACAAAATAGCATCGCTTCCTTGAGACAGAAGTTGTTGTGGGTGGAGTCATGATTTTGGCGCACTTTTTTTGCACATTCAGGTGTAAATGTGAAACCATTTAATTTTACACCCATAATCTACACTGGTAAAGTGTACTTTTTAACACTGTGTATTGTTAATCCAACACTTTGGAAGTAAATTACATTTTACACCACCTTTATTACACTAGTGATTTTACACCCGATAGATTGGGACCCAATGGGAAAGTGTGTTGGTTTTTTTGAATATTGTTCTAATCTATTCATTTGTATTAAACATGTGCATTGACCATTCTTATTAACTCATGTGCAAAAATGTACAAAAAAGGTACAAAAAAATACCTTGATATCTTTGCAAGTTCAACACTAGGGCCTGCCCTGTTGTAGGAGCATGAAGTGGCAGGTACTAATGTGCAAGGCAGGCTGTCTGGACATGGATCATCATATCCATGTAATACCCCCCGTGAGAAGTTCTGGGGAGTAAGGAGGTTGAAGCTTGGACAATGTCAGCTGGAGACCAGGTAAGGCTGGCTTAAAAATTAACCTGGCTGAATGGATAGATAGGTGACACGTGCAGTTCCCTGATTGTTTTCTCCCGAAATTCATCATACAAATGTCACAAATTCTGATATGCTGTACTGCACCTCTAATATCACTCATTTATATTTGGCAGATGCTTTTATAAGTAACTTACATTTCAAGAAATTAACACATTTTGTCAGTTTATGTTTTTCCCTGGCATTGAACCCACAACATTTGCGTTGCCACAGGAAAGCCAATATCTAACTGAGTCAAAATCAAATTCTATTCAATGGAAAATGCAAATCTTGTGTAAAAAATTGGGTTAATGTTTCATAAGTGGCTTTGCTTTTTCTCACAATTTCTGTCCCGATGCATGATAGGAAGTGAATGAAGTTTAAATACTCGCAGCACTATCAACAGGTTTAGCTTGGTACAATACGTTTTTTTTATTATTAATGTTTCTAATTTTTAGCTTAATGACAGTTCATGACAGGGGTGATTTTTTCATTACTAAATAGTTTAAATGGTAAATGGGACATGTGGTTTATAAGTGTGTATTTAAGACGTTTTGAAATGACAGGTAAATTATGTAAAAAAAGGATATATGTTCACTACCGTTAACCTTGCCCCATCTGCCCTTTAGTAGTAAACAATACATCCCCATTTTGCTCAAGCATAGACATGGCCTCTAAGGTGTGTGGTATGCGAAATACAAAAGTACAAATTCCCAATAATGGAATCATTAATAGCACATTGGCTTCGTTTTTTTTTTTTTTTTTTTTTTTATAAAAAAGGAAATTAACATGCAATTCTCCATATTTTAGCACCAACCCTAATTTTATTCATATGCTCATGGCTTTAAACAAGACAGAGGACAACATCAAATCTACAAAGACTTTATCTGTGTGATCAATACATACAAATTATACATTATAAATATTTGTTTAAAAAGAGAAAACATTTCTTTTGAAACATGGCTAGAGCTAAGAGGCAAACCTTTGTTCCCAGCATTTTTGAACAGCTTGTTTTTATCCAAGTGCTGCTTGTGGTTCCTTGATATAATCCTGATAAGTGGACTTTCCAAGTGTGCCAGTACTTGATTTACCCCATGCACTTTGGTTTCCAAAATAAATAACCATATAAAACATTTAGACTGAAAAATGTACCTACATTTTACAGTTAAAAATTTATTTTGCTCTAGTGTCCATCTTAAAAGCTAAGCACAATGTTTCCTTTCCTTCTTTGAAAGACAAAGATTGCACTGCTTAATCTTTGCCATGAATTCCCTCCTCCAGGCTCCTCTCTACAGTTATCCACTCGAATATCTAACCTACTCCCCTTTCCTCAGAGATGGCCATCATTTCCTTCCTTTTCTCTGCAAATCAATAGGATATTAATTTGCCGATGTCAGTAGAAAGATGGCACTCGTGAAAGTTCTTTAGTTCCTGTTGACAGTGCTCTCTGTCTAAACTCACAAGAAGTTATGCTTGGTTCATTTTCAGGCGTATCCTCTGTGGCTAGTGGCTGTCAGTCATTGAGCTGATTTATCTGTCAAGCTCCACCCACAGACACTTGACACAGCCCGTCAACGTAAAGTAAACACATGCTATATAGACTAATACCTCACTTTATTAAATATATATGTGAAATTAATTTTTATTTTCTAACAATGCACTACCAAACAAATCATGAGGACGTTTAGATACTTGTTAGATACTCTAATGATTGAATAAAAGTAGATTAATTAGATAATCAATTTAATATAACAATACAAAAATAGTGAAAACAAAAGCTACAATTATATTTATTGCACATTGTCTTGTGAATGATAGACGTTCATTTGAAATTTTTATTTTTTACTTATGGAAGTTCCATAAACAATGAACACTTATTTAACTCCAAGTCATGAAAGTAAGGTTAATAATATATCTTAGACCACGGAATCTTTGGTTTTACTCAAATTGGTTGAAGCAAAAATGAGACAGCAACGAGTCTTCTAGGCATAAAAGGAATAAGTTGACAACATCCATCTTTTTCCATTCTTCAAGAAAATTCTCTTTTAGAGCCTGGATGCTGGATGGAGAGCGATACTCAACTCGTCACTTAAGAATTCCGCACTGGTGTTCCACTGGGCTCAGATCAGGAGACCCTTGGTTTTTAAACATTAGTTTAAAAAATAGTGATCGTTTTAGTTCCAAAAAACAGCTATTTGTTTCATCAGTTGAGTCCTCATCCTTTTCAGCCGTGGGCCTTACAAATTCTAGGCATGCTTTTTTGTGCATGGGCTTTAGAAGAGGCTTCTTTAGTGGACAATACCAATCCAACATGGACTTTAATATATTTGTTTGAAATATCACTTTTTCGGTGTGCAAATGAACTAATCTTGTTTGCAATCAATGCAACATTTGTGGGAGTATTTTATAGTATAGTATCTCATAGAAACTCTTGATTCTGAAAGGAATATAAAGGTTTTCTGAAAGATGTAGTGTGGTGTCCTCATTTATACTGAGCACTGTATTTTAATATTTACTGTTAATCATAATAATATGTAACCGGGGCATTGTTTATCAAAAACACACAAGTTTGTGAAAAGGTCCATTACCTCAATCTTCCTCTACAGCGTTGTCATCTGTGATGCTGATGTGTTGGGACATCTGGAACATTTCTGCTTGTCTCCAGCTTTTCTGTGCCATGAATGAGGGAATCCTCTGTAAATTTCCTTATTGCTTTGACAGATCCTTGGGCCATAAAGTGTTGGCAGGGACAACACTCAACAAAATGATTTTTTTCAGGCAAAAAAGTGAATGTAACAAAAGAGACAGAAAAGTACTAATGGAAGTGTACGAGCTAGCAGGCCATAGGTACAAAAGTACAGAGGTTTTATGCTACACAAACTTAAAAGACCTGAGTTAAATTCATCTGTACCAAACATGCTCTTCCATGTCTTTGACCTAGCTGTGCACTGGTGTTCAGTAATGGTGGAAAAGGAATGGACTGTCCCCCAAAATTAAGCGCTCCATCCTCTGTTCTTCAGCTAATGAAAAGGCCACAGTGCCAGAGTATTGTTTCTTATCTGGTTTTGCTGTACAATGAACTACAGAAAGAAAACAACCTCAGCAGGCCATATCACGCCACATCTTCTGACTTTACACTATCATTTTGAGTTGTAGAAGTTGCTTCCACTCTAATTATAAACCAGATGCAGTTGACTGAAAGATAGCTGCAAGACTTGTTGCACATGTGGCATCCCGTGACAGTACCATGGTTAAATTCACTAGGCTCCCAAGAATGGCCCATGGAAGAGATAGTGAAACACTTTATTGTTTCAAACCCTTTATTTTACACCACTTTTATAGCAAACAATAAATGTAAACGGGCATCACTTTGCTAAACACAGTCAACTTTCAAAATAAATTACAGAAATGTTTTATTTGAATTTGACAAAAATTAGAAAGTCAGTTATGTTTAGAGTTATTATATTTTTGTTAATAAATCTGATTAATAATGCCTAAATATTGTTGAAATGAATTAGCCCAAACGATTGTGCTCCTCTCTGTTACTGTATTTCTGAGAGCTGTGTCATTTTGAAATAAAGTGTATGAGTTGTGTGTTTGCAGCGTGCAGCTTCATCTCTCTTCTGGATACCCTGAGAAAGCTCATTTTGTTCCATATATTTCCACTTATTTCCTGAGATCAGCTATAAACAACAAACATTAAGCTCCAGATCAATATAGGGGACATCACCTCTGTTATCACACAGTAAAGTAGATTTATGCTCTGTGCCATCAGAAGATAAATCACATATTCATATGTTAAATTAAAACGGTGAGTGATGGTGTTTAGACAGAGCAAGAAAAACTGTGAAGATCACGTAGGAGCAAAGAGATTGATAATGTACTTTAAAATGTAATAATTATTTTGTGCAGGTTTTATAATCAGATAATGGGCAGTCTTAAGTTTTTTTTTCTGATGATGAACAGAATTCGCATCTGTGTTGGTTAATCATGATATCCCCGTAAACCACAGAATAAACTTGCTATTATTAAAACTATCAAGATCAAATGAGTCAATGATCTAAACATTTAATTGGCAATGGCAACATACCAGGTGTCGTCAGATAAATATCTTAGTTCAAGCATGGTTGGGACACTGTGAAGTTTAGAGTGAGCTTTATTGTCAAGTGTGTGAAACATAGATTGTAAAAAAATATGGACGATGTGGCACCGCCTACTGCAATTGGGCTAATATGAGGCAACCCCTAAGCTGTCCTGGGCACTGCCATTTACTGGTGCACATGTGCAAATGCGACTTCCTGATACGGATGGAACCATCATGGTTTTAGAGCTCCACCTCTAGTATAATTATAAACAAACATCTCTGTTCTGCATAGCTGTCAATCATAGCTGTCAATCACATGGCCCCGCTTAGTTATTTTGGGGATAAATTGACACAAAAATAAACAAAAAAAAAAATTATTTAATTTTGTTCACTGCATAGATGATGGTTTGGAAATCATTAAAACAGTTTTTGTAAATAAAGTTCTGAGGAAATAATTTTTAATGTTTTTTTTCCAAAGACTTGCATTGGGTGGAAATCATTCTGCAGCCAGCACCATGAGGGTGATCACTGTGGTTTGTCATCCCTCTTGCCGACCATGTGAGACACACTTTGTGTGAACACATACACACACATTTTTTGTGGTACATGGAAGTACTCGAGTGCAACAACAAAGTTGCTGAGCAGGTGACTTAAACATGTGGTTCATGGAATATATTTACAATTTTGTGCAAAAGGACAAAACTTAATTATGCTTAATATCAGTAAAGTGAAGGTTATACATATTGAGTATGCAAAAGAAGTTAAAAAGTGTAAAAAGATCAGTATAGAACCTGGTGGTACTATTATGGTCATGAAGGAAAGTGTCTGGTTTTATCTGAGACATCACAATCATTTAAATGTAGCACAATGTAAAATAAATGTAGAAACAGTTCATCCCAACTTAAATCATGCTACAGTGTGCTGCTTTTTATCAGTACAACTTAAAAAATAGTTCATGTTAATTTATTTTTTATGCAAACTGAATACTCATGATCATGTCACTCACTACTTGAGTGTTTGTTTGCTATGAATTATTAATTAGGAAGCCTCAGGTAAGCTTCCTTCTGTACTCACAGCTCCTCCTTTCATCGCAGTCATTGGCTGCTTTATGTGAATATTCACCGAACGGGCTTGTGATTGGACAGATGCGCACGCTAAAGCCAATTCCTGAGAAGTTCTGTACAACGGAAAGATGCACACAAGGTCCACGGGGAATCTCTAAAGCGAGGAGGAAAGTCGTAACTAAGCGGGACACTCTTTCATGTGAGTACCGGCGCTTTTATCTCTGCCTCTGCGGGACTTTAAAGTCAAAGCGACGGCTTTGATCTGATGTTTAGGCGCGGCTATTTAAATGCTATGAGATGATTGAAATGAGTTAAGTTCTGTGATATTGATAAATATTACGGAGATCAAAGAAGCGTTTGTAGAAAAGCTTGGGGTTCATTTGTTTTTTGGTTTGGTTATTTTTGATCCGACCGCATTATACTTTTAAACAAAAGCGCAACATCAAAAGAGGATTCCTTTAATAACATCGCACTTTCTTTTTAAATTCACCGTCATCCGTCCATCCATCCATCCAACCATCCATCAATCCGTCCATCCATCCCAGGAACTTTGAATAATAATGTTTTGTAATTTTTTAAACTCATATATTCTTAAATAATTCATTTTCACTTTTTTATCATTAAACCTAGTTGTCACAAGATGCAGGAGCTAGTGGCTGTCTTCTTTGTCGCAGTTCTAGCAGTGAGAAAGGCATGAACACTCTATAAAATCATGAAGGTCACGAGAAAAGGCCAGTGCTTGGTTTTAACTATACTTGTGAGTTAATTTTATAATTCATTGAAAACTTAATTTAATGTTTTCTCAAAAAGCATTTCACTCCACATATATCATAACATCTTTAGTTTGGCCGCAGTAAGAAAGTGAGTGATTTGAAGTCTGCAAAGAGATGAAACTGATAGTATTGTTTCTAGTCAAAGCACATCTTTGAGATGCAGAGCTGATGCAAGGACAGATTCACCTCGTTTTGCGGTTCCTGTGCCCATCTAAGTCGAAATTTATGATGCCATAGCTGTGGAGATTTTGAGTTTGGAACACATCCAGCCCACACCTCATCCAAGAAGCGTTTCCATCATCGTATTATGATGACAGATGACGGTACATACGGTTCTCTTGGAGCACTGCAGTTTCCATGCTCTCCAGCAATTCCAACAGTTGTAAACGCTGAATATATTACATTGAAATGACATATTTACTATTTTCCTCTACTGTTTCTGCTATGTGTTATTTACAAAAGATAGTTTTGTTTGATAATGCTTTCATACATTTCACAATGTCATGTTATTGCAGTTTCCTCTGAAAAGAGTTGTAGATATTTAAATTCAAACATGACAGATTTCACTTCTTGTTCCAGTTCCAGTCACATGAAGGCATTGTAAATATCATATTAAACATGTCCAATGACTAGCATTTTTCATAAAGAAAACAAAGGAAGAGATTTTATATTTTGCTCTTGGAACCACATAACAGAGACTGATTAAATACTGCAGTTTTACAATGCAAGTAGCTATGTTTTTGGCACACATACATCACTCTTGTTCCTGAACCAGTGTAGTCACACTGGGCAAACTATCCCATTAACATTGAAGTGGCAATGCTAGGAATATAAAGGACGGGAGAGAACAATGTGACAAACCCCTTGAGGCCTTTAATCAGCCTGATAACATAGACCCTGTCATCAACCCTCAAATTACCAGAGCCCGAACCCTTGGTACAAAAATATGACTAATGCGATACTTATTTGAATGGTTTGATTACACTTTCATCTCAAAGAGAGAAGCATATATTAAGATAACCTTAATCTAAATTAATTACACAGCTTTGATGTTAGAGTTCAATGGGTTGATTAGTGGAGTAGGGAAATGCATGTTTTCACAAATCATTACTACAAACACATCCATCCATCTCCGTTCATTTTGCATTTTTGAACAGCTAAAAAAAAGCTTTTTTATACAAATTCAAAGAATGCAAATACATTGGGCTCTTAATATTTTGCTAATATACAGAAATTATATTAAAATATCTTGGGGTTTTAATTATTGATGTTTTTAGTTGTTAAGGTTTCTATGTAAGAAATATTATATTTAAATAGATACCTTTGGAAGGGGCTATCTGAAGAATTTGAAGGACCTTTGTTAATTCAAGCATGCTACTGTCATAGAATGCCACCTGTGAAACATTTCAAATCAAGCCATGCTCCAATAATTGCAATGCAAAGAGTCAGATGCATTCTTTGGAGTGACAATAATTCTACCTCAACATCTGGAAATCTTATAGATGATTCTGGGTTTGGAGGTTTCGTGGAGAATGACACTTGTCTGACTGCGTTGTGCCAACTGCTCTGAAGGGGTGATTATTGTGTGGGGTTATTTTCAGGAGCTGGGGTGGTACCCTAAGTGAAATTATTTCTGAATGTCTTAACATACCAATTTGCATGGATTTTGAACAGTTCCATGCTCCAAACTTGTTGGGTTTGTGTGACTGCCTTTTCCTAAAAGAGATGTTGTATGACCTAACTGTCCTGGACAGGGACCCAACCTCAAACTGAGTCAAAGATTGAGAGTGAGGCCTGCGTTCTGGAATAATATTAAATATTAAACATCTAAACCTTTGTTTTACTACACAAATTTGTAAAGCTTAAAAGTGTTGGACTATTAATAGTAACCCTTATGGGTTAAGATTTTACACATACTGGATACATATCAGTAAAAAATTGGTTTAACTTAATTTAAATTCAAAGTGAAAAGAAAAAAAATGCTACACATTTTTTTTCCTTTTCAAAGCTCTAAGAATAATCAAGTAAATCAGGATTACATTGAGGAATACTTGAAATGAAACTGGGTAATTTATGCTGAGACAAGTTAAAGGCCTATGTGAATGGATAGAAAGGAAAGATCGGCAAAGAAAATACTCCTTTAGAAATCCAATATAGACTCATTCAGTGCAAACATTTAATTTGAAATGGCAGTGAACCAGTAACTTTATTTTTAAAAGCACAGATCCACAGAAAGATCGCATAGTCGTATTCTTTGTCACATATAGATTTTTCCATCTTAAACATCTGTCTCATGTGCAGTGAAACGACTTGTGCGCTCAGATCTTAATTTGGTCCATTCTGACCTGTCACATGTCTGCAGTCTCTGTATTTATGTTTCTGTGCTCCGAGTCTAATGCTGGGAAGGTAATTGCCTCCTAACACTGTAGAAACCCGTTCTTTCTCCCTTGTGTGACTCATTTCATGATGTTTAACATTTTTTCTCATTTTAGTAAACCACTTAGCAAACAGTTTTCATCCAGTAAGTTAAGAAAAATGGTAATCATTTCCCTTCCTTGTGTGATTTTTAATACCTGGTAATTTTTACAGATCACAATGCCACTGTTGATGTTATTGCTATATGTTACTGGACTGTCCCTGGGTCAGAGGACCGAACCCATGTTTGCCTCAGTTACTCAGAGTGTTTTCCCTCCGGATTATGAAAATAACCCAACACAGCTGAACTATGGAGTAGCTGTCACTGATGTTGATGGAGATGGAGATCTGGAGATGTTCATTTCAGGGTAAGTGTTCTGTTCTTCTGAGATCTGTTCTGTAAATATACATTTGTTTTTGCAGAATGGACAGAACGTTTTCATACTTTGGATATTATATCACATTTTTTGTTTTAAGTTATATTTTCCTAGAGAAAAGAGAATGGCAAAAAAAAACAATATGCTTAATATCCAAAACATTTGTCGTGTGATTTAATTTTCTTTAAAAAAATTCATGATTTGGTCATTGTTTTGCTAAAAAAACAACAACAACTGATCAGACCACTCCAGCTAATTCAAGAAATAACTCTCTGGATCCTGATGAGAGCTAGAAAGATATGTCATCATTCTTCACTGGCAGCCAGTGATATTAGGAATGCTTAGATATGCTGTCAGTAGATATGCTGACTTTGTACAAACTCACTAGGATCAAACCAGCTTTCTTATATACCACATGTGTTCAAACAGGGAGAGTCTGCTTTCAGTTATTATTCTGCTCGCACCTAGAACACGTTTCAAGAAGAGGAATGCTAACACATTAGCCACTTAATATCTAAACCTAAAATACAACTATTTAAATATGGTTTTATAGACTGAGCACTGGTGTGACTGAACAGTGCTGTGCTTATGGTGTTTTGTGAACATTTTAATAATTTTTTTGTTATTAAAAATAGTTGATTTTTAATAAAATCTTGATTCCAACGCCATTTCAGATATTTTATTTTACTGTCTATGTATATTGAATGTCCTCACAAATTGAGATAATTCTCTCAATATTTTGTTAAGTGAATCTGAATAACTATATATCAAGAAAATTATTATATATATTTTTTGGGCTTTTGGAGCAAATAACATTTTCGTAATGTGCGATGATAGTAGGAAATAACAAAAACCTTAACCCCAACCTATCAATATCAGTAGCCTTATTGAAATAATATTTAGCAAGAATATTTCACTGCCTGATTGGCCCAAAGTTTAGAATATTTAGGGTCAGTTAAAGTAGATAAAAAAAAAAGAAAAACACCACACAAAAAAAGCAGACTGTCCAGTCTGTCCCAGCTATTCTTGAGCTATTCTCATCTTTATCCTTCTGGTTTGTTTCTTCCAATCTCAGTTTAAAAGGCTCAGTGACTTTAAAGAGTCACGATGAACATTAGCTCATTGTTAGTTTAAACTGCTAACAGAACAGTTCTGACAAGGTAAAAATGTGTTTTTTTTACAAAACCTTTGAGGAGTTTTAGGAAATCATTCATACATTTTTTCTATTGAATATCATTAACTTGTTGTGAAACTGCCATAAAGAAATTGCCATTTTTTTAAGTGCAGGACAAACAAAAAGCAATCTAATTTATACCAAACACTTTTAAGATCTTATATTGTACAGTGGTTTGGACTAAATGACATGTTTTTTATATTTCAATTGGGTATCAGAGAGAACATTTTGTCTTTACACACTTTGTTACACATTCTGTGCTTTCTTTATGATAATAATGGTACATAGCTAATGACAAAAACATTAAACGACCCCTATGAATAAATATAGACAATCAGACAACCTTTTTAATCATTTTATATGTTTTTTTTTATTTATGAAAAGTTTATTTCAAACCAAGTTATATTTCTCACTAGTATTCTTAAAACACCATTTCAAAGTTATTTGCAAACTTTGAATCGTGCATGGCTTTGTGAAGTAGTCTTCAGTAAAATAATTATTATTTTACATATATTTTGCATATATTTTGGCTTGGCACCAGCAGTTAGTATTGCTTTTCCTTTTTGAATAAAATATGTTCACTGCATCCTCAATAGTTCAGTTGATGGGAGGATTTAGGCCCATTTTTTAACCTTGAGAATAGTACTAAATGATGGTGAATTACTAGTCTCAAGATGAAATGAGTGGATTGTAGTTATGGTGACCCTACGATCAAGGTCCAAGCATGATTTTTTTTAGACAGCATCACTGACTAATGATTTTAAATCATTTTTAGGACAATTTTGTACACACACACAGACACCAACACACGTCAATAAAACAATTTATACAAAAAGGTACAGTATTTACTGTTGCAAAAGTACCATAATCACTTTTTATTCTTTTTATTGTTATTTCAATGCATACCTATTGGCTTAAACGATGCACTCTTGTTTGTTTTAGCTACAATGGGCCAAATTTGGTGTTGAAGTATGACAAGTTTAAGAGGAAACTTGTCAACATAGCTGTGGACAATCGTAGTTCTCCATATTATGCCCTCAGAGATAGACAAGGCAATGCCATCGGAGTGACAGCCTGTGACATAGACGGTGATGGTAGGGAAGAGATTTACGTCCTCAACACTAATAATGCTTTCTCAGGTATGAAACGATTTCCTGAAGAGAGCTCTGTAGGAAGCACTATTGTGACTCACAGATGTTAGTGTGGTCTAAATGTTCTTGTAATTTCATGCAGGCAGAGCTACATACACTGACAAGCTGTTTAAGTTTCGTAATGGACGGTTTGAGGATCTGCTGAACGATGATGTAAATGAACACAGAGATGTTGCCAACCGTGTGGCTGGCCGCTCAGTGGCCTGTGTGGACAGAAAGGTAACACCTCTACAAATGCCTTGTAGTTCATTCCCCGAAAACACTAAAATATATGTCACTTATTGCATGAACAGGTGGTTACACAGATAGCAAAAAACTTTCAAATAGCAGTTACAAGTTTCAGAATTGTTTTGAATGTCAGTCGAAGTGGGATCTTGAGAGTGCTGATGATTATGAGCATGATGTGTCCATCTGAACCCTTCACCCTCAGAAACTCCACGTCTTTTTAACCATCGTTTACTGCCTTCCAATGCTGCAGAGTCCTGCCCTCCTCTGCCAGACAATATTCATTTCCAGTATTGTGCAGAATTTGTCTCTGACATAGAATCATGTGCTGTGATAATTAGAAAACCCAATGCCTCATTTGTTTCTTTTCGTAAGGAGACATATTAGTGGGGAAATACAGCCTTAATTTGTCTCTCTGCTTGAGTTTCTCTACTGCCTAATCCCAGACAGGGTTTGATGAATGACCAAACATGCCGATGATTTGTATTTAGTTCAAAACACAATAAGCTGAACAGCATATTTGTATAATGATTTCTGGACCATTGGTGTTGTGTGGAGCAGTGAGTGGTGAAGAAGGATGTTCAGTAATCCTGGGGAAGAGCTGCCAGGGATTGAAATGGATTTTTTATAACCTTACTCACTCGACTGGGCTGATGATAGAGAGACGGTGTTGCTCAAAAGTTTCATCAATGATTTTATGATTTACATGATGTAGGATCCGCTTGTAATGAGTTGGGGGAGGAACAAAATATGTTCAGGCGTCTTGTAACTGAAACAAGAACCAAAATAATGGAAAAAGTTATATGAAATAAATGGCCCTGTCTTTGAAAGCACTACAAAAGTCAATAGAGAAAGAGAGCACTCCAGATGAACTGCAGATGAAGGATGTTTTTGAGTTTATAAAATTAATTTACAAATTAAAAAAGTCAATGTACATTTTTCTTTAATTCTGAGTTAATAAGGAATCGTTAATCATTTGCTGCCATCCTTTAATTCAAGCATTATATTGATTTGTTTGGTATCATATTGCAAATGCGTGATACATTTTTAAAACAAGAACCCCCAAAAAGTAAATCAATTATGTTTTTAAAAAAGTCAATATTTCCTTTTCTAAAATAAATATATGGATTTAGTGTTTGTTTTTAAATTTCCATTTTTAGCTAAATTTTTAATACAATTATAAAATTTAATATTGTACATTTTATGTAGAAATTACACTCAATTTCTAATTTCATTTAACTCCAAATCTTTTGATGGTTATATAGCAGTGTGCCATTTGCTTGTTGTTACTTTTCACAAACATTTTTGTATGAAAATTATGACATTTGTTTTCTAGTAGCATGCATACTTAAGTATTACGAAAGGGTATTGGTCCATCTCAAGTAAATTATTTACATGTTTTATTACATTCATAATCAAAATATGGGTGTAATTTTTTAGCAAACAGGATTAGCAAATTATAGAACCAGAAAACTCAGTTATTGACCAAATATGTGCATAAACCAAATATGTGTTAAAACAATTAAATCTCTTGAAATAATTTGAGTAACAGGATACTGTTACTCAATTACAAATTGAAAGAACTTACCTTCAAAAGATCCAAATGATGTAACTTCCTGCTGATAAAATGACATGGAAATTCCCCAGTTTTTCAGAAGGGTGATGGGTTAGGGTAACATGCATGAGTAAAAACTGGGGACATGACTAAAATACTTTTTTTAATCAGAGAAAGTATAGATATCTTTGTAAATAAATATGTTTGAAACAAAATTTTTTACATATCAAAGTAAAAGAAAGGTTCTTATTAAAATATTTTATTAATCATTATATTTTATGGTGATGTGGAATGGCTCGTATATAATTTCAACATTTTTCTCAATATTTTTTAAATATTAAAGCATTTGGCCTGTGACTCAGGCCTGACCCCTGTTTATTCATTTCACCTGCACGGACATTAATATTAAAATGCAAAGTGTAGTTTAGGTTTTCTCTCCTTGAAATTGAATGCACTCATTTGTCTCTTGAAAGTGGACATGGAGACAGATGCACCGTTTCTGTAGGGAGACGGATCACCCCTTAGACGTTCCTGTCTGCTGTGGTTAGTGATCACCTGCCTGAGCTGCTCATTGCAGCTTTCTCAACAGAAGTTAAAAAGCTGTATGGCAGGATTTGAGCATTTAAACATGAACAGACACTTTGCTGTCCTTTGTTTCAGTAATTATTGAACTCTGCATGCACTGATAAACAGAGCATGGAAATGAATAATTCTGCAGTTAAAAGCTAAAGCGCTTATGCATTCATGGGTAGCGTGTTTGAACTCCATTGTGCTGTAATCTGTACTTTCTGACCTGAAGTGACAGTTCTGTAGAAAGTAGAGAGCGTTTGACATTTTCATTGTTGTGCCTCATTAGGATTCTGGTCATGAGCTGCTGATATTTATATACTTACGTATATGGATTTCTTTATTTCACCATACCCATGCTGCTGGAAAGGTGGGTTTGGGTGGTGGGTGTATTGAAACTGTGCATGTAAGTTCATTTGCTTGGCTACTCCACTGACTTCATGCCCACAGGGACTCTCTCTGATAATGGGCTGTGAAATTAATATCCAAGGGGAGGCAGTTGAAATATATGTGTGCAGTGTGTGTAGTCTGCAATACTTTATTTGCTTTATTTTTATGTATAGACCACATAAAATTATGTTTAAGGAGACATAATAGATTTAAACCACAGTTTTAAGCAATGCACTACTTTTTATGCAGTTTATTTGTCCGGGAGTGTAGACATCATCATGAGAGTGTTTAGCACATTTTTATAATACATTTAAAACACTTCAGTATAACGTGGGGCATGCAGTGGTGTACAATAGCCCCATATATGTGATTTTTTTTTTTTAAATTAGAGGTCATATCAACACTTCTGAACAGTTTTAGTTTTATACTTTACTGCCACTAATAAAACTATAGAGAACATATTTACTGAGGAAATGAGGTGTGTCAGAATGCTGCATCCTTGAGATGAAATATGAGTATATGAAAACCAAGGTGACGCTGTTTATGAACAGAATAAATCTTTTGTTCATTGCGTGCATTTGTTTTTGCTATTTGTCATGCACAGCGAACTAAAAAGTTTAAGTAGCAACGTCTAAAATTAAGGTTTATGGGGAAAACCTAAAAGGAATTTTAGTTTACCAAGAAATAGACTATTACTGTTTGCTTCCTCCATTCAGACAAGATAATTTTTTTCTACATTAGAAATGTATTGCTTTTACCTTTATTGATATTACAGGAAGTAAATTGGAGACTGTAGAGCATTGAACCTGAAACACCGCCATGTATACCACATAGATACGTTTTACTAGAAATAAAATCAAAAGTAGTTATTTAGCTCTTTTTTAGTGCCGATATTTCAAAGCAGATTAAAATAGCCTTCATTTGAAGAACATTTTTGTTTCTTTTGAAAAGATTATGTGTAGTTATATCAAAAAAACCAAATGTCTAATTTTCATTAAGTTTCAAAATTGTCTGCCACTTACAGTAATCAATTAACCCCGGGGCAGGTTTTTAAACGCGGATGAAATTGGATATATCTGCGGATATACAGAACTCCTCAACTGTTTCATTTATGAGTGAGAGGAGGGCACACAACCAGAAATTGTGAGACTACAAGACAACCCATGCATCTCCATGTGGTCTGTGAGTTCTGGAGTTCCAGACCTGTAGTCTCTGGACACCACCTGGAAACAAACTGAAAAGCAAAGTTTAGCAAGTTCTTCAAAACATTACAGAGATTTTGATTGAGGAAATTTCTCTTAATTGGCGTATTCCGGGAGTAGCTTTTAGGGCATGACACCCAAGTTATCAGTTATCTTGTTATCTCATGCCTATATTAACCAATAGTCATGTTCCATTTCCTTTTCTCCTCCTTCTCTGCCATTTCTCTTGCTCTTTCTCGTTTTTACTTTTTCTTCGTCCGGTTCCTGGTTGTTTCTAGGGGTTTCCCTGCTTGCGCACTTTTGCACACGTCCCTTTCTGTCTCTTCCTTCTCCTCCTTTCTCCTTTGCCTTTTATCCAGCTTCTGGATGGTCCCTGTTTTCCCCTTTCTACTTTTGCTTCTCTGTCTTCCTCCTTCGTGCCTGCTCACCTGTTTTTCCTAATTTCCTCCCATGTCTTCTTGTTTCTCCCTTTATTTTCTCTCGTTTTTAAGTTCTGTGCCTGCACCTTGCGGGATCATACTGTTTCTCCACTGTTTCTTGTCATGTTCAGTCAGTGGTTACTATGTTATTGAGATCCGTGAGTTCTTCCACTCGCGCTCCTTTTGAGTTGAGCGTTCTTTTGTTTGTAAGTTTTATTTCTAAGTTAGCTTTACCTCTTGTTCCTTTGGAACCAGTTTTTGTTTATTCAGGTTTTTCCATGTTAGTCTTTTATGTTTGTGCTCCTGTGTTTTGTCACTGTTTATTAATTATAAATAATTTATATTGAATCTCAGCTCATGCATTTGAGTTCTGTCACATCCTGTCCCAGACACCCAAATACCTCACTTTCACTGACTACTTCCAAGCTTTCTCCCCCTTCCACTCCAACAACTTACTTGAGGGGTATAACATGAATGTACCCGTGCAGGACAGCCAGCCTTCTACATTCATACCAGCCATACATGCTCAGGGCTACATAATGAACTTGTAAATCTTTTAAATCTGAGAGTGATTCTGAACTATATTTGTTTTTTTGTTCCAGAGCTTTGGAGATAAGTTTCTCTTTTGATATATTTTTCTATATTAGAGACGGTTGGTATATTAACATTTGTGGTCTGGTGATGGATGTCCTTGTTATTCAGGACCCCAGACAAGACTGGATCATTTGCCACAATTTTTGTGACATTATTTATTGGGTCTTGGAGAACTTCATAAATAGTTAATTATACATAATGATAAATAGATTTATTGTCAGCATCTAACATGCTAAACACCAGCCTCCTCTATTTCTTGAAGCCCTGTGATTAATACGCCTCGGTCCCAACTATTTTGAGATCTGTTGGAATCAAATTGGAAATCAATAAATGCATTGCCAAAGTAAAAATACTTACTTGTATTGTTCTTTAGTTATTTTTGTTTTGTTGTATGTAAAAAAATATAACTAGAAAGTCTTTTTGTTTTTCTTGATGTTCATTTTTTCTGGTTAATGCCCTCATAGACTGAACCTGTGAGAAATAGTGTTAAACATGCTATGATCAGTATATTCAACAAATAAATCCAAAGTTTATCTATATTTCCAGGGAACCGGCCGATATTCCATCTACATTGCCAATTATGCAAGCGGTACCGTAGGTCCACATGCTCTGATCGAAATGGATGAAAGCTCAAGTGACCCATCCAGAGGAATCATCGCATTGTCAAATGTGGCTGAGCAAGCTGGGGTAAATAAGTTCACAGGTATGTGTGTTTTTCAATTTATTTATGGACCAAACCTCTGATGACATCATTGAATATATTACCACCCAGCCGGACTCTTTAACTGCCATGAGCTGCAGGATCAGAGTTTTTTCCCTTGCGGCTGATTTACAGTAGAGCTCTGTGTTCATATCAGCTTTGAATCACTGAGTCCTAGACAGTGTTTATCAGCTAAAACAGGCAGTAATAGAGTGAACAGTGCTCTGGAAGGAAAGAGATGGAGCCTTTGGCGCACTCAGCTGTTTACAGCTTTGAAAGTCATGTGAAGGCACAAGGGCAACCGAGCCGTATTTCAGTGCTGACTTACTCAATGAAGCAGCATTTCCATCAATCACTGAGAGGAGAACAGGTCTGAGAAGCGTTCAGAGTTGTTTCAGGGAGCGCTCATCTGTGAGTGGGACAATGTGGTATGTCCCTCCAGTAGTTAATTGAACGTTTGCTCGCAGCTCAATTCACTGCACAGATCTCTGTGATGAAACTGATTCCAACAATTAAAGGTTAAAGTAGCACAGTGGCATGGTGGTTACAGTTCCTCTCCTGCAAAGCTTTGAGGGGTTGAGGGGGCACCTACGTAGATCTGGACATTATTCTGTGCTTACATTCTGGCTTGGCTGTTTTAATTTCCTTCGGCAGCCCATAAACATAAATATAAGATTAATCTGTGGTTTGAAAAAAACATTGTGAGTTTGAATTAACTTTGTGTGGTTTAATAAAAAGTCACTTTCAACCAATTTGAAATAGAATTGTATATTTAAAAGCTTTTAAACTTCCAAACTTCCATCTAATTTGTTCCTTAATAAATTATAGAAATTAAATTGCATGTAAAAAAAAACATTAAACTTAATGTAGTTCAAATTGTAAAAAAATAAATAAATTTTAACACAAAAACTGGAACCTCAAGTTCGGGGCCTTTTTGAGCGTTTTTTTACTACTTTACAATTTGCTCTAATAAATTATCTTTAAAACTTTTTAGTAATACAACCCCAGCTTCTTTTTTTAATAAATATATTTTATTACATTGCATATATTTTATTACATCCACAACAATCCAGAAATTGTACAGTACATAGATTTTAATTCATTAATAATAAAAAAAAAAATCTCAAACTTGAAAACTTTTTCATTTGAATTACCTTGTAAATTATGTCATAACTCTTGTAATATTCATTTAAATAAAAAAATATAAAAACTAATAACCTTTTTGAAACCTACAAACAATATTTGACATCAAAATGAATCAATTACTCCTACTCCTAAGTAGTCATTTCTACTTAATTCAAAACAGCCGCTGTGATTGGCACATTTACCAGTGCTTTCAGACGGTTTTAAGGGTTAACAAAGTTTGCAAACATTTATTGTGTTTTACAAGAAAAGATAAGCTCTACACAGTAAAATCCTAAGACTTAAATTAACTCTACTCGGAGTATATTTGATCCCACTCTATATAGAGTTAAACTGACTCTGAGAAAGAGTAATTCAATAATCTATTTTCTTCATGTTTTTCCAAATCTGCATGGAAAATGCTAACTAAATATTAACTATTCAGAGAGGGACCAAGTCCACTCCAGAAAGAGTAAAAACAGACAAAAATTGACTGTTTAGTTCAAATAGACTTATTTAAATAACTCTCCTTCAGAGTTGGTTTAACTCTATATAGAGTGGGACCAAATACACTCTGAGTAGAGTTAATTTAACTCTTGGGATTTTACTGTGTAGGTTTTATAGTGAAAGTGCTGTACTCCTGTAATTTAGCTAGAGGTCAAAGCAGTCAAATAGTGATCAGGGGTGCAAGATGTGTTGAAGGAAAGTTGGTTAAAAGCACATGTTCACACTCCCTGTAATGTGATTATGGGCTGCGAGAGTCAGTGTCAGCAAAAGCAGTAGAGAGCTGCAGCTGGCAAATGAGCCGGAAAGCCACTAACCCTTTCTGGTATGTATGTGGTGATGATGGCCATCTCTACTGCTGCTGATGTACGTGTCTCTGTTACAGGGGGACGGGGGGTCGTGGTCGGCCCCATCCTCAGTCAGACATTACCTGATATATTCTGTGACAATGAGTACAGCCCAAACTTCCTGTTTCGCAACAACGGAGATGGAACATTTACAGATGTAGCCGCACAAGTGGGTAAGCATGGACTGTAGGTTTTCTTGTTGTAAAAATGTGTACAATGTGCATGAATTCAAATTTGCTTTTTGGTTGCTGCAGGGGTTGATGACCCAATGCAGCATGGCCGTGGAGTGGCACTTGCCGATTTTAATCGGGATGGGAAGACAGACATTGTCTATGGAAACTGGAATGGGCCGCACCGTCTGTTTCTACAGCTCAGCAACAATCGCAAAAAAAGGTTTAAGGTACTGAATTTACAAAGATATTGTTTTTCAGTGGAGCACACCAAGGATAAAAGCACACTGTAATGATAGTAATAACCATACATGTATGAAAATGATTTTTATGCTGCATTATCTAAATTTCTCTGCAAATGTAAGTGAAGAAAAGGGCTTATTTGATTGTGTGAGAAGAACAGGAAATTGTGGAACACATTTTGCTACAAGTGTATCTTTTTATCTGTGTTGAAGATATTCTCTCTGTTGAAAGGATTCTGTAATTTTTTTTGCCATAGATTTAACCAGTTTTTTTTTTACATACAGTACACTTTATTGTATTTAAGTATAACCTCAGTACTTTTTCATAAATCAACAATGTATTCACCCTGTAGTAGACTTGTAGGGTCAAAAAAATGAAAAGTGAGCTACAAAATGAATGAAGTTACTCACTAAAGAGGACTTTGATAGAATTTACATCTAAAAATATTGAAATTGTGCTGCTCTTGCTTTCTTTTGAAAGTGATGAGGAACTGGGAATTCGCCATTGCTAGGCATCCATGAGCCGCTCACACCAACAATAAGAAAGCCTTAAGCAAAGCTGTACATCAATACACAAATACATGTATATTTACATACGTCCACTAGGTGGCAGGGGTGTGCGGGAAGTAAGAGTTAACAGCAGCATAAAAGCCAGTGTGGAACTGTTCTAAGAAAGTGTGTCTCACATGGCCAGCAGACTGAAGCCACACTGCTGCGAGCGCCCCCATGGCCCTGGCTGCAGAAAGATTACAAACCTATACAAGTCAATGGGAAAAAGCAGAACTTTAAAAAATATTTCCTCATTCCAAGTTATGTATACAGTGAACAAGCTTAAATAGTTTTTTTTTCCCTAAAAAAACATTGACAGTGATTGACAGCTATGATTGACAGTTATACAGAACAGAGCTGATTTACTGCAGTGTTCACGTCGTGAGAAAGGTCATTTACACTGCTACCGATCAAATTTAGATTTTTTTTAAAATTACTAAATTAATTGTATACATTAGGCTGCGAGTTAGAGGGGCGTGTGTGAGCCAGACTCAAGGCGGAGCTCTGATACCAAGATGGTTCTACCCTTAACAGGAAGTCGCTTGCGCGCATGTGCAGCTGTCAATGGCAGCCTCCTCACCAGCTCTGAAATGGCTTCATTTGAGCCCAATGGCAGTAGGCGGTGTCACGTCATCCATTTTTTTTTACAGTCTATGGTTCAAAGCATGAGTTGTTTGCGAGGGGGAAACCTCCTGCTTTCAATCTTGAAGACTAAAAGGAAGTGACTGATCTACAATTCCTCTACCTCCCGCTAGGGACTGGTTCTAAAAGTGAGTAGGTTCTCATTCACTCCAATGTTTTGCTCCAACTTTGGAGCTAAAAAAACTCATATTTCCACTCATGGCTCCACTAGTTTTTGTTGATATTGTTGACACATTTTCTATTACTGGGAAGTGACGCACGTTCATGAAGGCTCTGGCTGGCGAAGCCCACTTTGAGCCTCATTTCACTTTGTGAAGTCAGTGATTGTTTGGCATGGCAAGATTGCACTCTCTGCACTGATTGGTTGGGTTAAATAAATGCAAATATAATGGATAAAATTTTTTTTATTTGTGTTATAGCCTTAATTTTATTTGTTTTGTGTAACATATTTGATTGTGGCTTTTTGGGCTGAAAGAATTCCTCTGCCAGAAGGGCTTTTATCTGCCATCTTATCAAATTATTCTAGTATTCTTTGATCAATGTTGCATTGTTTCAGCGATGACATTCTTGCTGTATAACAATAAAAGCATTTTTAAAGTCTCAAAACCTTTAACAGTTTTTATATTTATCTTTTCATTTCCTCCACCTCTCTATTAAACAGCTTGGTAAACAGCCAGTGACCTTTTGTGCCTTGCCCTCCTTCTGTAAGATGTAAGTGGTCCTCTTTTGAGCAACTGTCAAGTCAGCAGTGTTCCTCATAATTGTGTAGCTTATAGAAAGTAGCCTTAGAGAATTAAAAGTCATTTGGAGATGTTTTGAGTTAAGTTCCGGATTAGAGAGTGGCACCAGGTGTCTTCAATAATTTCAGATTATTCAACTTTTTTGAGATATCAAATTTGGGGTTTTCATTAGTTGTCAGTCATATTCATCAAAATTAAAAGAAATAAACTATTGAGATATATCAATTTTGTGTGGAATGAGGATATACATTATGCAAGTTTCACTTTTTGATGACATTCATTGTATGAATAGTACTTGTATGCAATAAAAAAAGATTTAGATTTTCTAGAAGTAATTAATTAAAATGTCTAAATCTGTTGTTCCAAGGGACCAATTGGAAGTACTTGTGAATTATTAGTTTAATCAGAATATTTTTGCAAGACTCTCCTCAAATTAAAATAGAGTAACACGGAGCTGTGATTAACTCTATAAGCAGATTTTTCCGGGAATATTTTGGAAATGAAAGTTCATCTCTCTGTATCTTGGAGTGTGTCAGATGCTTTTGCCTTGGAAAGCAGTAATGAATTGCTTAGCAGTGAAAGCTTGGCTTTGGTTTGGTCCCAGTGTTGGAGGCTGTGATTGGCTTCTTTAGCGCAGAGATAAATGTCAGCAGGAAGCAGTTTTATGGGGGTCAGTTGTGGGGTTAATGTCTCGTGTGAGAGCTTACAGCAGGATTTGTGTGTCAGCGTGGGGAACCGTGACCTTTGGCTCGTATAATTGCATTGTGATTAAGATTATGTTCTTTTCTCTGTTAATTACACATTGGTTGAGCAAGCAGCCTAGCTAGAGAGAGCTCAAAACATTTTATATTTGTCTGTCTGTCTGTTAGGTTATCTGTCGAAAGGCAGGATATCAAAATCTGTCTGTCCATTTTAATTGAACTGTTTCATTTTTCTGTTTCATTTGTCTGTCCATCTGATTGAACGTTTTTTATCTATTTGTCTATGTGTTTGTCACATGAAAAAAAACATCTGCCCACCCAAAGACAGGCCGTGAAATATACTTGCCTTTCTTTCTGTCCATTTTCTGTAGTTTGTATTAAAACATGCAAAATATCTCCCAAAATTTAAAATGGGATGTACAAATAATCATTGTAATATATATTATGACAATTTGCCCATAATATAGCTATCTTTACTTCCTTTCAGTTACTTTTCAGGATCAAATTCCAATATGTCCATCTATACATCCTCTGATGTGCTGGTCCTCTCCTGAGTCCTGTCTAAAGTTGGCCATCACCTCTCCTTCACCCACACAGTGGAAGGTCACTTTCCGAGCGTTTCCCTGCAGGTTTTATGAGGCCCATAATTAAGATTGGGGTTCAAACTAGAGCGAGAGTAGGCATGCTCGATAACTCTACCTTGACTCGTTGCTGCTCCACTGAAGCGTGACCATCGCAGTTACTTTTCTCTGTTCCCACTCCCTCAAGTTTTTAAACTCTGATTTACCTGCAGCCTGGATGTCATCTGACTCACCAAGCCTTTAAAATGATAGGGCCCTCCACCAGTTATTGAATTTTGATTATTGTGTCTCATCTATAGGATATTGCCACACAGAAGTTTTCCATGCCGTCTCCTGTTCGCACGGTCATTGCAGCCGACTTCGACAATGACAATGAGCTGGAGGTTTTTTTCAACAACATTGCCTACAGAGGACCATCAGCCAATAGACTGTTCAGGTAACTTGATAAGTCAGAAGGTCGAGCTGCAAAACCACAGAAACCACCCAGTCTAACCACAGCTGTGTCTGATGGAATGTTACTAATTAGCATACTGGATAAACAATAGAAAAGCTTTGTCCACATAAAGAAACATCTTAGTTCCGATAATGAGCCATCAAAAAGAACAACCACAAGCCGTTAAATGTTGGAAGGGAACCCATATAAGAGTGATTTCACTTTATCCTGTAAATGAATATCTCCCTTGAGACATTCTATGACAATTCACGTTTCTTTATGTGGGCCAAGTGACAAAGTAAGTCAGTAATTAATCTTCACTGTGGCAGAGTCTCGCGACGAGAACATGGAGACCCACAGATTGAAGAGATGAATATTGGGGAGGCTGCAGAACCAGAGGGACGAGGAACTGGTATGTATTTATTTTTCTTTTGTGAATAATGCTATTTTAAAAAGGCAATACAAGAACCCTTACATTCTGGAAATCACATTTTTAACCTATATATGGTTCTTTTCTCTTAAATATTTACTTTAAGGAAACTGGCAACAGTGAGAACTGTGTGCTCATGTGGCTTTATGAAAGGCTTTATGTTGAGTATTTTCTTATGTTCAATGAAGACATGTTTTCATTGAACAACCTTGATTCTTTTTTCTACCTCTAGATGTCAGGATAAATCCAGCTTTTCTGTCACTGGAATACTTTTGCTTAAATGATCTGTTATTGAGCTCAGTATTTACTTGTATGATGCACCAAGCTCGTTGTTGATTCATGTTGAGAATTTGGCAAAATGAATTGTTCAAGCTGCATCTGAGCATAGTTGTGCACTTCAGGAGCAGCTGTGACTGATTTAGATGGAGATGGACAACTGGAACTTCTGGTGACTCATGGAGAAAGTGCAGCTCAGCCCATCTCTGTCTATCGAGTCACTCAGGTGAGTATTTGAGTCAAGAGCAGCATTTGTCTGTGATTTAATTTCATTTTTTCTCAAATTTTAAAGTATTTTGTTGGCAATTAAAAAAAAAATATGAGAGGATGCAATCTATTTTGTAACGCTCATTTGCAACATTTAAGAAGTTATATTTAAGTTTTGCCGTTAGAATAAATATTAGACACCTTTAGATGAGCACTGCAACTTTGTACCCCTAATCCTTCCCATTTTCATGCTTTGGCGATGTTCCCTTCACTGCAAATCTCTGCAGGCAGTCAGAACTCTGCATAATAATGGCCCAGATTGCTGCTAAAACAAGGCTAACGCATAAATCTGATGTAATTATAAAAAAAATGGTTTGATCTAGTTGTTTAAAATGTATGACTTCCTGTTCCTAATGTTTAATGTCATATGTTTACAATACTCTGTTCATAGGTTTGTATATTGACACTTACCGACAACCAAACACATACTTCTTCCAGGATAGCATTTTGATCCTGTGCTGTCACACCTTCCTGGTCTGTGTGTTAGCTCTGTATGAAAATAGCCATAGTTTCAAGTCCATAGAAGAATGCTGAATAGCTGCAAACAATTACATTTACATTATGTATTTAGCAGACGCTTTTATCTAAAGGGACTTACAGTTCGGCAGTACTAATTAGTAGAATTTGGCTAATTAATCTTTGATACTAGTTACTTTGATCACAAGGGAGACTATGGAAGTCTGCATTTCGTCGAGTTCGTCTTGACCAGAAGTAGATTGTATAAAAACCACGCTAGCAAACATTAATTCATACATGTGAAATAAAACATATGACAGACAAAAAAGTTAAATATAATTAGAAAATGCATTTTAGACTCATTCATTTGGTAAATCATTTTCAGATCTAACTAGCTGCATTTTCCAAATGTCTTTTTTCCAAATGACGTTTCTTTGGTATAAAATATGGCCACTGCATTTGTCCTTTTCTTTAGGTAGCATCTGATTAAAGGTGTTTCATTTTATATATTATTATTACACCTCTCCCTCAACAGCACAACAAGCAATGATTCCATTGTTTGCTGCTTTATTTACTGTTTATTCATTGTATCGATGTTTGTTGGTGTTAATTTGGCATTACAGGGTTCCTCTAATAAATGGCTCCGTGTAATTCCACGTACACAGTTTGGAGCTTTTGCTCGAGGTGCAAAGGTGATTGTCTACACCAAACGAAATGGCCCTCACTCACGGATTATTGATGGAGGATCAGGATATTTATGTGAGATGGAGCCAGTAGCTCACTTTGGACTTGGTATGTATTTAATTGGCACTCTCCTACGCTACAAAATCTTGGCACAAGAACTGAAACATAACAATTTCATTAGAGTACCATAAAGGTTCAGGACCAGGTTTAGATTCATTTCAAAGAAACAAATTTTATGCAACATTTATGTTGTCAATGGAGGGAGTCAAGTCTTGTGAGCGTAGATCCCATTTGGAGGCTGCATTCTTGAATTTCTTTACAATCTGGAGTGGTGTAGAAAGGCATGCTGGTCCAGCAGGGATTGTGTCTTTACGTGTTGGCTTGTAGTATGTCAAAGTGTCATACCTGCACTGTGAAGTACCCCTGATGTCCTCTCTTCAGATTAAAGTGAATTTAGAATTTAATAAGAAAATCCAGGTCTCGGAAAACTGGTGGTAGATTGGAGAGGCAGAGAGTCCATGTTGAAAACATAACATGTTTTCATTATCTGTGAGCCATGATGCTGAATTGTCAAAACATATACCAGGACGCAAGCTAACTCTAGATAAACTCTTGTTCCAACTGCTCTAGTATACCGGTATGTGCCAAAATTGTAGTTCATGCTTCGAGGGACATTTATTTCAATCAATTGTTTTAAAAAGAGAAATGTGCATGGTAATTTAGTTCACTACACTCAAAGACATACATATTTTAAACCATTATTTGGTTCAATTTTAATCATTATTGGTGAAACATGAAAAATAAACTCAAAAACAAGTATTTCTTGAAATTAGAAAATCACGACAAAGTTCAACATGGCAGGCCTACTGCATCCCAATGTAGTCAGCTAATTAATGTAATTAATCATAGGGAAGGTGGCTGACTTGATTGTTGTATAGAATTCTATCATTGACACCCTCCATAAGGGGAATTTGTCTAAAAGGCAATGATGCTATCCAAGGCTGAAAATGAACACATTCAGGAGCATTTGTTAAGAGGATTGTGTGAAGGCTTCAAGCCTGGATTCTAAAGCAGTGATCCCCAACCTTTTTTACACAGCGGATCTGTTTATTGCAGGTGTTTCTTTTCACGGAGCAGTCCTCAAGATATGGTTACCACGTATTCCTTTCCAAAACTTTCAAAAGATATGTTCTTTTCTCCATTTGCTAGCTCCTGGGTTACATTTTGGACATAGAACAGAGACAATATGGTAAAAAATATTTATGGTTCAGAGTTAGATACATAAATACACAAAACGGAAATAATTAATGATTTCTTGTGTGGTCCAGTACCAATTTATACATGGACCAGTACTAGTTCATGGACCTGGGGTTGAGGATCACTGCTCTATAGTACAACTCACCTTACAATTCTTATCAAATTTGCCTGTATACCAAGGCTTTGATTGCTTCCAAGAAGAAACTTGTGACAATATATGGGTTTCACTTTCTGAAATTAGTGAGAAAAAAACAGATATTCATGATATTACAATTTTCAGAGCTGTCAAAATGTCTACATCAGAATTTCACAGAAATTATTATTACCTCTGAGAATTTAGATCTTGTATTGATTTATTAATTTCCTTTATGCATGTTGCTGTATATTTAAGGAAAATGTATTTCATACTATGGATTCCTTAATTATGTCAGGTTAAGAGTTCTGTGAGAAAAGAAACTGGCGCGTGATGCCCAGAAACTATTTCTCAACCAAATGGTGTCTTTCAGTAATGGCTGGTGAAATTTCATTCCTCTTGTCTCAAGAGGCACCAGTGCCAACCACGCTCTGCCAGGAGTCCTGTGGATCTGTTTACTTTCTTTTAATTAAGTGCTTAGAAGACATTCTGTATCTATCCTGCTGGACTCAATGCTATAATGGATGGGAAGTATAGCGCCAACTCGCTCATCCCTAGTTTATTTTCTTTGGAACTTTTGTCTTCCCCCACCACCCAGTTCTTTGCAAAAGATGATCCCTCGGTCAACGACAGTCTCCATTGTTGGCCATATTATTTGCATTTGTGCTCTTTGATGATCAGTAAAATCTTTTTTAAATAAAATGCTTTCCAACCATCATGCAATGCATACTGCTCTTTATTTCAACCCTAGAACAACAGAGATTTCATCAGTCGGGCATATGGGAACCTCTTGCCTTAATTCCTCTCTGGGTGCTATGCCAGAAAGTGTCTGGCCCATGAACTCCATAGACAGTCAGTCAAGAGAAACCAGTTTTCACAGACATTTTTAAGCTTTGCTGCTCATGATGCTGCCCAAACCTGAGAATGAACACATTCGTGAGCATTCGTTTGAGGACTGTGTGCCAAACTAGAGCCAATTTAAACCTGGTTTTGCCAAGAACGTCTTGGGAGGGCCGTTTCCTTACAATGGTATTTTTCCTTTGAAAGTTGTACATTGAGAAAAGAAAGTTATTCATTATGTTTCTAAAGCCAGAGGGGAAATTCTGAAAACTCTAAAAGAGAGTCTTTCTTTGGCATCCTGGCAGGGAAAGATGTGGCAACCAGCGTGGAAGTATTCTGGCCAGATGGACGCTCTGTTGCAAGGCCTTTGGAGCCCAGTGACATGAATAAAGTGATGGAGATATATTATCCCGGGAGTGCGGAGGATGTGACCCCAGCAATGGAAATTGAGGTTTATACCTTCATGATATTTAGTTATTTCCCGATGCGAAGTAGGTTCACTCATCAAATGTGCTTTAATTCCCAGTGTGGGCCAGGGTTTGAACTAAGTGAAAACGGTCGCTGCTCTGGTAAGTTTGGGTGTCCAATCTTTTGACCTAAAATTTTAAGCCTTTAATTTAACCTTAAAAATGTATTTGCTGGCTGTTTGCTGACAGAATCTTGGTGCCTTAAAGGTTCAATATGTAACTTTTTCCTGTCACACGCTGCCACTTCACACCCCTTCAACTTATGTCATTCAAAATAAACAATTTGCAAAGCACTCTCCCTTCACCTCAATGCAGCTTAGCTCAGTTTTAGTATTTTTCAAACGTACGTCTCTCATAATAGGTGGATAAATGGATGGAGGTTAATGAAAAAAATAGAAGTGTGCGACACCTCCAGATTAACTCCTCCTGAAAAATGTTTACAAATTTTCCTGAAAAATGTTTTAACCACGTCTCTGACGATCTAGATTGAACAAAATGTATGGAGCAAAAAAATACAATACATCATTTAGTTCTCAGTGTACAGCGAATGAGGCAGCATTACTGCCACAGCAAATAATGTCAAATTAATCAGTATGCAGATAACAATGCAGTACATTTAACTAATGAATCATAGCTACTGGCAACTTTAGTTTCTGTAAAGATTAAGGTGGTAAAGCCTGTATTTAACACTTGCTATATATGTACACTTGCACATTTTATATTCCCTCCAACTAAGCACAATTGGTACATTCCAATTTCCTTAAATTTAACATTTCAACTTCCTGTTTTTTTCCCAGCCTGATTTGGGGAAACCTTTAAGAGCATGCATATTTCAATATATAAATCCTCATCTCCATATTTTTTTTTTTAAAGTTCTTGCAAATTGTTTTAAAATGGGTTAAGTGTTTAACATTATCATTTATAATAACAAATGAAACTATTGACCATTTTGAACCCAACAACACTTGCATATAATTTGGGGTAGTTGAAGCTGCTCCTTAGTCTTATCGTCTTCCTCAAGAAGAAACTCAGTCCTACAGATTCATTTCCATGTCCTTCTTAGAACTCTTCCACTGTGATTGTGTTCGATTCTCATTCCTCTCACCTTAATGCTCTAGACCGAGATGAGTGCACACAGTTCCCATCCGTCTGTCCATCTGAGAGACCTGTCTGCACCAACACCTACGGGAGCTTCAAGTGCCGAGCAAACAAGAGGTGTAACCAGGGATATGAGCCGAATGATGAAGGGACAGCATGTGTAGGTGAGTTCAGAGACTAGTCTTCATTGATCCCTCAAGACCAAGTAAGGAAAACACTGATAATATAATTTCAGAAAATGTCTAAATTAACAACCGGGAGAATCTCTGTTGTCCATTTTAAGCAGCTGCATACATTAGTTTTTGTAAAATATATTTAATGAACCCCGCGACCCCGAAAGGAAATAAGCGGGAATGAAAATAAATGAATGAATGAATGAATATTTAATGAATGGCAGAAACATACTCAGAACCAATAATAGTATAAATGAAAAAGTCTAAGAAGTGCATTCTTGGTAACTTTTTTTCAACAGCGACCACTCAGGATGAACCCAAAAACAAACTCAAAATGATTTCTCCTAGGTAAAAAATAAATATAATTCCTTTTAATACAAAAAAGCACCCAAATTAAACACAGCAATCTACATAAATTTATACACAACACTTAGCTTCATCGGGCGAACAGCATTTGGAACAGCGACGGAACTTGACTCCACGTAACAAACAATATACATTTTAACCATAATAATAATAATAATGCCTAATACATCCAAACAAAATAAACATCCACCATACTCATATCTTCACCGACTTGATTATAACAATAAAAAAAAACTCTTTAAAGTATATTTGGTTTCTCTTCCTCTTGTTCATCTTCTCTGCAGCTCAGGTTGCCTATTTTGGAGGCAACAGATCATCAGCCACCAAGTTCCCGGATTCCTGTCTTTGGCTTCTCATACTAATCTTCTTCACTGTTTTTACTGCCTTCTTTGGGGCATGAAGGGTGGGTCTTGCCCTCTCCTGATATCTCTGCCACCCTGCCTGGTCTCTATTTCTTTGCTGTTCTTTTGTTTTTCACACTTTAAATCATTAGTTGTTAAGTGAATGCTCCACAGACCTCCTAACTCCTCAAATGTTATCTACACACCGTATAAGTAATGTTTTTACCTACCAGATGGAAAACTCCAAACATTGACATTTTTAGGGAAAAAGCTTGTTCCCATTGCAGCGAGAAAGATGGAAAGAAACCATCTTTGATGGCTTCGATATGGAACTGTAATCATAGTGGTTATGTCCCAGTCTGTTTCAGGCATAAAACAGGTGGTTTTGAGTTCATCCATATTGAGCACTTGCAGATTCTTTAGGAGAACATATGCACAGCCATCTGTTTCATGCAAGGTTACAATCCTTGTGCTGCGAATAAAATTTTGACTCTAGCCAATGCTCAAGACTGCCTTTGGGATTGGTGCATATTTTGGCTTGAATGTGCTACAGTTTCTTTTAGGAAGGTGTTGTTTGGTTTTATTAATGGGGCATTGAACACAAACTTTTTTCTTAGTATTCACAGTCCCTTATGAAAGTTTAGGAAAGCTTTATTGTATGACAACTAATTGTGACTAATAACAAAAATAAGATATTTTGGAGCAATGTAGTTCTCTGTTTGTCAAACTTGCATCAAAGAACTTACTTACCTTCTGGCTACCTGGATTTGTTCATGATACTTTGTTTTGGATATTGTCAACTTATGGACACAAAAGTGCAAATATTGGAATATATATTGGCAGTTGAAGACAAAATTATTAACCCTCCTGTGAAATTACACTTTTTTTATATTTCCCAAAAATGTTTAACAGAAGGGAATGCGTTGAGATTATTTTCTATTTCACAGAGAATGTCATTAATATTTCTTATATTAAAAAAAAAGAATAATCTGACAAAACTGATATGGTCCATATTATTAGCATCCTTGAAATTGTTACTTTGTCTTTAGAACAAACCCTTGTTGTCCAATAACTTTTCAATTTAACTTTATTTGCTAGATTAACCACACTGCAAAATATATTGCTGGTAAAAAAATGGTAATCAACTGGCACCTGTGGTTGCCAGTATGTTACTGTAAAAACTACAGTGTCCTACTGCGGTCTGAATTAACAGCATGTTGCTCTTTATTTTTGATGGTATTAAATTACAAGATCTTTGTAAAACCAGCAATCTACTGGCAACTGTGGTTGAAGGATATTGTAGAAACTACAGCATGTGACTGTTTATTTTAAAAACTGTAGAAAACAGCATCTACTCTTGTTGGGGAACCACTGAAACTCATGTGAACAAGTCTTCGCATTTTGTATTAGAAAAACAGCAACTCGCTGTTATTAATTTGAAAAATTATTATGCTTTAAAATTTTCACAAAATTTTTTTTACAATGCAGGTTGTAGATTTTAAGCTAACAATTTTTATCTTGCAAAACAGATAAATAATAAGCACTACAAAATTTGTGTGGACATGATAGAAAGAAATGTAAGTGCACAAATACATTGAGGAGGATTTGTATGTTACCCAAATTGGTTTCAAAGTGTCACGAATTCCAGTGAAAGGAAAAATTGGAATACTTCAAAAATTTGGAAAAAAAGTGAGAGAGGTTCCTAAAGACCCAAGAACAAATTACAAGACATTAATGAATGATTATCCAAGTCTGGAATTGATGTCTCATTACTAGAGTGGCTACTAAGGAATGCACTGCAAGGTTTCAGACCAGGAAAGACTCCACAATTAAAGAAGAGACAGAATGGATCCCTGGGGAAACTGCTACATTCTGTTCTTTAGACATAGGAGACAAAACTAAAGCTTTTAGATGCCATTGCCAATGCTTGGAGATAAAATGGTGAGGCATTCAAAGTGAATCGTATGCATGATGCTGTGAGGGTGTTATAATGCATTTGGTAATGGAAATCTCATCAGAAGCACGAAAAAGGAAGACTCAGACAGTATCCAAGAACATTTTGTCTTCTAGCATGACAACGACCCAAACAATACCTCACTTCTGGTGAAGAAAGGCCTCCAAATGAGCAAGGTGAGACTGCAAAAGCCCAGAATACCAAAAGTAAAATCTGTTGGGCACACTAAAGTTCAGAATTTGTTCCAGAAGACCAACACATCTGGAAGGGTTTGAGAGATCAGCTCAGGATGAATGGGCTTCCATTACTCAGGAACATGCTTGAGACTTGTTGAGAACTACAACAAATGACTAAAGCCTGTTTTCAAGCAAAAGAGATTCACAAATAACATCAGAAGCAAGTGTATTTGGAAATGTTTCATTATACATTTATTTCTATTACTATTGAAAACACTATAATATTTCAGAATAAATTGATATGTTTATTTATGTGTTGTATTTTAAGACGTATAAATTCCACAGGGGGGCTAATCATTTTGTCTTCAACTGTTTATTTGATAGCTTTATCTGTTATCTATTGACCTATTATCAGTTGATGATTTGTAGAACATTTTTTGCTTTTATTTTCCAGTATTTAAAGAAATGTAATAATTTAAGCGATATTTAGTTAAATATTTTTATCTCAATTCTTTTGAAATTTGGTGAAATTCCATTTGATCTGTATTTTCTGTGGTCTCTGACTGTGGATTTAAATGTCTGAGCTGCATTATAAGACATCTATTAGCTCAAAAAAACATTTATTTTTCTCTCTTATCCGTTCCAAGTCTTGAACCTGTGCCAACTGCTTCAGGAATACTATAATTGTCAGACCTCACAAGAGCTGACAGATGCCACTCATAATTATTTTGAGCAATAGACATAGTTACAGATCACTTTAGATCTCTCATGGTAACAAGAAAAAAGCACATACTTGAGTCTTGGTAAATGCATGTCATGTCAAATGAGATGTAAAACTAGGAACTGTTTTCATGTTTGATGCTTTTTTTAATGAATGAATCTGTTTAAAATGGTAATGTGAGATTCGTTGCTTTTCCAAACTGGTTTGAGCTACTTAAAAGCATTATTGTCTTGGGAAATGGTGCAAGTTAATGATCAAAATGGGCAAACAAGCATGCAATAACAGAAGGTTATCTGCTGGAATGGATGAGGACAGAAGGATTGGTGATAATTATGAGCTAGAAATGGTTACATTATAGAAGTGATTTATGTAGAAATGAGCACACAAGTGTCAAGGACTTTGATCTAGTTTTCAGTTGATTTCAGCTTTTGACTGAAACATCTATGATTTTGGTGGAGTTTACTCTAGTTTTGGATCCATATGTAAAATAAAGTTGACCTTTTCCTAACTTGGTTCCTTGTGTTTTTATTATCACCACAATCTGATATGGTAAAGATTGATTTTTAACAAATTTCCTAATTGAACTGTGTGTCACCCAATCGGTTTCCTTTAAAAATATTTTCTATAAGAATAAATACACAAAAATTCAGTTTTTCCCCATTTATTGAGAAATACTTATTATACTGCCTATTATTAATTATTATTAATTTCACATGCTAGACTTTTGATATCAATAATATTTTACTGTTTTTTTTTAATATCCGGTTCTGTTTGGGAAACAGAAATCACACAAATGGTATCATGAAGTCCTAAATGCATCCACAAATACAGAGATGCCCATAAATTCCAAACTATTATAGCTCAAGTCTTAAACATTTGTACAAATATTCTCCTCAAACACTTTAATAAAAATATGATGCATGTATAATTACCAACCAATTGTTATTGATGAAAAAGAAGAAAAAGAAAGCAAATTATTTAATTAAATAGTGATGAAGATTGATTACAGTGAAGACAATGTTTTTTAAATTTTTAGAACCTGCAGAGAATCTCAGCCCTTGTCTCTAGCGTATTGCCCCTCTTAATTTTTCTTCCATTATTTCACGAAAGTGCATTTATTTTGTGTGGGTTTTTATGCTTTGAAATTAAGAGAAACACTGCTGTTTCTGAGTTTATTGAGCAAGATGAATCATAAAGCTTTGAGAAGTCTGACTGCAAATTCTTGGAGGTCTAGCAGTATGGCAGCCACTAAAAACATGGTATTTACGTCTGTGGGATCTTTACCACAACAGCCAATTAGAATCGAGTTTCCATTCCATTAAATATCAGTTACCCATAAAAAATAGTGAATAAATTAACCTGTTCTTTATTAGTATTATATTAACTAGCTTAACTGTAAATGAACAGGAGTTTACTGTGTACTGAATGGTGTGACATCTGAAATGGGGCCTGAGGTTCAATGGACTTGGAATGGAATAGATCATGTTGAATTGGAAGAGAAAAGGATTAAATTAGTGTTGGTGGATTGTGTTCTTGATGTAGTTGCACAGTTATGCTTTGGGAGGTCTCAGTTTGGGAGGTCTGAACATTACTGAGTCTCTCTGATTGCTGCCATTGGCTTTCCCCAAAGAGCACACAAACCAACCCCCAACCTCCCACGCTCCCCCACAAAAAAACGACTTTCAAATGACTTTATAATTAAAAAATATTTCTAAATATAATAAACACATATAAGCAAATAACAATATAAATGTATTATTTATGCATAAATATTAACATTTGTTTATTATTGCCTTGGTAGCTCCTTGCAGAAGTGTGTACGTTGCGTGTAGGGAGCGGCACTACTGACTTTACCCAATGCGCTTCTACAGGTGTAACATCACTATTTTGATGGTTTTCATCACCAAAGGTTAATATTTGCAATTACTATGGACCTATTTCACTTTTTTTAAAAGGCACATCCTTGCTTTTTGCCAAGTCCCAAGGTTCTCATTAATCAGCAGGTGAGTCTGTTCTTCCTCACGTATATCCTGGTGGAAGTTTTGGAGGTTTTGCCAAACTCGTAATTCTCAGACTCTGGCTCAAACATCTCATCTCTTACATCAAGAGCTATTCCATTTCCTCTCCTTCATGGGCCTGTACAGCTGCTTTATGTTTGAGGAATGGTTAACTCTACAGCCTTCAAGCAAACTTAACCATACTAATGTTTAAAAAAAAGTAGCCTGATAAATGTTTATAGAGCTTTTAGACTTTTTAACTTTCTCTTTAACTACAAAACTTTCTCTTTCATTTTACTGAACACCAGGTGAATAGAACAGTCTGGTTTATTTTGCACTGTCTGTGTCAGTCTCCTGTTCAATATATTTAATAATTAGCAGCAATCACATCTATACAACCATATGGCATGATATTATACATATCTTTGTACATAAACTATTTAGAAGATAATATGTATCTTGATAGTTGCTATATAACTTACTATATAAGCCTTGTTTGTAAATATTGTTTGAATATAATAGTCACTTACAATATTACAATTACTTAAAGGTTTTACATTTGGAAGACATGAGTAGTACAATCAATGATACAAAACTAGAATTTACAAATTGAATGTCACAATGAATATAAACACACAGAGTTGTATCGTTTTCATCAGAACCAAACTCAGAAATCATGTCATTGTGGTAATCATTATATACATCAATATATAAAATGACAGATGCCATGAAAATTATTTCATTTTAATGTAACTTTGAATTATAAACTTTTTTTTTATTCAACCTCAGACCAAATATTATAAATACTTTCAGACCCCTTGTCAAAATGACAGTAATTTTTACATTTTTAGATTCCACTTATACTTTAGGATCACGTTACTTGTGATCTATTGAACATTTGATCCAAACAAAGATAAAGTGCTTAATATAAACACAGTCATAGACAAACACGTTTTATACAAAATGTGATGATAATGAACAAATAAACAAAACATGCTTGAGATACTTTTATGTGATCAGTGCCATTTTTAACACTTTTTGTTAAAAATATCTTTGGTCCATATTGCATCTATATATATTAGCATATCATTTTTACACAATTACCTAATAAAAGAAAGAAGATATTTAATATATTAGGACAAATACAGGACACTTAGACTACAGATGTAGACAAAAACCTTCCCATGCATCAGTAGTGCAATAAATCAGCACCAGGGAGGTGAAACATGAAGCTGTGAGCAGAGGAGACCATTGAGCTCTCTGAGATATTAAGCACAACGGAGCCACATTTGGTCAAGTGAGGGTCTCAACCTGAGTTTTCCAGAGCTACAAAGAAATACTTTCTTTATCCATCTTCTAGTCTAATCTAATAAGAACCATTGATGGAAATGCTTAATGGAATTCGTGTCAGATGGAAAAGAAGGTGTTAGGTAAAGCCCCTATTTTTGCACATGTGTGGGGAGTGCACTTTTACCCTTTTTTTTAAAATCTGGTGCTCTCATGTTTCAACATGCGGATTTTGGGGAGCGTGTCGATCCCCATGTACCCGTAACCCTGGTGCAGGTCCTCCAGTCATTGAGCTGTGCTGCTAGATGGGGAACTTCTGCTTGAGCTGGAACCTCTGGAGCTACTGTCCTCAAAGATAGAGATTTCAATCTAGAGGACCACAGTTAAGGGATAATGGCTGCAGGATGAAACACTAATAATTATAACCAGAGACTCTGTATAGTCCCACTATTCTTGTGTTTAAATTAGGTCCGATAAAACTGTTTACTGTAGGGTAGAAATTTAATGTAAAAAATGCACTTACAAAAAGAAAAATGCTTCATAGTCAATAAATATTGATGGTCACAGAACATCACACTTGCGAAAATGCAGCCACACACATTTCTATTGAATGTTAAAGAAAACTGCACTTCTTTTACCACTAAAAACATTACTTAATCTCACTTTTAAAATTTAAATGAGTAATTGCATACAAATAGTCCAATCATCATGAAGTTGGATCAAAAGAGGAATCAAAAAGGTTTATTTGAAGGATAAAAAATAAATAGGTAGAAAGAAATATCATGGCAGCAGGAAAATGTCGGCTGTTGACTGCAGTGGTCCCACTACCTTCCCTGACTACCCCCTCCTGCAATGTTTTTTTTCCTGTATTTTGTCTATATGTGCTTGGTTGCAATGGCTTTTTTAACCTGCTCCACACTGCCCTTCTACATATATTTCTGTTTCTGTATCTCAAATTATGTGGCCAGTTGTAACTTGTCTAAACCAGGATTATTATTATTATTTTTTTTATTTTATTCTGCCTATGTTTAGGCTGACAGAGTTGACATAAAGGTACCCAGCAGCATGTTCAACAGAATACATTCAGGCCATGTGATACCACATTGGTGTTTTTTTTTTGTATTTACCACACCATGGTTCAATACCATAGCTAAATGCAGTCTCATGGTTGCACAGTAACAGGTAGATTAAATAAAAATGATCATATTAAAAAACAATCTTTGACAAAAAGACTTGGAAGTTTGAACTAAAATAATAACTCAAAAGAGAATGCGTTTCCAAGGCAACTCGCTGGTTGTTAGCCTGCATGCTGTGTTGAGCTGCAATTAGGCGAGAATTCAGGCAGACATCAAAGATCTGACAGAAGCAACGCAGCAACATCTCGTTAAATGAGCGTCTTAAAAAAGATTTGCTTGCTTCACATGGCCACATTTCAAAGCTGCTGGTCAACACTGATGATCAATCATATTAAGTGATGTCCAGAAATGTTTTAATTCTAATCCCGCTTTTCAACAAACTGGATTTATTAACTTGTCTAAATCTATTCATTCCATCATCTTCTAACCCGCTTATTCCCTTTTGGGGTCGCAAGAGGCTGATGGTGCCTATCTCCATGACACACTGGGCGAGAGGCAGGGTTTTACCCTTTTTCATTTAATCTACTGCTTGTTTTTGAATTGTGGGGGAAACCGGAGTACCCAGAGGAAAGACGCAAAGACAGGGGGGGAAATGCAAACTCCTTTCAGGAAGGTCACCGGCGAGCCTCGAACTGACAACCTTGTAACTGGAAGGACCTTAAATCGAAATCCAGAGGTGTTCTGCATCATGTATTAAATGTATTAAAACAAAATCCTGAAGACAGATATTCAGTGTGTTTTGACATGATTAACCTCTAACTGCAGAAGACAAACAAACTATTAGTTTGCACCATTTCATTTCTTTTCTAGTTATTCTTTAAATCACATAAAGTTCTTTTACTCAGGTCTGGCCTCAAAAGGCTTTTAGGTCTCAGAATCTCTCCCGGCTACAAACATGTTACAGGAAAGAAACATCTACAACTGAGAGTTTTATATCATGTTTGGGAGACATTGGAAAATTAACACCCACAGTGTCCCTCCACAAGAAAGTGGCTGCTAAATGAGTGCTTATGTTTAATATGCACATTCTCATTAAACCCACTAGTAGTGCAAAGCTTACAAGGTCTGTTTAAGACTCATAGCCAGTGCAGGAAGGATACCACTCTCATGCCTCTCTCGATGGGATCTGTGAGGAGCAAACCCCTGGGAGCATAGATCTTCTCGTTCTGCTCCTGGATGTACAAGCTGATGCTCTTCAGGATCTGGTTAAAGAAGAAACATTAAGGTTTGAGACACTGTCAATGTACAGTACATAAATCATGCACATTTTAATTTTGAAGTAAGAAATACATTTTTGAGTGGAGTGAAACAGCTTAGAAACTAATTTGAAAGCATTAGAACTAGAAAGCTTTTATATGTTCAGGTAGATATGTGGCAGCAGCAAACCAGTTTATTTACATAAGTCTTGTTACCTGTCAGTGATAGTGCTTCACTTTCTCACTGGGATGAAACTGCATCACTGCTCCGTTTTACTTCCTTTCTACAGAACTGCTCAAAGTGCACGGTTGTTTGTAATAAGCAAAGAAAATGGATATCTTCTTAGTTCAGTGGCCATGAATACACTTCAGGAAGAGCAATGACTCATGGGAGGAAAACCAACACATGTGGGGAATATGCTATTGATGAAGAATAAAGTAAAAAATGTTTTACCAGCACTGAGCGTACAAGCACACTTGGCTCCTCTCATTTATCATGATAAAATATCCATTTAACTAACGAGTGAGCTCCAAAAGCTTGAGACCACCAGTGGATATGCTTTTTATTACCACTCATGTATCACCATAGACCAAAGAAGGAACAACTGAAATATGAACATAAATAATTTGTGTTTGGATCACCCCCTTCTTTTCACAATTATTCACTTATTAACTAAGTGCAAATGCAAATTGTCTTACAAAGTAAATTGTTCTACAGAAAGTATTTTATTAGTTCTTGGATTTCCATGAATCAAGCACTTCCAACCTTACTGCTGAATTTTTAATGCTACTAACAAACTCATATGTGTACATAGCTTATAAATGTATTTAAATGTTTTATTTTTAAATATAAAAAGAAAAAAAACAGTTAAATATGGTAGAGGTTGTGTTGTGGTTGTTTTTGCATTTGAATTAATGAATTTAAATAAGTAAAGAAACACTGACCTATTAAATTGTCACATTTTAGTTTTCAGATGTTTTGTACGTCATTTTGTTCTACATTAAACATACTTTATTTCACTCAACTCAACACTAAAAATCTACTACAATATTAAATGTCACTGTTGCCTACATTTTTTATCCAAAGTACATAACACAAGCAACACAGTACTGGATCTAAATCCCAGATTCTTTTGCCTTATACATGAGGGATAAAGCACCTCATTTCCACCTCATTCAGAACAACTGCAAAGGTCAGCGTGTGATTTGGGTTCTTGGTGTGTGACTCTGCTGCAAGCTGTAAATCCCGTTCTGGCATGTGTTTGCAAAGCAGTCACTCTTGTTTGATGAAGATGCTTAACTCATGGCCTGGGGCCCAAGACCACTCATCCATGTCAAGTCATGTATGGTCAAACAAAAGAGCTCATGGTTGGCTGTCTTTTATCAGAGCTCCATGTTAAGCCGGGGATTCTTAGTCTGGATTTTTCAAGCATGCCTCAAGTGACCCCATGAAAAATTGGCAAAATTGCAAAGAACTTTAAAGTACATCCGCTTTATCGCTGTATAGGGGAAGTACACCTGTGTGGAGTGATTGCATTGAGCGCATGCTTCACTGAAAGCCAGGTCATGATTGACTCAGTGTTGGCAGGTGCTCCCCTAAAGGGAACCTTTGTCAAAATAAGGTGTTTCAACACATATCAAACCTTATCTGTATTCCGCTCGACTGTTAATTAAAGAAAGTTCTCCCCTCTGTCTCTGTGAATGCGTGTGGTCGCATTGATCTGGGCCAGTGCTTTACAATGCTCAAACTTTCTCTTGTTTTGATTCTGGCTAAATCAGATCGCAATGGGACGCTTTGATCTACATGAGCCTGAGCTTCAGTGGCGTCTACAAAATCTTGATGAGTGCTGAGTGTATTTTATGTGTAACAGAAACAGATTTTGATCTCCAAACCTTCTCATAGCGTGTCTCCATGCACAGAAAGACGATGTAGGCTGTCGCGCAGGCCAGGCAGCCTTCCATGTATGACTGACCGCTGATCTTTTCAGCCTCCGCGTAATAGGTGTTGAGTGTTTTAACGGTCTCTTCAAACAGGTTCTTCTCAATCTATACAAGATAAATATACAGTATGGTCAGGCCATAAATAATAATAACAAAATGCATTAAGTCCTCCATTAAGCAACCTTTCTTAAAGTTGCTTACACTGTTGGAAGGACCAGGGCAGTGGTCACCAATCCAAAGGTATTATAAAAAGTATTTCGTTTCAGACAGCTTTTGTGTTTAAATAGAATTAAAAACAACAATAAAAAAATACAGATTAATTCACAGAAAAAAAAACTACACGTAAATGTATGTAAATTGCATTTAAAATCTACAAAAAGACTAAGAATTTTGAACTTTTTTTTAAAGATTCCAAAAGGGAAAACATTTAACTACACGTTCAGAACTTAACATTATTGTTTTATTTCTTTTAAGGATGCCATACCCTACAATTTGGTGTCCATTAAAACCCCTTGATTCAAAAGGACAACCCCCATGAACCAAGTAATACACAATGCTGTGCCTGACTCCTTGAATTGTCAGCATTTCTGCCAATTCACATCCCAGGTGGGTGTAGCAGGAAGTGTTCATTTTTCTGGCCAAGATTTTCTTTGCGTTTTCTTATGTGTTTTAAAATCCGAGTCCCTTTACAAGCAGACTTTGTCTTGCTCCAGCATTAAAACAATCCAGCAAATATCCAATGAGCCAAAGATGTTCAAAGACAGTGATTTAATGGTTTTCAAACCAACATAACTATTTTTGTTATTTGAAAAGTGAAAGTTACATTATGACCAGGAATGGAGTGAACCCATACTAGGAATTTGTACTCTGCATTTAACCCATCCAAGTGCACACTAGACCACAAGACAGGTGGAATAAAGTGAGGTTTGATCAGTCAATCCTTCTTTTAACTCCCAGTGAAGCTAGGTATTGAACCAGTAACATTCTGATCACCAGTCAATCTCCTTATCCACTAGGCGACATCTACCCACAAAGCTGTTCCGCCAAGACACATTTTTTTGTGTCTTGGCGGAACACAGTTTTTATTCTTTCAAAAATTATTTTTTATTGACTTAACATGTTGAACAATCTACTCATCAAATTTACATCAAACTACAGACCTCAACAATACCCCAACACCCCTCCCCCCCCACACACACACAAAAATTAATTAGGAATGTACTCAAAAGCACCTAAAAATAAGATAAAAAAATACTAAAATTATCATAAGCAAAGCAGTTCTGTTTCTTTATAAACATGGTCATTCCAATATCAGCATTCATGATCTGCCTTTCCTACTCTCATAGTGTTCACCTAAGCCTTTGCTATCACTATTTAATAAGAACGTATGAGCGTTTGACATCTGTATGAGCCGTTCTTAATGCTCATCAATTTTTCAAAAGTTAATAATCACCCAGACTAACAGCCCTGGCATGTATCTTACCCTGCTGTCCAGCTCGGAGGGAAACTTGGTTTGGAATTTGCAGATGGTGCCATCACTGTAGTCTCTTTGAATGAAGATTTTGGTGGCCAGAGATGCAGAGTGACAAAGCTCCTGGAGATTGTGGAACTGCATAAAGATACAATACACACAATGATTTATGCAGAAATTCTATGATGAAGGCTTGACGGTTAAAAAAATAGACACAACACTCCAGAAATGACCCAGTGGTCAAAGGGGCCACATTTCTGAAATATGAAATAACAAATGATAGAGTTTCCTGAATCAACAATATAACCAGTTTTTGGTGACAAACATTTTTATGATTTGAAATTTTAAATATTTTCCCACTCATAGTTAGTGGTTATTATTGTCAAACAACTGTGTTTACTCTTTTTGTATAGCGCATGGGATGTTCCTGGACATTCCAACACGACAATGATCTAAAACACAAGTCCACTTGTTACTGGTTCCACCAGAATAAAGTGAAGGACCTGGAGTTTCCATCTCAGTTTCTTAACCTTAATATCATTGAACCAATCTTGGAGGAACTCAAACATGCAGTTCATGCAAGACAGCCTGAGTATGTACAACAGTTGGAGGCTTTTTCCAAGAAGAATGGGCTGCTTTACCAACAGAGAAGATAAAGAACCTCATTGACAACAACCTCAAGAGACTAAATATTGAAAATGAGTTTGAAAATGAGGGTTATTTGGACGGTTTCTGTTGACATTATATTTTAAAAAGAGTAAACACAGTTGTTTAAATAAATGGCTTCAACCAACCACTAAATATGTCAGGAAAAAAGTGTTACCTTTCATAATTTCTGATAAATGGCCAAGAAATCAAAAAGGTTGCCTGTAAACTTATGAGCACAACTGTACATGTGGACAGAAACTGAACAATTGAAAAAATACTAACAATAAGGCATTTTATTAGTTCATTTCACTACTTGCCATTTCTTCCAAGAACAAGCCCAAGAGTGCACGAAAATTACAAAACCAGAATCAGAACCAAATCCTATTTTAAAACATGAAGGTATGTGTAGACCATAAATCAAAGTAAAAGAAACCAATGATGAGCTGTTTTGGGACTTTAAGCAAACAAACTATCTTCAGCAGCATTGGAAATGTCAGGAACAACAGTTAGAGAGCCAAGAAAAAGAGAATAATTCTCAGAAGATCCAAAACACAAGTCTAGGGCTGATGATCATTGTAACGAGGTTAGCAGTCAGTCAGTTTGCTGCTGGCTATATGATGCTTCACTTATCTTCAAGTGAATAGATCGTAGTAATTAATTAAAAACAGATTTTCTTCCCAGGGCACTGGAAGCAACGCAACTGTTTCTCATTCTTTCTGCGAAAATGTTTTCTTCTTGTAAACAACTCTGTTTTATCAGATTCAGATTCAAGACGAGGCTCGCAGGATTATCTTCTAAATTTAATTGGCCGCTCAGTTAGCGCTCATTAGCGCTGAAATTAATTGCTGAAAGCTTTGAACCCAAAAATAAGTCTATTATTTATTCTCTCCCCAGCTAACATTGGAAATCCTATGCTTACATTTTCAGAGATGAAATGTACTATTACGTCTTATATTTTGAACATCACTACCGTGTGTGTGTGCGTGTGTGTGTCTGTGTGTTGAGGTTTTAAGAAACCACTAAATTTTCAAACAATTAAATTTTCTTCTTTTCCACAAGCTGTTACAAACATGATACATATTTGTCCTGGTAATACTGAGAATCTAAAACTTCCTTTGTGGCAAATTGGCTGTTTTAACCCTAAATTGTTAAGTTGATGTGCTGGTAAAAATAGGCTCTGGTTTATCTATAAGTGTAAAAGTAAATGTAAAGTATGACTTCACAGTCAGTAACAGAATCTATTACAAATTCAGCCAACCCAAGCTTCAAAAGTAATCTGACGGGAAACTTAATTAGTCTTCACTGTTCAAATTAGACAAAGACTCTCAGTTCACACCAAGTGAGACGAGGCTAATTATTGCTACGCTTGTCTATGAAAGTAACCTCAGATAGCTGGATTCCAGGCAAGGGTTTTCAAAGCTACAGCTTATAAGAGGATTGGAATGTAAAAGTGTCAAAATAGTGTTCAGACACAAGATCCAGTCTGGCCACTTAAATCAAAACCTTAACAACAAGGAATGTCATCCGCTGACCTAAATTAATCCAAAATTTCTAAATGTCTGACTCTTTCCTAAAAAATATTGCAACTATAAAGAAATGCAAGTTCATGAGAAAGTCCAAAACACCCATCTTAAAAATCTTATATTGTGTTCGGATGAGGTTTTGTGATCCTATTGCTCAGACCTGAAAAAATCATCACAGATTCTTGCAATCCTCTATTTCACTTAACATCTAATCAATCAAACCCAGCATTCCAGCAGTATTTCTAAGCCCTTCCCTTATGTCTACCTCTTAGCCCTTGAAGGACCGGAATCGTGACAGCCCTACAAAGCTATATTTGTCAGCCAAACAGTTCTGAAGGATCACAATTGTTATAATCAAACAAAAATTAGACATGCCAAACGCAAGTCTATGTGTATTTTAATGTTGTTAGATCTTTTATTATTTAAATGACCTTCACTGAACTTTTACCGGACATTGGTCATTCATATAACATAAAAACATAGTTTTGCAATTCGTAAGATTGTAGATCTTTTGTAAATTACACAATAGGTCTCTTTGGTTACCCCTTTGTTATGACGTCTTCTTTAGCCCTTCATTAAAGAATAATTGGGACACCTCTTCACTTTATTTGATCTTGCAAAACTGGGGTATTCGTTTAATATGTTGAGCTAAGGGAAAAAAGTGGAACTCGTGTGAAAAAAGTATAACAATTATTTGTGAATACTTCTAAATATTAATAAACTATTGTGAAACGAGACATTTTCAATAAAACAATTGGTTTTGCAGACTCATCTGATGGGTTCGAGGTGGTTTATGGATTCTGCAAACACTAGACACATTTCATAGCTCAGCAGAGCAGTAGCTAAGCAGAACTACAGATGCACACAAAGCATTTCCTATTCCTTCTCTTACAACACTAGAAGATAGTTTTTAACAGATGTGGCAGAAAGTTTTCATTACTCTGCTGTCCCTCCCTCAAGATGCAAAAAATTCTGATGTTCAAAGCTATGAGAGAATCCATAGAGTACCCAGAAGAGTATCATAAGGGAAGCTCCAGGCCATTGAGTGAAAGTTGTATTACAGCAAAACACAATTCTAAGCAAACGTTAATGCATATAAATGTGTTCAGCGTTCATTTAAACAGCACCTAATGTTTATTTCAGCATCAAAATGAAACCATTAATATGTTTAAGAATGGTATGAACTGTGGTCAAGTATTTGTCATATATAAAAATTCATTGTTCAACAAAGTCCAACGTTCATGCACCAAACCCCATCCTCCAATGCAGAGGTCATGCTCGCCTCAGCAAATTGAGAACCTTTGCCAGATTATGTCAACACGTATATTTCCAGGCATGCTCCAAATTACTGTTGTCAGTTGATTTTTTTGCCTTTGTCTGGAAAATCCCTGAAAGGCTTCTCTTTTAGAAGTAGGCAGAACAAAGAACTTACAGAACATAAATTATAGTGGATACCAGATTGCACTATTAATCCAGTGGAAAAAAAATCAGCCAACAATAAAGATTGTTTTCAATTTCAATCTTGAAGATTGTGTGCAGTTTGTCAAGATTCAGGTTTAAACATGAACAGTTTAAAGCTGTGGCTCATGTTCATGTTTTTTTTTTATCTCCCAAAAAGCTAATATGCTTTTGAAGCTTGTTTCTTGTTTCTAAACATCTCCTTACAGCCACATGAAAACAGAATCTGTTTTTAAACACCAAATTAAATCAAACAGAGTGGATGTTTTAAAGAAAACACAGGTTCCTCAAAAAACACTGCATATGTATCTCTGTTAACACGGTTCAAATACAAATAAACCACAACTACAATCTTTTTATCTCTTGTATATTTGACCAGTTGATTGAAAGAAAGCTCACAAACCCATATGAAATGCTTACATAAGATCCTAAATGTGCGTTATTTCCAATGACTATTAAAGAACATGTATGAAATGACAATAACATGTTCATAGATGTTAAGCTCTTGAAAGGGCAGCTTGTGTTTGGCTGCCAGAGATGTTAAATGCACATGGCTTCAGGGTCACATCAAGCTAATTGCAGGTTTCTTTTATTGTAACACTTTAAGAGCTATTTCACAGTCTGAACTGCGTTCTGCAAAGAACTAGCTCACCAATCCACCTTCCTCATGTTCAATATGTTTTTTGGAAACGAATACATTGTTCAAAACAATAATGCATATGTCTTTATTGGAATGCTGTTTTCATATTTGTCCATATATTCATTTCCTTGTAATGTATATAAGTTCTATCTGTATAAGAATATCTACCAAGTTCAATAAAAGAGGGTTTTCCTGGCACAATTTGGTTATTAAGCAGATAAAGAGTAAGAGTTTTGCCATTGAAAAAAAAAGTGTTGATTTTAGGCATTAACTACTCATGATTTGATTCGTGTTAAAGAAGAAGCTGAAGATGCATTTAAACAGCCCCAGAGTATATGGCAGCGGATGCTAAACTGATCACTGAAGCGAATGGATGGCACTTCTGGAACATTACTATGAGTCACTTTAGTGAAAATAATCAAGATGAAGGACAAGTGCAGAAGATGCCCAGAGCAACGTATGACATCTCGTCTTGTGACAGGAAAAACCTTTAATTTCTCGCCAGTGGATGTTTGCGAGGTGAACGTGAACAATCAGGTTCAAAACCGTCTTGCTGAGGGAGAGCATGGTTTCCATGAATACATAACAAGAAGCATTCTCATTTTAGAATCATACTAGAGGGATCTGCCTTGCTTTCCTTTTCAATGAATCTTTAATCATGATGACTGAGTACACAAACAGCACATACAATCTAGGTTTCCCAATGTTTATGGTATTAAGAGATTCCTTATGAACTGCATTTTCTGTTTAAAACTGTAATAGATCACAATGAGTCTCTAATAAACAAAATCTACATTTTTATTTTAAAACAATTATTAAAGTGACATTTTTTATTTGCTATAATGCTATACATGAATATAAAGTATTTGTTGTAGAAAATATATCAGTAAATAACAAGCATAAGGGATTTATGCTTATGGCAAGTCCAACACTTGCACATCATCAACTATTTTTGACCACCGATTATTTAAAAAGCATAATTCATAATGAAAATTAATTGATGTGCAGTGTAAAACAATGTTTATGTGCAATGTTAAATGTTATGAATTAACCAAAGATGAACTCATCTAGTACTGCACATAAAGTTTCTTTTCAAAAAATCCGTTTGTAAAAGCTTTTCTCTTTGGTGAACAGCAGGAGATCTAGGACCCAAATGTCTGGACTTTTATGTGTTCTTATTGTGGCTTTTGTGGTATGTTCATCAACATAAACCTTTTCACATTACTAAAATAATTGAAACACTAAAGACTTATTAGTGATCGGAAGTCACCATGATAGTCGCGAAGTGGACTGTGGCTTAGTGGGATGGATTTTTTGCATTTGATATAATTAGGAGTGCTTTTCGCACTTCTAGAAAAAAAGGGCCAGGAATATAGAGCCAGTGTCAAGGGTTCAAAAGTGAAGCTTAGTTTGGTGGTAACTTGATTTTTTTTAATAGGGATTTATGGATACTCTTATGGTCAGTTATTTCAACATTACAAACACCAAACAACAATGTTCATTACTGGATTATGTGTCAACAGAAAAATGTGTGTGTATAGACAAAAAAGTGGTGTACTTGCACCATGTGTCAGGCTCTGCTGGAGTTTACATTATAATGTGCTAAAATAACAGAACACTTGAATTTGTAGAAAACTAGAAACTTTTTGTGCCAATTAGATTTCTTTGGTGCAGAATTACAATTACAATGTTTCCCACATTTCATTTAAAAACAATAATCTCCAGGAAATTACCAGGGGTGGCCAATAATGAAGTAAATTTAATTCATTACTGTACTTAAGTAGCTTTTCAAGTATCTGTACTTTACTTAAATATTTTAATTTGGGGAGACTTTTTACTTTAACTTCACTATATTTCAAAGTCAAATATCTTACTTTATATTCAACTACATTTTGCGGAATAAGTTGTTCCTTTTTTGTTTATGAGTTGGATGAAAAACATAATTGGTTGAGCATGCACGGGCCACCAATCAGGGTACAGCACGCTCTCTGTTACCTACGGTATTTGTTTTGGTTGCCGCTTGGTGGAATCTCCTTGGCGCGATTGCAGTTCAGTGTCAGTTCAACAACAGCGTTTTTGCCTTAATAAATTATGGAAGATTCTCCCGATAATTAGTTTCTGTTATGGTAATCTGATAAGACCAGGTTATATTTGTGCACAGAGACATTTCAGTACAATATAGTAAAAGAAAACGTGTGAATTTAAATTTAAATGTATTAAACTGGAACCTTTAACTATGTTAAAATAAACCTTAAATTGAAAAGATCTGCTCTGAGATCATGTTATTTCATTTTGTTCTAAAAGAATTTTGATTCAAGCTTTTGAGCTTATGATCATTTAAAAAAGTGTCAACTTCATAAGTGTCAAAAGGCTTTTCACATATTGTTTAAGCAAGACTCTGGACAAAAATGGTAATGGAATATTATAGCCATAATAGATCATAGTACTATTAATACTTTAAGTACATTTTAGGCCAAATACTTTTGTACTTTAACTTGAGTGAAATTCTAAAGGGAGCACTTTTACTTTTACTGGAGTAATACTTTACCTTGTGTATCTCTGCTTAAATTCAAGTAACTCGATTTGTGTACTTTGTCCACCACTGTAAATTACACATTTTTACATTAGACTTTCTTGGCATATTACTTTGAGTCAGAAGTTGCTGCATGTTGGGTTTGTAATTTACACCAACCTGCAGCTATACCTAGCTGAAGAACCCCAGACTTTTTACCGCAACAAAAATGGTTTATAACTGTAGGTGCCATAGCCAAAAGCCATAACTTTGTCTTTTTTAACCACCTCCCCTAAAGGATCATAGAGTCTTTGGTGCATTCACAGTTCATTGGGTGGAAAGGAAGGGAAGCACATTAGACGCTAATTCCTATGGAAAGATCAGAGAACCCAATCCAACTGACTAACATGTTTATGAACTGTGCCTGGAGGAAAACAATAAAATGAAAGCGGAACTGTGCCTACCTCATTTAGAAAGCCTGAGTGAGATCCGCTTAAGACCCTGCTTGCTGAGTGGCTGCCACACTTACAATGGCATCATGTAATGCACTTTTGTAAATTATAGTATAACTCCAGATTTCTACAGTGACAAATGTCATGTTTGAACCTCCCTGACAGAATGAGAATGAGATTATTAAGTGAACTGAGTTTTAATATAAAAATCTACTTATTTAAATGTACTGTAGTTTTTGACAAAAGTTAGAGGCAGGGGTATAGGTTGGGTTTAAAGAAGGATTAGTTTTCAGTTTAACAGTGCTCTTGTCAAATATCCATCAAAATCTGGCTACTAACCATAAAAATAACACAAGTCAACGCATCAATAAGTCCATCAGATGTCACGTTTTCATGAATTAGTTTCTCCACGCGGTGTGTTTGCGGCTCTGTCCAGGGTCCTGAACGTCTGTATCACTTAAAACATTGCTTTATTCACCACACGACCAAACGATGTTTGACTTTAGCTCGTTTCACTGGAAAACTCCGCGTCATGCCTTCGTTTAACTGTGTCTGTAAATGCGTTTTAACGAAGGCTCGTGATTAGCACACAGCAGGTGTCACAACAACCTGAAAAAAAAACGGCGCGAACGAAACAATCACTGTTCCTGTAGCGCAAAACAATGTGTGGGGGTGAATCTTACCTCTGTCGCCATAATGACGGATCTGTCCCGGTGCTGAGACGCTCTTCAAGAGCGGGACGGTTAAATGACGGAGCTGTGGAAAGCCAGAAGGAGGAGAAGGGGGAGGAAGAGGAGGAGGAACGAGCCCAGATGAGGTTCACTTCTACTCTGTTGATATGTACTCTTGAAAGAGGAGGATGGTGAAAAAAAAACGCATCAGTTAAAATAGCTTACATTCTGTTTTGATTGGGTGTAAATATTTAGAGTCCCTGCATCCAAACCTGAACTCAAAACTTGAAAAAAGTAACTAAGGTTGAGGCATCAAGTTGAAAGGTTGATACAACAGCTGCAAATAAAATTTTATTTACACAAAATCCCAAGCCAAAGGCTGCAAACAACAAAACATCAAGTAAAGAATAGATACTTCTCTGATTTTCTAATTTTCAATTCTGAATTCATTTTAGAACGGATAATCTACAATGTTGTTCAATTGTTTTTGGAGGAAGTAAAAAGTGCGGTGAATAAAGAATCCTTTGAAATTGTTAATCATTTATTTTCATCAATAAGCAAATTATTGCTGAAAATAATTCTCTTCTGATTTTCTCTTCTGATGTATACATTTGAGCACCTGCTGTCACCTGCAAAATTTCCTTTCGTGGCTGGCTTTGTGCAAGTAAACCTACAAGAACTGGTGCTGGTGTAAAGCATCAGTGCTGTATATTGGTCATTTACCTTTAGCATATAAACTTTCTTATAACATACCATTTTTAATACACAGTGTTTCAAAATGAGGTAGCAGCTTCAACCTTTCTGAGAAGGCTTTCCAAAAGGTTTAGTAAGGAGTGCGTGCATGGGTTTGTTCGTCATTGCAAAAAGGGGTCCCTTCTCTCCAGCAGATTTCACAGCTGGACTATTTCGGACAAACTACCCTAAACTTATTTTACAGGTGGCATGCCACAGATGGAAGTCACTGAGCTTCTAAGAGCGGTCTATTCTTTCACAAAAGCAGTTTGAATGACTTTGGATTTTATAGTGAAGGAGGTGATTGGAGCATCTGAGTTCAACTATTTGGATTTTTCACAGTAGCATTTATGCAATGTGATCTTTAATAAATTGTTTCTTGAATGTTGCTAGCATTATTATCTGTGGTGATCTTCACAGTGGCTCAACCTGAGTTATACATGAAACAAATTGCATAATTTAGAGGATTAATACATTCAAGTTTAAAGCTGATCAGACATTGCTTGGGTCAGTTATCAACAACTTCCTGTTTATGACGAAATTGCAACTTTTGACGGCTATTGTGCAAACATTGTTGGACGGAAAAGCAATTTAACATCATGTTTGCCTTAAGGTAAGCTAATGGAGTTTGGAGATGGACAGATACAATCTCTAGGAGTTTGTTAAGTTCTGACCATTTAGAGGTTTTTAACTTCCTGTCAAGTTTGAAAACACACTTGATATTACTTATCTTTTTAAGTTATGGGACACATGTCCAAAGCACATTTATTTAGACCTGGAATTTTCATCAAAAGCCACAAAGAATACTGCTCAAAAAAGAGTATTAAAACATATTCTCACACTTAAAAAAATGATATTAATCCATTTGATTTGCATTTAAAGAAACAGGCAATACATCAGTGCATGTTTGTAAATCTGAAACTTTGCATACACACATTGTGGACACAGGACATTTTAATGAAATTCATTTAGAGTTTAAAGCTCCCAAATAAAGAACTGTGCATTTGCCATTTGTACATTCAAGCTAAAATACTCAAAGTATAGCTGTTAAACAAACCTCGCCTTATAGGATATAGGATAACAACTGATACTGACTGATAGTGGGCTAACTCCAAGCGATATTAACACATAAAAAGAACTCAGAATCTTCCACCCAGAGAGAATTAAATTAGCATTAACCATGCCATTAGCAAACAGCCTACATACAATCAGACTCATGTATCTGGGAAAAGACAGGAAGGAAGTTTGTTCTCTAATCACACCTCATTTGACAAGACAGCACACTGCCTTTAGCAATACAGCTAATATAAGGTCAAACTAATTGCAACAAAATGTGCACATAGCAACTTTCATAATTTCAATAAATAATTTCTTCTGTGTCAAACCATATCTAAATTGAATTGCAATTTCGTAAATAAAATGCTCTTAAGACTTCCAGGAAGAATGCGTTTGATTGGCAATAACTTGAAGAATTATGTCTCAAAACATGAGTTTCTTTCTCCCAATGCTCACTCTAGCCCCCAAAGGCCCAGTGTTGCCATATGGCGACATTTTTTACAACTTAGGGAAAACACACCTAAAAATCTCTCTATCCTTCAACAAACCACATTTACATAAAGAATGAGTCTTATTGTTTAGCCTGGTAATGTCCTCGACTGGAAGAATATTCAAATAGGCCCTTTTAACGGACCACAAAGTTAGTCACTTTGTGATTTTTACTTAGCAACTTCACCCTGTTCCTCAGATGTAAAATAAAACAAGATTTATGTAAGTAAAACACCTCCAGTATTTTTTTCTATGTAAAGTAAGATGTAAATATTGCCTTGATATCATTGTAGTTCTCAGTTTATACATTATCTCTTATTTCTAGCTACTTTTATCAATGTTGGGTCTTAGTGGTAGCAGAATTCCCCTATGTACCATCCCCATTCAGTCAATTGCTATTCCTCTTCTATACATCAAAAACTTGCACAGACATCAGTTTTTATCATTTAAAAGTTTGTTACACATTCTGTGTCAACTATTTGTAATCAAACGTTTTATTTACACATTTTTTAATTCTATTACTGGTTTATTTCAAGTAAGCTCCAAGTTTCTGTAGCTTATAGAATTTCTATAGCTAATGTATTTCTGTTTTCCTAATCCTGTTTTGGATACCTTTTTTCTGTATGTTATTCCTGACTGAGGGCAGTGTGATAATATCTTGAGGGATGTGATGTGGTATGTGGTGCTTAGTCATGTAAAATAAGGGGCATGGACAATCAGTAGTTAGTAATAGGCTATAGGTGATGGGCAATTAGAGAGTCATCCATAGGCCAATAGGCCATCCAGACGGTATTGTTTGAATAAATAGGTTCTTTTAAAATGACTATCAATGTAATCTGTGACGTCATTGAGGCCATGCAAAACGGGGAAAGTGGTTTTGAGATGGACACTGAAGATGAGAGTGAGGAAGAGGAACCAATAAACATTTGCCACTTTGCCCCCCAGACTGTGCCTCGCAACAGGTATCGCTGCCAAAAAAAAAGAATTCTACACCCCCAACACTGACTTTTCAGGACAATCAATTATTTCTGATGTCATCTGCCCAAATACACCCCTTGAGTACTTCCGGAGGTTTGTGTCTGAAGAGATGATCCAATCATTGGCACAAAACACAAACGAGTACAGTTTTCAAAAAAAAGGAGTATCCATAAACACCTGCACAACAGAAATAGACCAACTGATTGGTATGTACCTCAAAATGGGCATAGTACAAATGCCTGGAGCCAGAGTGTATTGGGAGACGGTCACCAGATATGCCCCTGTTGCAGATATTATGTCCCGTAACAGATTCCAATCTCTACTGGCATCTTTACATTTTGAGAACAATTTGTTGTTATCAGAAGAGGAAAAAAATTATAAATTGTGGAAACTTCGACCATGGCTTGAGGATTTCAGGAGAAATCCTGAACAACTGGCTACACTTTTCTACTTTGCATCAAGTGCGACGTGCGTCTTTGCCTGTCAGAAAACAAGAACTGCTTTTGGGATTATCATCACTAGGCATTGATTGTACAGAACTCAATAGTTAAAAAAAAACACATACATTTTGTTAGTATGTAACTTTGTGTAACGCTGTTTTATTTTTTTATAGAATGTTTATAAACGTTATTTAATAAACTATATGATAAATATATGTATTTTGTTTTTTATTGTCATATGATATTGGTATGTATTTGTACAGACTAGAAATAAGATAGATTAGCAATAAATACTTAAAAAGAGCTTTAAAATCCCACCAACTTGCTGAGACATAGTGAAAGAATCAGTGAAATTCTGCTACCACTAAGGCCCAACGTTGCCATATGGCAACGTTTCTGTAAAAAGTCTCAAAAAAAAAAAATCTTAAAACACACAAATTTATGAATCAATGACCTCCTACAACAATGTTTCAAAGGCCAAAAAAATTTTTTACAGCCTTTTTCTATATGTGGGTCTTTGGGGGCTAGGAAAGTATGAATGAAATTTAGAGGCTTCAAGACAATAGGGAACCTCCTCTTTTGTTTTTTGTTTTTCAATAGAGGATAAAATTAACCTGAGCAAAAACATAGTGCAGAAACGGCTGCTCACTTGAAAAGGGTTTGATGCAAGAAATAAATAAATTATAAAGCACCATTTATAGAGATGGTAAAAATAAATAATCTAATCTCAGGCATGCTGCCTTGTTACTAACGCTGCAGAAAGGGAGCTATTATTAGAAACACACACAACACCTTTAGTCAGAGATTCAGCAGCCGGACTGAAGCAATGTGCTCCATGTGCTGTCAGAAAGCATGTGCTGCAATGCACTGGACTAAATCAAATGTGACCAAAGGGATTTTAAGATTTCCAGTAACCATTTCATACATCCATTTACAAATCAGTGTCTGTTCATTCTTCATTTCATTGACATCATCGTTGACTTCCATTTTGCTTTATTTGAATATGTAGTTTATAAAAATATGCTCACAATTTAAAATTGAGCATGTTTTTTTTGTTCCCAAAGACCATTTTTGCCTGTTACAGATTTTTTTCTGTTTAAGCAAATATGAACAATTGATTGTATTCTAGCAGAGGTTTATTTGCATTTTTTTAACAAATGAGAAAAAAAATGAAGAAAACAGCTTGTAGCAAACTAACCCCCAAAGGCCCACCGTTAATTTTTTACAACTTAGGGAAAACACACCTAAAAATCTCTCTATCCCTCAACAAACCACATTTACATAATGGGTGGGTCTTATTGTTTAGCCTGGTAATGTCCTCGGCTGGCAGAATATTCAAATAGGCCCATTTACCAGACCACAAAGTTAGTCTCTTTGTGATTTTCACAGAGCAACTTCACCCTGTTCCTCAGACGTGGAAAAAAAGATTCATGTAAGTAAAACACCTCCAGTATTTTTTTTCTATTTAAAGTAAGATGTAAATATTACCTTGATATCATTGTAGTTCTTAGTTTATACATTATCTCTTATTTCTAGCTACTTTTATCAATGTTGCAACATTGGGTCTTAGTGGCAGCAGAATTCCACTATTTTATCTACATTCAGTCAATTGCAGTTCCTTTTCTATGTCAAAAACTTGCACAGACATCAGTTTTTTGTATCATTTAAAAGTTTGTTACAAGTTCTGTGTCAACTATTTGTAATCAAACGTTTTAATTTTTTTTTTCATTATTACTGGTTTAATTCACGTAAGATCCAAGTTTCTGTAGCTTATAGAATTTCTATAGCTAATGTATTTCTGTTTTCCTAATCTTGTTTTGGATACCTTTTTTCTGTATGTTATTCTTGCTTGAGGGCAGTGGGATAATATCTTGAGGGATGTGGTATGTGGTGCTTAGTCATGTAAAATAAGGGGCATAGGCAATCAGTAGTTAGCAATAGGCTATAGGTAATGGGCAATTAGAGAGTCATCCATAGGCCAATAGGCCATCCAGACGGTATTGTTTGAATAAAAATGTTCTTTTAAAATGTAGACTATCAATCTAATCTGTGAATTGTTTTTATTGTTTTAGAATGCCACATTCTAGGAAAGCCGGCATTGTTTACAGTGTGTCTGACGTCATTGAGGCCATCCAAAACGGGGAAAGTGATTTTGAGATGGACACTGAAGATGAGAGTGAGGAGGAGGATTTTGATTCCCCAAAAATGGAGAAGGGAAATCCCAGTGACCCCCCATTGGACACATCCAAGACAGCCTCATCAATAAACACTTGCCACTTTGCCCCCCAGACTGTGCACCGCAACAGGTATCGCTGGCAGAGGAAGGATTTCTGCACTGCCAAAACTGAGATTTCAAGACAGTCAATTAGTTCTGAAGTCATCTGCCCAAATACACCCCTTGAGTACTTCCGGAGGTTTGTGTCTGAAGAGATGATCCAATCGTTGGCACAAAACACAAACGAGTACAGTTTACAAAAAAAAGGAGTATCCATAAACACCTGCACAACAGAAATAGACCAACTGATTGGTATGTACCTCAAAATGGGCATAGTACAAATGCCTGGAGCCAGAGTGTATTGGGAGACCGACACCAGATATGCCCCTGTTGCAGATATTATGTCCCGTAACAGATTCCAATCTCTGCTGGCCTCCTTACATTTTGTGAACAATTTGTTGGTATCAGAAGAGGAAAAAAATGATAAAGTGTGGAAACTTCGACCATGGCTTGAGGATTTCAGGAGAAAATGCCTACAAATCATACCAGAAGAACACAACTCTGTTGGCGAAATGATGATCCCTTTCAGAGGGAAATTTAGTGGTATTAAGCAATACATGCGCGGTAAGCCAAACCCCTGGGGCTTCAAGTTGTGGGTACGGACTGGAATCTCAGGCATATTGTGTGACTTTGATGTGTACCAAGGCAGTCTTGATGGAAAGCGTGTAAAATCTGAACTTGCTGGATCTGAACCAGTGGACAAAATTCAGCACTGGGACAAAGTCAACATAAAAATTGAGGAAGTTGAGAAACCTAACATTGTTGGTGTTTACAACCAGTTCATGGGAGGTGTGGATTTGCTTGATTCATTTGCTGCAAAATACAAATTCCGACTGAAGTCACGTCGGTGGTACATTTACATCTTTTGGCACACCATCATCTTAGCTGTCATCAATGCCTGGCTTCTGTACAAACGGGACTGCAAAGCCGTAAATGTCCCCAAAAAGGACACACTGAACAGAAGACAGTTTCAGGGTCAGCTGGCATCCTCTCTCATCTTGCATAACACAACTTTAAAACCAAAAAGAGGACGACCACCCCAATCACCAGAGAGTCCCCTGAGTACCAGGAAGAGACACTCCAGTGATAACGGCAGTCAAGCCGCCAAGCGATCACCTGGACACCCACCAGAAGACATTTCAAAAGACATGTATGGGCATTTTCCAGGAAAAACAACCAAGGGACGTTGCCGGCAGTGTACAACTGGCTACACTTCTTTACTTTGCATCAAGTGCAACATGCGTCTTTGCCTGTCAAAAGACAAGAACTGCTTTTGGGATTACCATCACTAGCCATTGATTGCACAGAATTCAATAGTAAAAAAAAAACACATATGTTTTGTCCGGATGGAACTTTGTGTAACGCTGTTTTATTTTTTTTAAGAATGTTTACATAATGTTATTAAATAAACTACATAAAAATATGTGTTTTGTTTTTTTATTGTCATATGATACTGGTATGTATTTCTACAGACTAGAAATAAGAGAGATTAGCAATAAATACTTAAAAAAAAGCTTTAAAATTTTTGAGACAATTCTGCTACCCAATGGCAAAGTTTCTGTAGAAAGAAATTCACAAATTTATGATTCAATAACCTCCTACAACAATGTTTCAAAGGCCAAAAAAGTATAGGCTTTTTCTATATGTGGGTCTTTGGGTGTTAAATAAAACCACAGAGAGGGTTTTTTTTTTCTTTTATTGTAAAACTTTGAGGACAATTTCTAGACAATTGCCAATTCAGATAAAAAAAAAAAACAGTGCCATAGAAACAGAAAAAAGGCCAGTTTAAGGCAACCACACATGTTCCACATTTATAGAGTTATTATCTAATGTTTAATACTATTTATTTTATTATTATTTAGTTTGAGAATTACTTAGCTCCAGGCAGTCCAGAGAACTTAACCATCAGCTGAAAAAACATGATTTTCTTTTTCTGGAAACCAACCGAAATGCCTTATTTATGGTTAGACTGTACAAGACCCAGTGAGCACTTTAGCTCTACAATCGTGACAAACAGCATACAACAAATAGTATGACAGTAAGAAAGAACACATTCTTGAGTAGAGTGGATATTTAAGCACTGTGCAGGAACTTTATCAACCAAAATCATGTTGATCCAAAAACTTTGAAGATTATTTTTGTGAAATCCACTCATGCAATTGATGGAAAATCATGTAAATATTCATCAAATATAAAGACACATAATTTAAGTAAACAGGTTCTGGTGTCGCTCTATAAGCCACAAGCTCATAATTTCATATCACTTCAGTTGCAAAAGATTCAATATTTCCCCATTACTCATTTTTACAACCATATGTATGAGGTGGGTTAAATTTGGCAAACACTCTTTCTAAAAAATCAGAGAGGGATGAAGAGAGAAGGCCAGTGGAGATTTGCCAGCGGATGAAAATATTGAGAAATGAAACCATGACAGATATTTGACATCCATACCCATCATTACTCATCAATGAGTTTTGTTAATGTTGAGCAGTTAAAATCACAACAAAAATGATTAAAAAATTAAATAAAAAAAAGAATATCAAGGAAATTGTTGTGACATTTCAGCTTTCATTACATTTTAATCAAAAACATGAGGGATAAAAAGTGATACAAATATCTGGAAGGAAAACAATGGATGACTTGTAAAAATGCTGGGAAGCCTTTATGTTTCCAGCAGATTTTGGCAGGCTTAGTGAATATCTGACTGTTTCTGATTAATCCAGACTGAGGACTGAGAACTCTGTCCATTTCAGAATTCAGACAAGGACTGTGGTTTATAAAATGGCTCATTGATTGTTTTTTTGGCCCTCTGTATTTAAATCCTATCTAATTTTCATTAAACTGTGAAACATATTTTTTTTTTTACCAAGGACACAACATTTACAAAAACAAATTTATTTTAAATGAAATTCAACGTGGATGTGTTCTGTTTAGGGTCCAAGACTTCTTTTATATGATAAAGGGAATACACTAATTAATTCCCTTTATTTTATATGTTAAAATGTAGTTATTTCAAAGTATTATCTTAAAAGCAAAATTGAATCACAAACACAATTTTGATAATTTTCATAAATGAAAATTCTTTCTTCAGTTGAATTTCATATTTTGAATTCCCTAAATCATGTGAGAGATACTGTGTTTTCTGACTAATATATACAACATGGTGTACAGTATGCAGGGCCTGAGTCATAATGTCAGCAGTGTTTACAAAACCATCAGTGAGTTCTTTAGAGTAAGACTGCATTTGTGTTTCTGACCAGGGCAAAATACCAGCAGGAAACTGAAAAATAACCCAGAGTATAAGAGGTTAATGGTTTCTCTTCAACCCAACACAACTCCATAAGATATTTCTGATTCAAAACTCACTCTGTAGGGCAGCATAATGGTTAGCATTAGGAGGCCAGAACGTCACGTGATTTATGAGAGTCTTTATTGCCATTATAAGTTATGGCATTATGTTTATTTACATCTTTTTGAGCGATTCTTCCCCAGTTGGTTCAATGGTGTAATCTCAAAGTAGCTTGGTCCACAATATGCTTTTGATTGCCATTTCAACCCAACTTACATTGGTTTAGAAGGACCTATTTTCCTTCCACACCAGCAGTTATTTGACTAGAATCTCATACCTCAACAACATCCCTTTGCTTTGAACTCCTTTGATTCTACTTTGATTATGTTTCAGAACTTAGTTTTATATGTTGAATTGTGTTTAGAGATAGTGCTTTTGACCTTTTGAGAATTCTTTGATTTTACTGTAGGATTCATGCTGTTTATCAAAATTGTAAATATTGTACAAGAGTGTTGGGAGTTGGTAAATACATTTTTATTGGAAATATAAGGAGTTTTACTGGTTACATTTAGAACTATTGTTCAAAACTCTGTGTTCCTCAGATTCCTAAAGAAGGAAGATACATTATCTGAGTAAAATAGAACCCAAAGGAGTCAGCTGAGAACTGGAGAGCTGGAGAGTGGGAAACAGCAGATCTATGGGACTGGACGTGGGTATGAATAGAAATGAGTTCACTGAGATAATAAGGATTAAAGAGAGATTTGTATGTCAGAAAGAGCACTTTGAAGTGAATTTGGAATTTTATTGGAGATGTTGCAAAGTGGAGAAATATATTCAGCATAAGGGTTTTATTGTCTCTTTTGTATCTGTTCCAGACCTCAAGGATTCTCTTTCCATGATATATTTTGGACAATGGGACAATGCCGATTTCTCTTGGTTAACAGTTGGAGATGGAGTGGTGGTTTAATTGGTGAACTTCAATCCAAAACAGCTCTTCAACAGAAAGAATCTGTATTCACAAACAATTAAATGTTATAATATATAACACTGTATCCCAAAACAGCCTTCTCCGAACAAGAAAGAAAAACTAAAGACAACTATTAGAATACAATTTCCATCTTATTATTACTGAAATTACAATAAAAAAATGGAAATTGAATGCAAACCTAGGCAAGACCTTTATAATTTCCATCTAGAAGGTGGAAGAATGAGGGTCTCATAAATGAGAACTGAAAAGGACAAAGAACTTCTACATTAAGACCGGAACACAAAAGACTTAATAGGACCCTAAAGCTGATAGGAAAGCATCGCAGTGGAAAGTGTAACTGTTATCAAGCCGAGGAATCAGCTGAGCATGCACTTTCCCACTCTTTCCCACTCAACATGGAAAGGGAACATTTGAACAGAATTCATTGAAATAAAAAATGCTGAGTGAGGCAAAAAAACTACAAAGAAGTAATGAAAACAATTACTATAAAGTGTGTCATTTCTGATTTTAAGTAATAATTAATTTGGTTGAGCTTCTTACTGTGTGGCACGGTGGAGTTTGCATGTTCTCCCTGTGCTTACGTGGGTTTCTTCCGGGCACTCGGGTTCCCCTTCACAATCCCAAAAAACATGCGTTAGAGTAATTGGATGAACTAAATTCCCTTAGTGTACGTTGCCGTGTGATGGACTGGCGACCTCTCCAGGGTGAACCACTAGAGGTGCTGTGGGTTTTAACTGGGTGGTTTCTTTGGGTACCATTAACTGGTTTTCTTTGGGTGTTTTTGATCTGTATGAGTGGAGTTTTTGATCATTTATAAGGTATGCGGTCAGCCCGCTTGATTTACAAGAACCGTAACCAGTCAACTGACCTGATCACAATGCAAGGTTTAAATCAGTTCCCTTCAGTTAAGTGGAGCGAGGTATGTTGATTTGAGTCGTGTGTAATTGTGCATTTGTTAAAACATATGTGGTCAAATCGTTTATGGATTGATTATTTGTTGTATGTATAAGTTGTATTTATCTGGTGTTATTTTTTCTGTTTAGTTTTATGGTGCATAGGTGCACCGTGGATGGAAAAAGCTGCAAACGCACAAGGTGTAATGATAAACTGTGTGATGCACAATGATAAATAAAACGAGCACCCGTTGGAAACACTCTATGTCCCGTTTGACTGAAGGACAGCTATACCAAGCCTCTCGCCCAAAGTGAGCTGGAGCTGGAGCACCAGTGGAACCCCGTGACCTCGAAGGGAAACAAGCTTTATCCGTTCATTCAAACTAAGAATTGTAAGTATTGGGTATGTGCTAAGGATGACTTGCTCCCAACAGCATCTCTTAATAATGACACAACGGGTTCTGATTGGCAGAGACTTAAGGTGACATCATCATTGCACTTATGAAGATGTTGTTGTGTCTGGATTTATTAGGTTGTTAGGTTGCAGTGTTCAGATGTTTTTATGTGAATGTTATGCCACAAATTCAAAATAGTAAAGCCATAGCTTCAACCAAAGGACATTATTTAACAATCTAACATTATTCTTCTATTCTGTCTTGTTTAAAAACAAACTTTGCCAAATTATAATATATTCAATATTGTATGCATTATTACACAAAACAGAATTCTTTTCACAGTAATAGTATTCAATATGCCAGTTTACTAAAACAACTATATCCATTTGCACAGGAAGTCTGGGGCATCAACTACAATCCCTAATCTGTTATACTTGTACTGAATTTCTTGGATTGTGAATGTTTTTCTACCACAATGTTTATTGTTTTTGAATAAAACTCACTTGAATTGAACTCCACAGACCTCACACATTGAGGCACACAGCAAGAACACAGTTATTATTTAAGCTATTTTGGTACTCAATAGCTTCTTGGAAAGAAATACACAAAAATGAATAACATAACAAAATAAAAATAATGAGAAATAGAAACACAGACATTGTTTAGACATGTTTAGAACAGCGGCAAACGGGAGTAACCAGGCCAGGTTTGCAGTTTGGTTAAATGCCATTCAACATATACCCCCATCTTTCCTATCTCCAAGTTTGAAAAGGAAGAAGTGGGTAAAGAAATGATAATAAAGAAGAATAATAAGATGAGAAATATGAAGCCATTTGTTCACCAACCGTACAAAAAAAGCACAAACCTCAGGATTTTTTTTTCAACCCGGGATACAGAAAGTTTCACCCTTTTAAGGAATTATTCAGTTCACCAATTACTATTGACCAATTTTGGATTGTTCACACAAGCATTAATGGCATATTAAATTTGTTACAATTTGCATTAACATTAAAATCAAGTTTATATAACATGAATCAACAGCTAGAAAGTTTTTATGTCATCAGGAGCTGCCCAACGTGGGATATGAACATATGAAGCTGCTGTCCTTCTTGGATATGTCCATATTGCCCCCATGAGTGTGGAGATGAGGAGGATGTAGAGAAAGTTCAGTGAGAGATGGCATTGATCAGTTTAAAAAGGGAAATAGAGTAATTGATCCGAATTACATCTCCTGAAACATGTTAAACAGTCCCAAATTCTAGGGTTCAAGGGTTTCCAGACAATAAACTATTGATGTTCCGCCTGTTGCTGTCAATTTTAAAGAAATCAATGGCACATGTGTGAAAAACACAGAGCATCACAATCTCATGAGTCATTTCCTGTTCTCATGCAGCAGGGCAGATGGACAAGGACCCCTAGGAAGACCCTACGAACTGTGCTCATCCCAACACCATGGCAGCAGGTTTTCACCATCCTGCATGGACTGCCTAGCATGACAGATATTTCTTGCTCATGCCCATGGATTCATTCCGTGTTATTTTGCCAGAAGTAACATAAGGACATCTCCACAGATTCCAAAGAGTATCTAAATATAGGTGAGATCAAATGATGGGACTGGAAAGCTCTGAAGATAGGTCCATGAGAACACTGCCACCAAGTGGTCTAAAACTAGGCAGCAATAGTTACAACCAAGAGAGATGTACTCTCTTGAAACACAGTACAAGGAGGACCTGTCCTAACCTTTACAACAGAAACAAAACTGACCTTTAAAGTCACCAAAGTGACGGGTGACAGGAAAACATACACACACACACACACACACACACGCACACACACGCAGACATGCGCACACGCACACACACGCACACACACATACGCACACAAAAAGACATCCGTTATAGTGGTAACTAAATGTGATTGTTTATAAAAATAGAATGTAATGCTCCAGAGGATAAAATGGTTTGGCAATGGGCTACGACTGAAAAAGCAACGTAAAAGAAAATATTGATAATATTTCAAAACCAATTTTGGTACAGTTATTTTTTCTCTATAAGTTCACGGCATTTAATTTTCCATTCTTATCATGAATATCAAACCACGGTTACATAACTCTTCCCAAGACTGTTGTCATTGGAAGAATGGAATAAGAAACATGGGAAAAAAACTGATTGTTGGAAGAAATGGTGCTGGTGACTGAGGCAAGCAGATGTTTCAAGCAGGGGGTGTACGTGCCCCCAGTGCTTCAGTGCAGGAGAATTTTTCTATATTGTAAAGAAGTACTTTTCTTTGGATGAGGTGATAAATAGACACGTGCTGTGGTCAAAGCAACTACAGGATGTAACTTAAAAAAAAAGGGTGTAACCCTGGCATCCTGGCTAAACTGTCCCACTTGCCTCCGTTCATCAAGGCAGTGTAATACTTCCCTTATTGTAATAGGTTACATCACTCTGTCTCCCAGTAAAGTTCTGGTAAAAATGACAGAGGTCATGCTACTCAGGTATGCTGCACACATGATTAGAAAACTCTTTTAAAATATATTAAGTGGCCAAAAAAAGAACTTGTATCAAAACTTTAATTTCAGTCCAAACACAGATTTTTTGTAAAAGTTGTTTTTTTTAGCAAAAAAAACAAAAAAAAACATTTGAAATGAACATTGACCAACACAACAGAATTCTCCTAAAATGGCTGCATTTTTGGTTATAACCAGCAGTATAAAGTAACTCGTTACAAATACTCAAATAACAGTGGAGTTTTTCTCAGAAATTGTAATTTAGTGAGTGGTTTTTAAAATGTTCACTTTTAATTGAGTACATTTTTAGTCCTGAATCTGGATTTTTACTGGACTACTTGTTTTCAACCTGCCTTAACTACTTTATTATTATAGTTTTAAAATTTATTTTGTCCTTAAGAGATTTGCACCTATCACGTCCAATCAAATGGCGTATAAAGAAACGATCGCCACAAAACTGAAATCTAGCGAAACCATAGAGTAACATCAATAAAATCAGTAGAAATGGAAATTTTTTTTGTGAAAATAGCTTGTTAATTTTCTTTTATCGTTTCAATTACCAGGATGTTGAAACGATAGTTGAAAGTAGTAATAATAGTCTCCATATCACTGTTTCTCTCTCTTTATTTTCTTTTTTTAGTTCTCTTTATTTTGCTCTTGCTCCTCTCGATTTTTTCCCTCTCTCTCACTATTTTACATCTGTTTTTCTTTCTCTTTGCTCTCTTTTCTTTTTCCTCCATCTCTCTCTCTTTTCATGCTCTTTATCTGTTTTTCTTTCATGCTATTTTATTCTCTCCTCTTTTTTCACCCTCTCACTCTGTATCTTTTCTTTTTCTCTCCCTCTTGCTATTTCTATATTTTTCTTTCCTTTCTTTCTCTTTCTTGGGGCGGCACACTTAGTGGTGGAGTTGGCTGTCCCATTCTGCCGTTGTGGTCTTTGTCAAGCCAATTCACCCGCATTGCCCTGTATGGATGTGTGTGACTGTTTGGTGGTTGACAGGAGGCTGTAGGCATGAAATGGCAGCCACGTTCTGTCAGGGAAGCTGAGGACTACCAATACTGAAAATTTTAACCCATTTTTGAGCATCTGGAAAAAGTATAAAATGAATGGATTATTAGTATTATTTATTTGGTCTCACCTCTCCTCTATTTCTATCTTGCTTTGAAACACCCTCAAGAAAATGGCTCTGAATGAAGCTACATTTTTAATTTATAGGATATCAGGGGAAGCAACTTAACAGTGTAATATTTAGAAGAGCTACTTTTTACTCATACTTTTTTGTTGTATTTAGAACAGACACTTTTACTCTAATTTCTTTACTCTTTTTGGCAAGTAATGGTATTAATTTCAGTCATGGCAGTACTCTTTACATCACTGGTTGTGACACCACATTCAGTTTTGTTTTTGTGTACTGGGGTCAACCATCAATCTGAAAGTAAAAAAAACCATCAGATATATTTTATTTTACCGAAATACACTGTGATTATTGCAATTTTTATTCCTGATCTTGACTGGGCATACATTTAGTTATTTATCTTACAGAAAAAAAAATGTGATTAATTCAAAGCCATTTATTTCCTGAGTCTTTATTTTACTAAATCTTCTCACAATATGGTACTTGCATCACAGCATTCAAAGTGCCTCATGTGGATCCAGAGGGTTAAGACCCTGCTTTAGACACTTTAGTCTTTAAAATGAAAGAAAAAATGAAACAATTTCTTATTTTAATTAGGATTACCTTGCAAATTATCATAACTCTAGTAATGCTCGATTAAAACATAAAATATCAAACATTTTGAAAACTACACATTATATTTGAAATCAAAATTAAACAATAGCTGGGTTGCATTATTTCTACTTAATTTAAAACAGACACTGTGATTGGCACACACACCGGTGCATGCAGAGACTTCTAGAGGTTGAGGTGTAGTGGAAAGTGACTTGTTATTAGGGGATTATGTCTCCAGAAGTGTGACAGTCAGTGAATTGGAAGCCAGCTTCTAAAATGTCCAGTAATATATACAATATTAATAGTTAAACATCTTCCAGAGCACAAAATATGTTTTTCTCAGATGAACTCATTGGAAGTGTTGCATTTTCTGTGCTAATATTTTTAATCATGTTTACGCATGAGAAGCAAAGGTGCAATATACAGGGAATCAAACACAGACAAAATTATCACAAAATAAACCTTTTAAGCTGATAGAAGTCATGTCTGCTTAACGTCAGGGTCTTGATCAGCCTGTCTGGGTTTATTCTTTGATAACGACTGGCTGGATCCCAAGTATATCTGTCTGAAGAGCCAATCATTGTTCTATTCAAATAAGACTAATAAAATATGCTTTGTACTTTTAAAACAAATTTCTGTCATAGAAAAAGTGGTAAAAACAAAATAAGCAACATACAATAATGCATTTGTTTTCTTTTTACACTTATACATGTTTAAAATTGCATTTGTGCTATTAACTGTTACTTTGGAACAAAAGACATGAAAAACTAAATCAAGAAATAAAAAAAATCCTCTTTCTGCTCCAAAATGGATGAAATAATTGAGTTGAAATGCTTGGTAATGAGGTACCAAGAGAATCTTTATCGTCCCTTCAGATGCCATATCCATTAAAGTTGAGAGGTGCAGGTCATGCTTCATTAAATCAAAGCTGGTCTTTGCATCATTCTAAACAGTGAATCCTTATGAAAGTGCATCAAGAGCCAAATCCACACCCTGTTCTCGGAAGCACTTTTTATTTTACTTAATAGAGAGCAGACATTCTTTCTATGCTTTTCTTTTACTGACCTTTTAAACAAGTTGCAATCCAAGTTTTTTTCCCTTTTTACAATCAAATAAGAACCCATGGATGATGAAGGAGGAAGGAACAGACTAGGAACATCCAATATGATAATAATTGCTCTTCATCAACAAAATTCCCCTTTCTTTTCCCTCCCATCTTAAAAAGGATCTGCCAAGCCCTAGATGCTTTGAAGGCTAACTCCAGCTGTACATCCCATCATGCTAAGGCTTACTCTGCACACAACTAGACAAAACTTGTAGGAACTGCCTCATTATTGCAAAACAACAGATAACGGCACTAACCCACTTTTTTACATAAAGAGTACATAATAGTAAATAAAGTGAAGAAACACCATGAAATCTTCAAGGTATAATTGCACACAGTTTGTGAAAGAACTCAATTGGTAGGTTGTTCCAAACATCTCAGAGAACTAACCACAGATATTCTAAAAGTGTAGACGCTCATTATTTGTCAATTTCTAGATTTTGACAATGAAATGCTTTCTGTAATAACTAAAAGGTTTTCCCCCCGTTCAACAATGTCTACTGCAATGTATGCCCGCCCCACACCCCCCCTAAAAAACACACAAAAAATTAAAAACGTCAATACATAAACAAGCAGCTTCAAACTAGTCAAGAGGACCTAAATTACTGAGAGGAATGTTGCTTCATGAAAGCTTGCTCTGATAGAGACGGGAAAACTTCAGCACCCCATGTTAGTATTTTTCTTTAGTATTATGCTACAAAATACAGAATATACTCCAATTGTTGTAACAAACATCAATATCGCAAACCTAGTAATGTATATTCATGACAGCACGGACCTGTTCTGTCTGCTTATTTGGTCATTTCAACTTAAGGTTTTAACCTGAATCAAAGAAATCATTTTAATGATAATGTGTCCATTCCTCCAAGTTAGAGAGAGAAAAAAAAGGATTCTTTGATAAGACAACATTCTAGTGATGAAATTTAATGGCTGCAATGCTTGGCTGATTTCCAGGTCTGATAGAGAGAGGGTTTGAGTTTTATGTAGCTCTACTCAAGTGGTTTTTCATAAAGACACTAAATTGGGAGTCAATTTCAGTCATGTTCCTGCTGAGATGCGACATTGACTGATGCTTTCACCCCTCAATAAGAGATTTCATTTCAGCGTCATATCCCAGAAATATTCCCTTCTGCTGGGAATATATTCGAGCATTCATCAGATAAGAAAGACCTCAGAGTGTGCTGTGTGGTATAGCTATGAAATAGTATCAACAGAACAAGGCCCCAGCATGCAGAGAAGTCTAGAATTTCACCCTTTTCACAAAATTTGATTCTGTGGATTTAACACTACATCAACAAAATAATTATACAAAGTATACAAAAACTAAAACTGGACGGTGGAGTAAGAAGTCGCATTGCTTCAGCTGGAGCTTATGAGTGGAGCAGGAAACATCACATCAGATGTAAATGGCCCATAACCTTGCTAATGCATTTTCTGTTTTCTTTGTAACTACCCATTTAATTCAAAAGAAATATTTCCCTTAGCTACCCCTAGTTTGGTGCAGTTAGTGACACCTTTAAAGGAGCAAAACTTCCCAATTTGTCTTAGCAGCCATAAAACAGGAGTGCTTTAGCATTTTCTAACGTCTTCATCTGTTCTCCAGATCTGGCTATAGCAGTTCTGATCTCAGCTTAGCATAGATCATTGATTCTGATTGAACCAGTAGATATTGTTAGATTTATTTGAAATAAATTACATTTTGGCTAAGTAATCAAATAACTTTGCTACCACAACATGGGTAACTCTAAATAGAAAACATATAGTTTAAAATGGAAAGTCGTCGACCATTTTGAAATGAAATGCTAATATCTAAAATGCTAATATATGTTAAGAAAGGTTGGGTGAAGATTTAGAATGAGATCTTTTAGGTTCTTAGGTAATATTTGTATGTTATTGATCGCTCTTGTTTCTACGTTTGCTAAAACTTTGTAAAGAGTGGTGCACACATGATCCTATGGAATGTTTTTGGAATTAAAAAAAAAACTAAGAAACTAAAATTGGATCACTGAAGTGAAGGCCACACACAGTACAGTCATCATCCTGAAGGTGTTGAGGAACGCAAAAGAAAAATAATAGAACATTACCATTTTCATCAATGAGGTCCTGTGTCTTCTGAAAAGAGGCTGTCAGGGTGGGGCTTGGAAGAACCATCAGAACAGCCAGGTTTGGTTTGAGTCCAGTTTCCTGCTGCTGTTGAAGAAAAAGTACTCCCAAAACTGGCTCTAAGTACAGATGATCACACAGCAGCTGCAACTGATCAAATGCTGAATGAAAGCACATTCAGTAATTACATGTCAGAGGTCTTATATTGATGTTCAAGAGGACAGTTCATGTTGCACACCCTCTGGATTATGTCAAACTGCCTTTAGGTCTTTTTAAGACCTAATGGATTCATATGCAGTAAGCTAAAAAAAACCCAACATTTAGCAACCAATACATACAGCACATTAACTTTGCCATCAGGAGCAGGTTGCCCCCTGGAAATGTCTCAAAAGGTCTGCAAAATCAGTTCTGTTTCCCTTCACTCTGTCAACCCCCTCTTGTGGTTAGGACATGTATTGCGTAATCACACATAGCTAGACTTGTGACTAATGGCACAAAGTTTCAGCCAAACTATGAATGCATCAGGAAAGGAAAGACAACTTGTGTTAAAATTACCAAAATGTTAAGCAACCGATCACAAACAATGTTTTCAGTGTCCTTTTATGGCAAATTTCAGCAGTTAAAAGATTAACAAAGCAATACAAATGTTAAAAACATCAGTGTTTTGACTCTTATTCATGTTTTTTTTTTGCCTAATGTAAAGATATTAAAGTGACCATATGCAAATTCTACTTTTCTGAGATTTCTACTATGTATAGTTTTGTATTCTGATCAAATGCATACAGACATTTTGGTACATTCATTTGCATATCCTATGTTCTATTTCTGGAAGGTCAAAATGCTGTACTCCTCATACTTTCTACTCAGCATTGTAAAGAGTCAATTCTGAGAGCATCAGTGGGATGGAGCCAGGGAACCAAGAACCCTTGATGTCTTCAGAGTGCAGAGCAGGAGTAATGGAGAGTAGCAGTTGAGTTGAATTGGAGTGAACCACAGGTGTGACGGTAGAAACCCAGAAGAAATACAGCAATCCACACGGGAAAATCCGAGAAGGCAAAGAGTGATCATGGAGAGTCAGGGGGTGTGAACCGTAGATCTGACAACTTAGGATGTGCATGGGTGATCTTTTCAACTCGGGGAGATTGATTGGCTGAGTGCTCTGATTGGTTGGTTGTTTCCTAGAGGTTATTGTCTGCAGGTGTATTCATAGAGGTGATCTTGATTGCTGGCTCTTTCTCTTCTGGGCACGCAGAATTCCTGACACCACCAAAACTTGCCCACTAACTGTGGACAGAACAAAATAATAAACCCAAGTCTATTTCAAAAAGCTTGCTCTAAAATAGGCATCATATTTTAAATATGTGTGCACGACAGATTAATGTGATATCCTAATGAAACTTAATGGGTAATGTATGTCCCCTTAAAAGAAAAGAATGGCATTTATTATAAAATAGAATGGGCAAAACAAACAGATAATATCTGGGAGAACTATTGGCGTCTGTAATTGTTTGACAAACACAAAGCTTTAATTGTGTAAAAGCTTTTCGTAACAACAGCATAAATCACAATATGCATTTAAACAGTATGTTTAACATAACAACACTATATTATTTATATACATGTAAACAAGCCATTTATGCAGGAAGTCAGTCTCAGTTGAATTTTTTGCAGTAAAGCATCAGGTTTTTATTCATTCTCATAATATTTTGTGCCAGGGATTCAAAGCTAAGATAGGACATGATGAACCTAACGTCACTCTATCTGCAAGAAGAGAGGAATGTGTGAAAGAGGTCAGCATGGATCAGTATATGGATAAAGGGCACATGGGTTGCACACAGAGTAAATAATTCACATGGTTTGCACTCTTGTGTGTTGGCATAGGAAAACTATGAGTCATGTGAGAAGAATCTTGAGGAGCTTCATGAAGACGAGCAGCCAAGTTTCTTAACACCTCATGATTCCATTTCTCCATAAGGGTAACACCACACACTGAGCAAAGAGAGCAGATCTGCCATCATAAGAAACTGTATACTGTTTAAGGTCAGAGGATGACTGCATGTGGACAGAGAAGAAAAACAAACAGATGAGCAGGAGCCCTCCAGCCAAATATAATTTCTTTAGAATACTTTCTTTAAATACTTTAGAGCTCTATTAATACTGTTTGTAATGAATCTGCTAGAAACATAACACAATGAATCTCAGAGTTGGCTAAAAAATCTCCATCAGTCATGAAAGGTAAAAGTTAATTATGAAAGATACTCAACAAACCAGATAATTTACATAAATGGAATTTACTTTCATCATTTTCTTAAATGGACTAATTCTCTGCTATATAGTATGGGTTAAACATAGGAAGTGAGTTTAGTTTATAAATCAAGTCATAAGCAGTAGGCCAGAAGTAGATGCCTAATCACTTCTGGATCGGAAATGTGCTTATCTTCTATACTTTGCAATCCCATGATGGAGGGATGAGATGCGACTGAAACAGGGTTAAATTTGATTTTTGGATTTGGATTGGAATTGGCCATTGGCCACAAATTAGAATTTTTATTTAAAATGTAGGTCCTTCAACCTACCCATTTTAAATGAAGCCATTTTATCACTTAATAAATAGCAGACTTTGCTTAACTTAGATAACTAATTCTGACTGGACCAGTAGAATTTCAGTTGATATTGTTGGAAACTATATTCCCTTATCCCTTAAATAATCTTAGAACATTGCTGCTACAGCATGGGTATCATTAACCTTTAAAAGTCTTTGAACGTACTGGTGCATGTGCCAATCACACCGGCTGTTTTGTATTAATGTTTAGCATGTTTATTGACCCCCTTTAGGAGAGATTCGCCTGTTTCATTTTTTTTTTTTTTTTTCAATGGTCACTTTGTTTTGACCTTTCTTTGCCTTTTTGGGATTTAATACATTTTTATTTTGTCTCGACACATTTTGATTCTTGTTACAAAACATAAAAATGGTTCATTCTCATTTTTTGAGATTTCTGCAGTAATTATGACAAAATCTAATACTATTGTCTTTCTAATTTATCTTTTTGAACAGTTTCAGGTTTTGTGTGCAATTAATATGTAAAGTACTGAAAAAAGTCAGTTATAGTCAATATGGACCAAACTCTCTGAGGAATGTTCCATGTACCATGAACGATTAAGGCAGTTCTGAAGGCAAAAGAAGGTATAACCCAGTACTAGCCAGGTGTACCTACATTTTGAGTTTTTTCCGGCTTTTTTTCATCAACATAACTGCAGACCTTGGTACAATAAAGAAAACTGAAAACTTGAACACCACACTTTTGTAGTATTTGTGTTATTTATGTTCTTTACTGTTACTTCATGCATTGTTGATGGAATTTCATTGAAAACATTTTTATCATTGTCAGAGTTCCCCAAATGTTGGTGGGCAGCAGAATTTGACACTTTTTGGGACACACTTACTTTCCATCACATGTTCGCATGCCTATGAGTGGAGGTGAATGAAGTGAAGCTTTCTGATTAGCTAACGTTGCCCATAGCACCGTTTAAAGTCCTCTCTACACCCTTGCAGTAATTGACTGTTATAGCAGCTGAGCTGTGGACATCCTTGAAGGGTTTATAAGATGATTAAGAAAATCCTCTGGATGGAATTTGAGTCAGCCTAGTCAAAAGCCACATTATTCCACAGAAACCTTTGGCCAGCAAGACAGAGAAGAAAAATCTGTAATTGTCTGAATACCTGTTTTATTTCAACACTTGCCACATAAAAAATAAGGCTGAGTTCAGTTCATAATTATTGAAAGCTTGGCATTAGTCAATGACCCGCTATACTGTTAAATATCTAGCTTTTGCCCAACACAAACTGTTATTAGTTGGCTGAGAATTTTTGCTGTTACAGGGCTCTAAAAACTTTGAAGATTGATTGACAGATTGGGATTTGGTGTGTGTTTTCCAAACAGCTTAAGGCTCAAATGGCAAGCAATTTGGAAATTCCATTTCATTACAATGTTGCATAATTCTTAAATTTACAGAAAATGGCAATGATGTCATTCAGTAAAGAACTCCAATCCTTTTACTACTATGCCAATCGTGGTTCAAAAATACTATCTAAATGTGTCTTTTTCATCTAAATAAACACTGGATAAATATCTCTCAAAAACAAAAGGGAGAAAGACATTCATATGTTTGAAAGATAAACTTAAACTTGTGGTAATAAAACCTGTGGTATTTGCCAACCAGATTAAAAGGAAAAGTACAATTTGGACAAACTGTTGTTTCAAACAGTAAACGGCTATATTCACAGTTTCTAAATGAGGTGAATTTAATCTAAAATACATTTTTATAAAAATTTGTTTTTGAAAATTTGATGAGAAATTGTTACAACTTTAAGCTTAAACTTCAAATTACAGTTTTAACCACAATTTTTTCCATTTTTGATCTAAAACCTCCTTTTGTTGGTACATTTAAATGGTAAAACAAACAAATATGTATTTATTTATATCTAGATATATATTATAAAGATGTGATGCATAAAACGTGAACTTAGCAAATATATCATATAAAAAATATATATACAATAAATTTATTTATTTATTTTCTTTTTCTATTGTCAGCTTTTTTGTTGTCAATGGAAGACCCCCAGGAGTTCTGGACCCCCTCACTCCACAGCAGACCCTGCCTTTGTAGGCCCTTTATTCTCTCATCTGTCTTTTTGAATTCTGCCCCATGACCACAATCTTTTCAAGGGGCTCCTAAAGACTCGTCTGTGATTGGAGGAAGCACAATCTGATCTGAAGAGCGTTTCCCGCAGGCATGCTGGCCTCCATGGCTGAATCACAAGTCTGGCGTCCCCAACACACTCAAAATGTGATTCTGCATTTCCAGCAATAACAAATAAATTATTTCACAGTCTACTCAGTCCAAGTGGTCTCTCTAGAGCGTTTTTGAGAGAAAATTACATATTTTACCACAATTCGAATTGGTGGTAAGAAGTGCACTTTTGTGTTTTGCCAAGTTTCAGATGTTTTTATTTAAATTAAACTTTACTAAAATACAAAAAAAATAAAAAAAAACTGAAATATAAACTTAAGAAGAATGGAGATTTTTGGAAAGTTTTCCAAATGAAAAATAAAAGTCTTTTGTGTCATAATCAGATGTATTTCAATCTATTCTTCTTCAAAGTGTTCAGATGGCACCTTCATGCCTCGCTTCTCTTCTAAGAGCATCAATAATGTTTGAATCAGGTAAATTTGCAGGATATGGGACATGTTTATAATGCAACATCAAGCATCCCATACATTAACCCAAACAATGACTAGCCATGTTTCCATCCAAAGATGTGAATGAAATTTATGCACAAAACTGGAATATTTGTTATGAATTATGTACTGTACTGAATTATTTGTAAACAAAGCACCATTTCCATCCAACGACTCCAAGAGAAGGACACTTTCTAATAAACTGCTGCTAATTATCAAAAGAAAATTTTAAGTTAATTTAAGCTACATTAAGAGAACGCTTTTTTCATTCGATATTCCAAAATGTGCATAAAAATCGGTAGATGGAAACTCAGATTGATCTGCCCCAGTGCAGGAAGGTTGAGGTTGAAGCATTCTTTTTAGGAAGCTGCTGATTAGTTTGCAGCTGTATTTCAGGTTAAAATATTCACAATATTTCTGCCTCCCCTTGAACCAATATGTATGTCTCAGACAAATCACATTTCATGAAACATAAGAAATGTATATTTGTAGATAATCTGTGATGTACTTTAATCTACTCAGAAGCAATAGGGGAACACCCAAAACATACATTTTCTCCATTGATGCACTTTTGCAGGTTAAAGGTCACTCCACTCAACTTTCTTTCAGGGCAGGATCTGCCACTGCATCAAATAGGCTTCCATTGTCTAGCTAGGTTTGTGTTGGAATAGAACCCAAATGGGCATTTTGTTAATGCTTCTACTGCATTACTTATGTTGAATTAGGTTCCTTGGTCAAGGATTACCAGCATTACACTGGTGTCTGTGGCTCAGCCAGTAAAGCATTGGGCTAGCCACGCAAAGATTGGGGCTTCAGACACCAATGAAAGCAATAACTGAGCAAATGTGTCATCGGTTTAAAATGTAAGTTGTTTTGGATAAGAAAGAACCGGAAAATGTATAAATGTAAATTTATAGTTCAGCATTCTGCTCATAATTGCTGGCCAGAAGTTCAACTGAATTGCCATGTTTTTTTTTTCCTTTTTTTTTGGTCATTTCACTGTTCACAAGTGTAGTGTAATCACTCTAGATGTTTTGAGGAAAGTTTAATAACATTTCTTACATTTTCTTCATTCTTGATTTAAAACGACCAAATAACCAAACATCAAGACACCAAAGAATGTATTTATAACAAGTTTTCCTCTTTCTCAATAATATTTAATGCTTATTATAATTACATTTAGAAAAAAAATGTATGTGATCCACCAATGCTACAGTGTTCAGGTGTGTACGCATTTTATGGCTGGTAACGTAAAAATCATAAAGGTTTTAACAGATTTCACTGAATAAATTTTATCTGAATACAAGTCTCTTGTAATCCATACTGTTGCATCCAAAGCACTCTATTGTTTTCACTAAACATTGCACATGAAATAACCCCCAGCCATTCTGCCAAAACTCTGTGCCAATCTAAACCAAATAACATCACAACTACCCTATAGTTACTTCCATCTCAAACAATCTTTGTGAACATTATTGTTCTCCTCCTAAACAAATTCAGTCTGGTTTGTGTGCACGTTCCCATTGTGCACTGTGTGTACAATTTCTTTTAAAACAACATAAGAAGAAATAAACATCCTGTGTCCTCATTTAACCACAGCATTCTCTCAACTATTATTTCCTTTGCTTGGCATGTCAAGAGTCGGGGGTGCAAATATGGACAGTGAGGAACCTGGGAAATGCTTTTGTTTCTTTCTCAACGTAGACTTCCAGAATGGCTTGAGCTGAATCTTTAAAGACAAAGCCAATCATCGAGCCAGAAAAAGCTGAAGTGTACAGAGCAGCCAAGTATTCAGCGCCACATACATTTATTTGAAGCACACTGCAGCAAGCTTTTTAGAAGATCAGGAATAGTATATCTTAAAGTTATGTTTTACTCATTCTTAAAATATGGAGCATGTAAATTAGCTAAATTAGCCATTACAAAAGAGAAAAACAGTGAATCAGAAGAGAGCATTAAAATACAGAGGACAGTCGATAGACACTGTTGAGATGAGCAGACAATTTGTATTGTTTGTTATTGCAACGTTTTGAATTTGTTTCTATCAACTGAATAATAATAATCATTAATCCATCCACGGTGGTCTTTAAGTTATGATTCACCATGTTGCCCTGTGGATTCAGGATTTCATCACAACATTTCCGTAGCATTAATCATCAGCACTATGATCTCATTTCTATCCACTGAAGTGATTATTGATTTCTACAGAGAGTAAAACTGAACCTCTTTCTGTATTAAACGCTCTGCAAAAATCAGTACAAAACAGTTTCAATCAGCAGAGAAACCCACAAGCTATGCAAAGAAACAACAACAGAGTTCTGCTTGGACAAAGTCAACAGACTTACTAGAAAAACAAGGAATTGTGCATTAATGCAATGCTGAGACTTACAAAAGTGCAACCTGTAATCGTACAAACAGCCAAATCCTATTCTGTGAGCTTTACTGGAACCGCCGTCTGCTGTGTCATTCCTCAGTGCTATTCCTGGCCTGTTTCCTTTTTCTCTCCGCTCTACTAATGTCTAAAGATAAACGAAACACTCAAAACCAGCATTTTTCAGAGCCACTGAGGGATTTTTAGCCATTCTTTCTGTGGATGCCTGTTTGCATAAATTAGTGATGGGTTGATGCTTAAAATTTTCTAGAGACTGTATTATATTAGCAATGGTGAACCTTGTGTTTTCTGAGGATCTTTCAGAGGATCTATGAACATGATTTACATAAAGCTGGAAAGAGTGGCAAAGGTTTTTTCGCTAGTGTACTGTTCCATACAAGACACTTATGTACAGTTGCTATTCTACCAAGAAGTAAGTAGACAGTCAAAATGACGCCAAGAGCACAGACTCATCAATGCGGTAAAGAAATATATACATATGATGGTACCTCGATCTCGAACAATTTGTATGTCGAAGCAAGTATTACACGGCGTACAGAAACAACAGTATAAGTAGATGAAAAAAAAATGGAAAACCAGAGAAAAATCAAGTAACGTTTCTTCAATCCTTAAATCTACACAATGCTAATATAATAAATGATAATAAAACAGAATAAAACACATGCAAAATATGTAATATGTATACAAATGTGAAACCTTACCTTGAGAGTGAAGCGATGTGTCGGAGGAGATGGAATGGATGGCAGAAAACATTACGGCACCACATTATCCACTGAAAGTTAACTTTCTCTAGATATTTCATCAGGATAATTTGAAAATGCATGCACTTTGTCTTTTTTACACATCTACGGGAAGCACTTCGTCAAGGTTATTGCTGGGATCAACCTGTTAGTAACTAACTGTCATTAAAGACATGAAGAATCAGCATGTTTTGTATCATTTCTAGACACATTTGTTAATACCCACCAACATTAGATAACAATTTCATAAAATTGTTTAGGAAAAGAGAAACTGAAATTCCAAATGGTTCAAATGCATTGCCACTACACATTTAGCACAATGCAATTATTTGATTTAACAAATGAGTAAAAACAGAAGGAGCTGAGTTGCTCTCAAAAGTTCTTGATCTTTGTCAATCTATGTTCCTAACCTTACCTATGACCATGAAGTCTAGGCCTCCTTGCTTAACCTTCTCCCCTCATAACACAAATGAAGAAGGCTAAAAACACAAATTATTTGTTATTGAACATCTTGGGATATGTATGAAAAATTTGTTCTGGCTTAATCTGTTTAATGGCCGTTGACAGCTCAATAAATTTTGTTGATCCAATATATATATTTGTGTGGATATATTTGTGTGTCTTGGCAAAGAAGATAATAAAAAGGAGGATAATGAAATGGTTTATTTCTATGATATGGTTTCTTAATGTGGGTGGTTACATTGTGGGCCACGAGGCCCCCTGCTGCTAGAGGCCTGAGAGCCCCACACTGTGACTGACTGATAGAAGGAGGGGGGAGACCGGGAGAGTGAGAGAGAGAGAGACAGAGAGAGAGAGAGAGAGAGATCTATAAAAATCTATAAACCTCAGTAGCATATGTTTGAGCAGCATTATATTTTTTATGTACGATATGTGGACAAGAGGTGAGGAAGATTTTAAAGTCAGTCAAATCTGTTTATTTCAGAGACGACTTAGCTGATGCTGTCTGTAGTAATGAGTCTGAAAGAGTTTGCTTTAGGGTCCCACCTACTGTGCAGCTATTGGCGTAGAAAATGAGTGGGTGTGGCCAACAGAAGACAGGAGAATCCAGTGAGAAGTGGGTGGCCAACATCCTCAGAGCTTGTCAGTTCACGCAGGGCAGTGAGTACATTGGGTTTAACACATTTTTGGGTGAGAGGGGTGTATTCATTAAGGGCAAAACCTGTACTGACTTCAAATAATAGTGTAATGGACAGAAAAAAAGGGATTGAAGTCCTGCCTTTTTTATGCTCTATCCAGTATTTTTAACTCAATTATGCAGTTTCCGTTATCAATTTTAACTTGTACTGTTGACTGCCAAGGGGGGTGGGCTGCTCGAATACTGCCCACTACACAGAGGTTGGGTTAAGCCTATATGGGCGGAGCATACAGTGGACAGGCAAAGCCAGTGAGAGGTGGGTGGGTAACTTACTTAGGGCTTGTCAGCTCAAAGGGCCCAGAGTCCACTGGCTTTTAGACACTATGTGCACTTGAGATCAACCAGAGAGGAGGAGCAGCCTGCTTTTGAGAATTTCTGATAAACCCGTGGACATTCAAACACAAAACACAAGAAGAACTTTTAACCCTTTTTCTTCTGAAATCCAGCAACAGGATTAAAATTTCTATTTGTTTCACTCGGCTCCCATTTCATTGTGAGAAGTGAGAAGAGGATGGCAGAGCAGAGGAGGCAGGTGTCTGTGAGCCAGGCTGTGACCCTGGTACTGGTTCTTCTCACTTCAGCAGCTTCAGCAGAGGAATATGACTACTACAGCTGGCAATCAGACAATATTCACAGCGGGCGCTTCTATGCGAAACAGCCACAGTGTGTGGACATCCCAGCAGACCTGCGGCTTTGCTACAATGTTGGCTACAAAAAGATGCGCCTGCCAAACCTGCTGGACCACGAGACCATGCCTGAGGTAAAGCAGCAGGCAGGCAGCTGGGTGCCACTGCTGGCCAAACGATGCCATGCTGACACACAAGTGTTCCTCTGCTCTCTCTTTGCTCCGGTGTGTCTGGATCGGCCAATCTACCCCTGCCGATCTCTGTGTGAGGCTGTGCGGGACAGCTGCGCACCGGTCATGGAGACCTATGGCTTTCCCTGGCCAGAGATGCTTCAGTGTGATAAGTTCCCCATCGACAATGACCTGTGCATACCAATGCAGTTCTCTGCAGGACATGCTACACAGACCCCAGGTAGGACTTGAAAAAAAAAAGGAATTAACGATAAATTGTGTTATTTTGCCATTATATCATCCAATAAAATACAAATTGGTATAACTTCGATTTTTCGATCATTATTTCCAAATATTATGATAACTAGCTTTAAAACAATTATAAAATAAACATAGAAATAAAATTTCATGAAACATTATAACTAGCAAAATGTTGAAATGTCTACATTTCAATGCAATTTCTTCCTTCAGACCTGCACGTTTTTCAAAAAACACTCACTGACCAGTGCTATGCTCTTTTCCCTGTGACTCTTTAGAAAGTAAAATTAAGGAAACTCTTGCACAGACCAAAAATCGTTCCCTATCTAAAGCAAACATCTCACAAGGAATGTGGAGAGGAGCTTTCCTGCTACACTTCCCATCTTTTGCTTTGTTTAATCATGCGTTAAGCTTCAAACTAACCAGGCAGCCAAACCCTCTTGATCACTAATTAGCCGGAAACGTTATGCATTACTTTGCCTGCCAGAGACAAGGAACCTTGTGATGACCAGAGAAAGAACAATAGAAGAACAATCTCTGCTTAATCACAAATCAAAGTGCTCAAGTTTTCAATTTTCAATTAAAACTAAATGAACTAGAATCAACAAGAATCGTTTTTGGTATCACTTTCTATTACTGCGTGTTCATTCATGAAGCAATACAGTGTATTAGGCGAAGAATGTTAAATTAAACAACCAGAAAATGAAAGCCTTTTACGAAATACATTTAAAAATCTTTAAAGTTACTTAAAATGTTAAGTTGTTTGTTCTTTGCACAGCTATGTAAGAAACAGAGGGAACTAATTCAAGTCTATTTGATTCCTCAAGTTACAGCGCCAAGGAACTGTGCGTCTAAACACGCACTCTCTTCACTTTCTGCTGTTCAGATTTGAAGGATTACAATGTTCTCAAAAAGAAGAAAAGCAGCCTTTGCAAAAATGTGACTCCATAACACTGTTTTCATACTTCCCAGTTAAGTAGCTTGGCTTCTGTTAAAATAATAAGCTTCTTAAAATTGCAGCAAACGCAAGAGCGAGGTTTCGAAAAAGAGAGACCTTCGAGACAATATCGATTACAGCTATAGCAGTTCTGAAATTACATGATGCACAGTTTGAAAAGTTGCAGAAGTAAGTAAAAATTTAGCTTTCCATGTCGCAGCTGCATGAGAAAGTAGTTCATGGCCAAGTATTTACTAAGATGTGTGTTTTTAGTGAGAGCGCACATCGATGTGAAACAGGAGTCTAGAGATAACATGACAGCACAAACCCTCTTTTGGCATGGTCTCCAAATACAAGAGGGACCACGGGAGATCAGGAGCTGATTTTTCCCCTGTGGTTTGAGGTGAAATCCTGGGATGAGGCCCGTTCACCACAGACATGTTTCTCAGGCTCTGACAGTAAAGGATTCATTCCTGTAAATAACATTACTGCAAGGGGAAAAAAAACACATGCTTTGACTGGAATGTTGACGTACAGTAGGAACTTTACTGAAACTGCTATCAAATTTAACTGTGGATAATACTTTAAAAAAGTTATTTTCTTTCTTTGCAGTTTTAATGGCAGAATTAGTGAGGTGAAAAAAAAATTGAATTATCTTCTTAAGTTGAAACCGATTTGATCAAGTGATGTTTGTAGATGTAAACAAATACATTAAGTCATGTTATTTTACTTTAATGTGTACTGACAAAACCACATCAATTTTTTTATAAATATAATAAATATAATATAATAAATTCAAATATTTTAGCAAAATGCAACTGCTAAAATTTCTTTTTTCATAAACAAAAACATATTGATCCATTGTATTTATTGGCCTATTCCCGCTTAGTGTAATTGGGTTCTGCCACAACATTGGTTGATATGTGCCTCCTACACCCACAAACAACAACACCCTACAAAACATTCAAAAAATGTCAAGCTTAAAAAAGAGAGTAGAAGCATATGAATAAATGATTAACCTGAAAGAATGACTCACAATCTATTTAATGACAAATCGATCTGTTAAATGTTCAAATACCTGTGCATTTCATTAGTAAACGTGTCGTCTGAGATTTGGGTGGGGTTATTTTAAATTTTGACCAATAGTAAACAATTGGACCAGGTATTGGAAACCCAATACTACTTTGGCTGCAGGATTTTTTTGGACCAGAAAAATTTGCCATAGATCAATACAATCTTATATCCTATCCAATATTTTAAGAATATATAAATTTAGTATAATCTTCTGTCACTTTACATACTCCTGTACAGTAGATGGCAGTATTCACATAAGAGTTGTAACCGGATCATTGGCCATGTTCATGCAATAAATCATGTTCTCCAGCTTCAAAAGTACAGTGAACACTTACTGATTATAATATTTTTTATTGTGCATGTTAAGTTCCATGTCCATATGCAAAAAGAAGTATTGCTCTATCATATGTGGTTGCTGTTTTATAACCTTTAAAAATGGCTGGCACTCCTGTTAAAGGGTAAGAATGAATTACTGAATAAAAATCAGGGTAATTTACAATGACTAATTAAACAAAAATAAAACCTAAAAAAGTAAAAGTTATTTACTTATAAACTCCTGGGTGAGATTAGAGTGAGAGAGCAGTACAGCTTTGGTGCTGTCGCCTGAGGGCTCACTCGGGGAAACATGTAATCCTGTCTGTGTTTTTACTCACCTCAGATTTAAATCACACCGTTTTTCATCTTGATTAATGTTTTATGTCCAATGTTTTGCAGCCCATAACTTCAATTGCTCAAATGAGCCGTAACATTATGACCTGTCCATGGTTTAAACAGAACTTTTTCCCAGTATAAACTATGATACGGATAGTCAGTGAAGCAAAAATGGCTGGAACACAGAGAATGTAGGAGATGTCACTGTGTGGAAAATTTGAGGACTAAAACATCATCCACCTACAGAAAACCATGCACAGGACAGCAATCTGTGAAGTTTGCACAGATGTGATTTTTTGCAAAAAAAAAACCTTTTAAATACATTTTAAGAACTTCAAGTGAACAACAGGGGACACATTCCTTCAACTTTAAGTAGCCTGATGGATTGTTATCAGGAGATCACTGGATTTATCTCAACCTCCAGCATGATTTTAAGATGGGGCGATTGATAACTCTCTCCAAACTTAGACCACCTTGTGTGCATACTGTAAAAAAATCCAGAATTAGATCAAAATAGATTTTTTTTTGTTTAAATGAATATCAACATTCCACATCCTTGTTGCTGTTAAAGCCATTTGATTCATAGCGCAGATCATTGGCTGAAATCACAGCTCTGTCAATTTTTTCCCAGGCCATTGGTCAAATCAACTATGGTTCCTGGTTTTTTAGTTAATGACAGCCAAAATATTACAAGCAGTCTGTGCACTGCAACAGTCTCTGCACACAGAGTGCTGAATGTATGGGAATTTCCGATTGACGGTTGAAACATATAGAAGGGTTCAACTCCCCACGACCTGTGCACTGAAGCCTGCTGAACTCTGGCCTGTCTCCTCATTATCTGACGCTGTAACTGTGCTCCAGGCTGGGGTGATAAACTCTGACCCCTGCTTTTAACCTGGAAGGGGAGTCTGGAGACGAGCCATGTAAGTTCTTGTTTCCAGATGCTTTTGTTTTTGGAGCTGGAGGAGGCTCTCAGACACAATTGAAAAAATTGCATTCGCCACCTCAGAGATCAGATATAATGTGCACCACTTGCTCGTGTCAAGGGGAGAATTTCAAGCCTCAGATGGACTGGGGGCTTTTTCTATACGAAGTACTTCATGCTTCATTATTCGCCATAAGGTTGACAAAAAGAAAATGTGAAAAATAAAAATAACTGTTCAAACCTGTCAGATAAAAATATCAAATTAATGAAAGCAATAATTATTTTATATATTATATAATTTCACACTAAAATATTATATTTGAAAAAAAAAAACAAAAAAAAAGATACATTCTTTGCTCGTCTGAAAATATGTATTAGTAAAAAATATACAATAAAAAAGTATGGATGTAATAAGTAATCAATTTGAAATAAGAATTCAATTTGGAAGCCTTTTAAAACTATACAAAATGTAAAACAACACAATAGCCCCATGAACCCCATGGTGATCTATTCAGGGGCATAACTCCCATATACTTTCAGACAATTCAGCAACATCAACAATCTCGACACACCACTTTAAAATACAAAATACAGAAATGAAATTCAAATAGTTAAAACATTCCTCCAAATTCTTCCTGTCCTTGGTAAAAAAAAAAAATGTGCCAAAATTTTTCTTGTTTTTTAACTTTCATAAAACAAAACCATATTTAATGTATATTTAACGAATTATACAAAGCCACATCACTCTTTCTAGAAAAAAAAGCAACGTTAAAGTTTACTAATAAAGTTTATTAAAATAATATTAAAGTGATATAACAACCTCTAATATATCCATAGTTCAAAACAAGATCAGCAAAAAGTTGATCAACTCCACGAAGGTCATGTTCTGCTGTTTGCATGTTCCAGTGAACATTTACACTGTCAAATGTCTAAGAAGAATGTTTTCACATTGACCTATTAAAAGTTTACCCTTGCATTTGTCTTTGTGCGTTGAGTGTGAAATACTTCTATTTCTACGTATCACGTCCTTGTATTCAGAAAGGCCAAAACTATTTTTCCCCACTCTTTATGAGGATCCAGCAGTATGTGGTCAGACACCACATGTCCGTGATGAAGCTTTGGAAGGCTTGATCTTGTTTTATTACTTCCCTTTCTCTGAGCCAGATCTCTTCACACTGTGTATAAAGATTGTTTTTAGTCCAACAATCCAGCTTATTTGATTAGGAATTATACTTTCTCAGAAGCCAATAGAGTGATGAAATCACTATTTTGCATCTAAAGCACACATCTATATCATAGACATTCTTCCTTCACTAGAGAATCACTAAAATTAAACCTGACTTACATTAAGATTAAAACTATGATTCACACATCATTTTTTTAAGGAATGTTTCTGAGATCTTAACTAGGTGGTGTCCTCCCTTCAATTATTCTATTTCTCCATCTTCATAATCTGATCTATCCTATCTCTCATTCACTCAGTCCAATCAGCTTCCCACCTTCGTCTCACCTTCTCCAACTCTCATTGGGGGGGAAGGACATTCCAGAATGACTGCAATCCCTGTTCATACCTTACTCTCAGGAACTTAGGGCAGGTCCTTATTTCAAACTCCCGAATTAGTCAATCGCAACTGTATATCAGAATGTATCATTGCAATTTTTAGGGATATTATTATATCGCATCATGAAATTGTCACAATATGTATCATGGAGCTACTGAGAGACTTTGTCTAGGAGCTGAAGAGTATTTGCTTCTTGGAGTGATTGTGATTCCAGTCACTTCTGAAACTTCTTTATCCTTTTTGTTCTATGTAATATTTACCAGAAGACAATTATCTTTTATTCACATTTAAACTAGAAATAAATTAAATTACCTCTCTCCATCACTTAGAGAAAAAAGATGACTTAATGCAAACATTAACACTGCCACCCAGTGGATGGTGTGTATCCAATGCTCCCATACAAATCAAATTAAACCCTAGCCATCTTAACGTTCTGGTCTCAAAAATTAAATAATTTTTGTTTCAATGCTAATTCATTATATTTGCTTAAAATAGCTTTGTAAAATATTGTGCTGCGTATTGGAGACATAATATCGGGGTATGTGTTGTATCGTGAGCAGAGAGTATCGTTACACCCCTACCATTGTTATTATTTGATAATAAAAAATCAAATGTGTGAATCAAAAGTTTAAGTTTTTTAAGGTTTAAAATTACAACTGAAACTAACCCCCCCCCCAACACGTTTTTTTCCTAATATACTCTAAATCATGTCAAAATAATACAAAAATGGTACATGTTTTTAATATCTTTTTCACATCCTAAATACAGTATAAAATGTTGAGAAACTACAAGAAAGCACCTGAAAACAAATTTCCCAAAAGTACAAACATTATATCATTTAACTGAACTGAATACTCAAACAAATCCAGATTTGTGATAATGATTAAACATATAAATAACATTAATTTATCATCTGTTTTATTCATAAAGAGTAAAATTAAGAACTTGAGAGATTTTAACTTGTTAGTAGTCATTAGCAAAGTTCATGTCTTACTGTAAAATGGCCTCCCTTTAGTAATGAAAGAATAATGTTTATTGTGTACTTCTTATGCAATGTAGTGGAAAAAAACTATTTAGTCCTTGACTGGACTTTATCCTTTTTTTAAAACACTAGTAAGCAGTGTAGACAAGCATGTTTTCAGCCCTGTTGTGTTTTCCTGTAGTTAATAAATGCATCCACCTTGAAATATTCTTTTCTCTCTTCACCCTGTAGTCTCCAAAGTGTGTCCACCCTGTGACAGTGAGTTGAAAGCAGACACTATAATGGAGCACTACTGCGCCAGTGACTTTGGTAAGCTGCAAACATTTGAGAAAGTGCATTTGTTTAATCGATCAACTGCTCTAAAGATTTGTACATAGTAGTGAATAGTACAGAGTGAGAAACTGTATGAGAAAAAATTTGGTTGGGTTTTAAGCAAATCAGTTGAGAAGAAGCGACTAATATTGTTAGACTCCTCCTAGGGATGATTAAATGGAATATCATATACACTGGGTAGAATGGATATTGAACATGTCTTTCATTTTCTTTGTAAATGGATTTTGACATATTTTGGTAACAACCTCTTGTAAAGGCCTTCCATTGATACTGAAGTAGCAACAAAAGACAGAGACGTGCAGCTTTCAAATTACATTTGGATTTCTTCAAATATTTGGTTGTTACTGGATATGGTGGAAATGTCTTGTGAATAGTTATATTAACCATGTATTCTTTAGGGGAATACTTTATTTACTGTATTTTATTCTACATTTCATTATAGTCATGAGTTATCACTATTTTTGCAATATTATACTTTTTATGTTTCGTGATAGTATGTTGTCTGCATGCATTAGTCCAAGCAGCTAACATATTTTAGAAAGAGGCACATGGGTAGATACTTAACAATAATAAATATCTGCAGAGTAATGATGATCTTTAATGCACAGTGCATGAGCGGATGTAAAATGGTCATCCAGGTTTAAGGAGTGCTGAAGGATTCCTGTTCTAATAGTTTCGGGGTTTTTATGCCTCGTTTAAAGTGATGTATTCCAATTGTGTTCCATTGATCTGTCAAGGGTGAATCTCTAGAATGAATCTCTGGCATTGAATGAAAGACTTTCAAGGTTAAAAGCCATTGGAAAAGCCTTCCCTATAGCGCACAGAGGATCACAGCACAGTAGAGCCACACATAAGCCTGACTTATCTTTGGCTGTGAGGGCTGTTTCTCTTGGATTTGTATCTATTTTCCTTAATAACCAAGACAGATGACTTGAGAAAATAGTGTTGGTGGTAGAATGAGTTTTCTGTGTTTTAGTTTTTGCACATTAAATCCTGAAACTTAAGACGAGATGTTCAGTTGTAATGTTAAAAATGTATATTCCATTATTTATGGCTCTTGTGATATAATTCTCTTCATACTGAAAGCATTAGGCATGACATAATAGCAATCCTTTGGTTCAATTCTTTCTTTGATCTTAATCTTACTTCGTTTCACAGATATATATGATCACATGACCTATTGTTGTCAAGTGCTACTCAGTATATTATGACAGGACATTTAATAATGTGCTCTGGTAGACTCATGTTTTCACAGTGTATCAACATGAGTAAATACAATGGTTTCAAAAGGGCTATGTTATGCAAAATCTACTAGTGCTTTATGGGTTTTCCATAAATAAACTGCAAATGGTTCCCATTTCCATGAAGATCATCAGTGTTGTCTGAGAGTTTGGAAAAAATGGCAGGGAAGTATAATAGAAATTCAGGAAGCATTACAGAACAATGCTGAACTTGAGAGTGTGTGTGTTTTGTAGTCTGGAGGCCAATATAATTTAATTTAATAGATTAACTAGATGGCATGGATATAACTTAAAAAAAATGCTCTGTATGGATGTTTCATTGATTGCCAGGCAGAGTTTGCTTAGAAGCGGGGTGGGCGCACAGTAGTGGGCGGGACAGTGGTAAACAGGACATTTGGGGTACACTGATAATATGAGTTGATTTATATTTCTTTTTAATGATATATTTTGTGTTTTATGTATAATGTATAAAAAGGTACAGTACTCATCTAGAGGGGTTCCAATTTAAAGCATAAATTGGTCTTTTTAAGGTTAAGATTTCAATTATAGTTTACTTTATGATTTTAAGAGCAAGTTAAAGTGGTTTATATCTCAATTGACAGAGTTATTTTTGTTTTTCTTAAAATATTATTTGGCCATAAAGAAAAATGTAAAAAGCACACTGGTGGCTGACATTGCACCCTCTCAGATAAACTGTTAAAGTTATTAAATTCTTGGCCTGCAGACAATTAGCCATTCTATAGAATGCTTAGGCAATGGCTAAAATTTCAACAATTTCCTAGAATCTGGTAGAATGTGTAAAGTAATGCGTAACGTGTGAAAAAGGCTAGAATTGTTAGTTTTGGCTTGATGGAAATGTCTGTTTATTTATTCTTTTAATCAACTTAATATGTAAGTCATTAACTTCAAACGTACATTAGAATTGGCCCGACAATAACCTTTTCAGACAGTTTGAAAGCAGGCTGTATTTTCTCAGGGTGACACGTTCCCCCTTTGGCTTCCTTAACTCACCGTTAGACCTTCATCCAGCCATTTTAAAGCAGCTCTTGTGGTTTGGGGTCGTCATAATGATGTTGCCCAGCCGTGTTCACTCACCTCAAGCTTTATCAGTTATGAGTGATTACCTAAAAAGTGCAGCTCAACTACTGTTCAGCTGTGTAGGTTTTGTGTATTTCAGCACAGCAAAGATATAACAGAAGGGATTAAATAGATTAGCAGAATAATTGCATCTGTTATATACAATACAGATAGCAAGCGTTATCATTTGTTGCCCGAGTGGCCCCCTGAAATAAATAAACACAGAAATCTGGAAACTCTTAAATTAATTTGGTAATTTGAACTTTATAAACAGTCTACAGTGGTTAAATGTAACTGGAATTTAAAAGACCTGTCCACAAAAAAACTGTACATGGGAATCGGAAACTAGGAAAATGACTGTAAACATCTTGAAATCATGAGAAACTGTAACAGCAATATCTGCAAAACAGAAGTAACAAGTTAAACTGTTAATGAATTGGTGCAACGACCTCATGTTAATGATTGGGAAAAATGGCAATGGTTGTAATTGCAGTTTGTTACCATTTTCTAGATGCTTAGAACCAATTGACTGAAGGCATTCTCTGACCTCAAGAGAGATAAACCAATCAATAGCATTTTGATTGGACTTGGACAATGCAAAAGTCTAAAGAAGCTAAGAAATATGTGGTTGAGAGCGTCCTTTTCAGTTTTTTATGAAAATAAAGGTTAGCTTAACAGTGAGAATAGGGTAAATTTGTACCACAGACAGCAACACAATTTTATTCTGTTACCAAAAAGAACCCTGTAATAGCCAGAAGACAATGTTCACGCTGACGTTAGCATCTGCTACTGAATTACAGAATGCTTATTTTAGCTTCCAAGGTAAATTTCAATATTTTGATGAATTTAGTTTGTTAAGTTATACACATTGTTACAGTAAGGCAATTAAATCAGAACCTGGATCTGTTTTGGTTATTTGTCTATTCCGCTTGGACTGTGAAACCCACACCTTTTGATTAACTCTATTATTCACTGTTCATTGAAAGTGTTTATTACTTTTTTCATTTCTAGATATCATAGTCCTTGATACAATTCAGCCCTTTAATTGTCCTAAACATGGCTTTACCATCGTTTAAAACCAAAACCAAGTTGGTGATTGTTACCATGGAAGTGGAGTTTATACATAAGTTTCATCTCCTGTACAGATTATGTCATCACATCTTCATTAGTGACATTTCACAAAATGATGGGGTATGGTTCGGGTCACTCTAATCCTATATGTACCCACCCAATTCAGGTTGAAAACCCTCTGGTGAAGTCAGCCCCAGGCTTGACTCAAGTAAACGACCCCTGCATTATTTGTTCCCATGATCCATACAATAGTAAACAATCATATGAGTGGACTGGACGCAAGTCCAGGTTGAATTACCCTGGAGCTGGACTCCTTTGAAGAGTCTTGTTTTGAAAGACCTGAAAACCCCATGATCCAAAAGGAATGATCCAAACTGATGATGTGTCGTCCATTAACAAGATACAAGTCAAATGTTTTTATATAGCGCTTTTTATGCAGATGCTTCAAAGCAGCTTCACAGAGGAAGAGCCTAATATAGATTAGTTCTGGAATGAGCATGTTTTCTGGAAATAATGTCTTAACAGTTTTTTTTTTGCTGAGGCCATTGTTAAACAGTATTTAACTGTTGTTTAAGGGCTTGATGATTGTTTTTCTGACAATCATTTAAATTCAGTTAATAAGTCTTAGTATATTCAATTAGCCTAGGGTCATGTTTTGAATGTGTGAGAAAACCAAAGAGCTCAGAGGAAAAACCCACACTAGCAATTCCAGTTCACACGGGGAGCTACACAGTGAAGTTACAACACACAAAAAGGTGTGGCCAGTGCCTCACAGGGGGAATCAAGCCAGATACATGTTTCCATTTGTTGACACAATGGACAGTGTACCATCATTTCCCATGTTTATGAATACAATAAAAAAAAAAGTAAATGTCATTTTTTTTGGAACCACTGCAGGTGAACTATAAATCTCTTTTCCGTGAGAGCTTTTAAACACACACTACATTCCTTCTCTACTAAAGATGCATGAATGTTTATGGTAGAAGACAAGTTGCACAGCATTCACTGATAATGCTTGAAATTCTCCAGAAGCGAAGAACACATGTTGTCACTGATTAATGTGCTCTCAGCAAGCTTTCAGCATGAGCCTGGCCATGTTAATAATGAAAAATGTAATGGAACCTAAAAACAGGATAATGTGACAAATGTTTACTGTAGAAGGAAATGTTCCATCATGAGTTAAGACGGTTTGAGAAAGAGCAACCTGACCTGATCTGAACACCATTTCACAAGAGAAATGATGACGAAATGAATTTTTGCCATGCACCAATCGTCTGCATGCTCTAAATAAATGTGTTTAAAATATGCAGTTTTTGGAATAGATTTTATCATCAAACATTAACTTCATGCATTCAGAAAATGACTTTAGGTTATTTCCTTCATTAAAAATGTGAATGCCTCTAAGTCAGGCTACTGTAGGGGTGTTCCTTTTTCACATCTGTCTTTAAAACTTTCCGCTCTACTCTCCATCTTTTCCCGAGTGAGCACAATTAGTGCTGTCCATGTCTAAATGATGCTCCTCCAGGGAGGTGTAAACTATTTCAGCATTCTGCAGAGGTTTGCTTCTTCCTGTGTTTTTTTTTTTTTTGTGAATGGTCTTGTTGCTTTAGACAGCAAAAATATATGGGTGAAGTGGAGTGTGACTGAGGATCCCTTGAGAGGATTTACCTTTTTTTCCCAATGGATAAAGTTTATAGATGACAATGCATCTTTTTTCCAGAGAGTCTATGTATCTTTTTCTTAGGGTTTCTGTAAATGATAACCATTTCCTTATATTTTTTAATTGAGGAATAATAGTTAATGATGAAAGATTGGTCAGTAAAATGTTTTACATACAAAAGCTTTTGCTACATTTTTCTCAATAATATATTTTAATTCAAGCACAATACTGTGATGAAATAGCTAAATAATCTGGTCTAAGCCTCTCTTTTTACACCCCATTAACAGCTCTGAAGATGAAGATAAAAGAAGTGAAAAAGGAAAAAGGTGACCGGAAGCTCATTGCAGCACAAAAGAAGAAGAAGGTTCTGAAAATGGGAATACTGAGGAAGAAAGACTTGAAAAAGTTCACACTGTACATCAAGAATGGAGCAAACTGTCCTTGTTCACAACTGGACAACCTCGGGAGCAACTATCTCATCATGGGCCGTAAGGTTGACCAACAGTTATTACTCATGTCCATCCACAAGTGGGACAAAAAGAGCAAGGAACTCAAGTTTGCCATTAAATACATGAAGTCTCATCAGTGTCCCTCCTATCACACTGTCTTCCAGTGACCAATGACTCTTTGGTGCCCTATTGGGGGTCTTTCAATAACTCTTTCAGAGACCATATCAGCCTTATACCAACAGTTAATACGAACATATTTTATTCTGCAAACATCTTTGCCTTTGGGAACTGCTTCAGTGCTAATTCATCCTCAAAGACAGTTCTAATTTGTCAGCAAATGTATCTGTATCAGAATTTTATGCAATTTTTGCATACACCTAAAATGCTTTTCCATATATTTAAGAGAACATTTCCTGTGTTCTGTAACAAACTTTGAGACTTTGTGGAGAAACATCAATATTTCAGAAATTTGAAAACTGTATTTTCACATTTTTTTCAGTTTGTGGTTATTGGTTTCAGATTCCATTGAAACATGTTAAAGACAGCAAACATAGTGCCAAATGGATCTTTGTTGTATCTTTTATTTTGTAGATAAGGAATAAAAAGGTTTATTATATACTAAAGTGACACTTGTGATCATTAGCAAATGGCAAAAAAAATTTCTTTTCATCATCCAAAGCAAGGAAGTTTATGCAAACCGATTGATGAGGCGCTGGTGTTGTTTCAAACACTTTTCAAATGACAACATTTTGGGGTGAGAAGACATGACCAGAGTAAAAGTAAAAAAATAAATAAATAAAAAATACTGTCAACATAAAAAAAGTGTCATTCATAATTTGAATGCGTGTCAAGAAGTAAAGCTGAAAGAATTTGAAAAAGCAAAGCGCTCTCAATGATCAAATAAAGATATTTCACACTAAACCACAGCTGAAATTATAATGGTTACTGGAGAGCTGAATGATTGAACTCAGATGAGGACAAAACTACAAAAACATGTTTTTGTCCCAAGAACAGCTGTTCTATTTGGTACATTGAAGCATTAAGCTGCCAAAGCAAAGCAGAAGAACATGGAAAATGCTCATTTCAGGGTCAAGCTCTTTAAAAGTGGAAAAAAAAGAAAAGCAAACATGCAAATTTCAAGGTCTCACATGTATTTTATGTCATAATGTTCAATTCCTGATTAAAGGCTTACTGGCTAAATATAGAGGTGTGTCAGTAGATAGAATCCCTCTACTTCAAACAATGTATTGCAAACTCCTCCTCTACATTGGAACAATACTGTAGTCCCTAAATCAGCCTTTACCAAGACCTGTTCTGATTAACATCTCATAAAGTGCCTATACTCAGTCATCCTCCAATCCCTATCATTCCCCAATCTACAAATATTTTCTTTTATTTGCTTGTAACACATTTAATATTATACTGCTTGACACAAAAAGCTACTCTCATTAACAATCATGAAAACACATCTCAAATGCGGACAGAAAATCTGAATATATCATTAAATGTCATTCTTTATTTGAATTTCCTTTAAACAAGGTAATCTAATAAAATGTTTTTAGTGTTACTAGACATTTTAAAGAACTTATTTTTCAAACTAGTTTTAAAAGCAACATATATTTATACAAACCACAGCACACCACATTGTGTTTATGTTGTCAAATCTTTCCTCTGCCAAACTAATCCACTAATATGTGTATTAGACTTTCTCTGAGAGTACTCAATTCTATTAATAATGCTAAACATGTTCAAACATAATTAACTTGATATTGAATGGACAATAAAAGTTTGCCTAATTGCATACAATTTTGCATACAAATTAATAAATACAATTATATTCACTCTTTAACAATGATAAATGTTCCCATTTATGAAGCATGACATCCCACATTACAAATTTTGGTTTTAAAAAGAAAATCTATGGATATGTTTCAACAGTTTGGAAATCTGTGGCAGAAAAAAGTCAGAAAGATTATAGAAGCATTTCATCAAATTCTACAAAGTAAATACAAATTTGAAAGTAATGGAGACGTGCTCAATTAGACTGAAAAGGAGGAGGGGAAAGACATAGACACTAGATAACAGGCCGGGAGAGAAATAGAGAGGACATCAGAAGAGAAAGAGCCTTCTCATAGAAGCTTATCAGTTGGTCCATCCTGGCCCCTCACTCTCATCCTTCTTTCAGCATCTCTGCAAAGGTCACTTGCCATAATTAAAAAAGGCCCGACAGCAGCAGACATGCGGAACAGGGCTCCGCTTTGTGCCAGATGAGCGATGATATAAACAGCCTACCACACTGGCAATCAAAAGATAATTTAGACCCTCTGTCAGCTTCTGTGTCATACTGATTTCCCTCAAAGGTTAATATCACCAGGAATGCTGGGCCCTGCCAAAAGTGGCCCCCAGTTCCTCACTCTCTCTGGTTTTATCTCACCTCAGTAATCTCAGATCCATCAGCAAGCCAGAGAATGCCGCCTTTGTGTTGTTCAATTGCTGCTACTGTGCTTGTAGACGCATTGTTTTAGTTGATTAAAAACTGGCTGAGAGGTCAGTAGACCCTCTGGTATCTTTGCGCTGTGCTGAGGCATTTTTATGGTTATGGCAGAACAGAAAAAGCACCTTTTGATCAATACAAATTCACTAGTTTGTCAGTTTACAATGTGCAGGATAATTTCCAACTGTATGTGGAAGAAAATGACAAGTTGTTAGATTAGCCCTTAGAAGTCTCTGTACTCACTGGTGCATGTGCCAATCACACAGGCTTTTTGGAATTTATTTATTATTTATTAACCTTTATTTAATTATTAGACCTTTACAAGGGTGACTGTAGTGGTCAGCAGCACACATCAATAAGATTAGACCAACACCAAACAATCAAGATAAAAGTCAATTATGAAAATAAAGTGCAATAGATAAATATAATATAGAAAGATTCTTAAAAACACACGCCCTGCTGAAAGGACACTTTTTGCCTGTTGCATAATTAAAAGCTTTGAATGAGATAAGCTCAGAAATGTTTAACTCAGTCTGCAGAGACTTCTAAAGGCCAGTTTTCCCAGTTCGGTCCGACCTGCAGGTGATAGATACCACTGGATTGCAAGGCATAGTGGCTGATAGTTTTCAGAAGAAGAGTACACAGATAAGGTGGAGCCAAACCAAGTAGGGTCTTAAAGGCCAATGTCAATGCGTTAGAATCAGTTCACAGTGATGGGTGAGGCAGCAACAACCAGTCACAAACCTCAAGGCACAATGGTAAACAGCATTCAAGGACTGAAGCAATTTGGATGAACCAGCCATGTTAACATCACCATACTCAAGCAGCGGTAAAAAGGGTGCTGACACCAGAAGTCTGCATGCTCTGAGTGAAAAACAACATTCGGAAAATATTATTAAGTAGGAATATTGTTTCTATATTGTTTAATTTTTGTTTAAAATCAAATGTGTTTCAAAAAGGTTATTAGCTTTGATCACTTTGCTTTTAAATTAGCATTACAATACTCATAAAAAAATATGAGAAAATGTGCAATTGGCTTTCAGTTTCATTTTACATATCCCAAATTGGTGCCATCAGTGCCATCTATGGCTGAAAAGAATGGATAACCCTTGGAAGTACAAGACCTGTGATATGGTCCCATGTTTTTCAAAGTTCTAGCACAAAAAACACCACTCCGGTTTGCCAGTTCAGAAGCACTGTCTGTGACTGCCATGCGATGTTGCAGTGACATGTTGAGCTGGAGGAGGTGTCCTGGGAGAGGGACGTCTGGGCATCCCTGCATAAGACTGCTCCCCCATGACCCAGTAAAATTGTGCAAATTCCTGTTGAGAACCCAATTGGTGACATCCTAGGATCTGTATTACCACGAGTCTTTGTAATCTCGATGTATTCTTCAATAAAGGCATTTCCCTGAAAGATCATAATACAACAGATACAGTCTATAGAACCCAGTGTCAAAAAAAGCCATGAGAAAGATTACTAATGTTTTATATTCTCTTGTCCAGACAATTACAGCAGTCTATATCTAAATCCCTTTCAAGTAGTCCAAAACTCATCTCTCTAATTTCACTGAGATTATTGAACCTAAAGCCCCAGCAAAATCTCAGACCAGTTTTTGACCAATAATTGACAAATAATTGACAAAACCAGAGATGACTCAGCATTTTATTGCATCTGCATAGCTGTAGATAATCCAAAAAGCTGTGAAAACACTATTGTCAACACAAATAGACATTTTGAAGAAAATAACTATCTCTTATGTCTGTTTTGATGTTTTCATTTTTGGATACTGTGTGATGCTGAATGGACCATGTCACTAACAAGGGTTTTTACTGTTTTTTTGTATTTACAGTCCTTTGTGTGCAATTTATTCAATGACGACAACATAGGAGCATGCTGTAGAGCGAGGGGAAATCTTTACTGTACTTTTGAAAGCAAAAACCACTACTTATACTTCTAAGTTGTTTGGTTTGGATTCTAGACATTTCCATGTAGGTATGCAAAGAGGAGCGTCGACACTCCTGACGGTCTCAGAGGCAAAAATGCCAAAAGATTGTTTGCTCTGATACAAGCTGTTGATAAATCTAGCCCTACAGTATCTGCATACATACAGTACTTCACATTCATTCCGTACCTAAACTACACTATTGAGACATCAGTGTATGCATTCTTGGATGAAGAGGTTGTGCAGAGTGAGTTTTGAGACATGGGTGTTAATGGGAGCTCTGTTCCACTGGATACAGAGAGACCCTCCTCGACGCAGGCGCTCATGGCTCCTGACTTGAAAAATCATTTGAGGCTGATGCATGAGTCGACCCTCATCAGCACTGCAGAATTAATTGCAAGCACAGAAGATCATAAATTAGGACCACAGCATCTGTAAACTCCATCATGGAGCTGCAGCCTCACTAACTGCCTCATAGAACAAATATGTCTACCGGAGAGATTTACACAACGGAAAAACAACAGCATTTGATAAATAAATCTATTTCCCTTGCGAGTTAGCTCCTCTGTCACCACTTTGTGAGAGAAACCAATGCGGGGGCCCCTGAGGGGTCAAGGTTGTTGGAAAGGTCACAACGAGCGACAATCCTCTGTGTTTTGGCAGTAGGGGTCATAAACTTTGACCTCTAGGCCCTGAGAGCTTTAGCCTGTGTGAGCTGAACAGGCAGGAGTTAAACAGGAACGCTGCCCCTCGCTAATTGACATAATCTTCAAAATCTAGTATTTGCCACTGTTTCTCATCCAAATGTGTGTGTGTGGGGGGTAATCAATAGAGTTGAGACAGTGGGCCATTCAGCCATCCCAAAAGCTCCTCTGCAGAAAGCTTGACAAATAAAGCCATTCATTTGGCATTGTTCATTAGGAATGGCCAACTGCCATGTCTGGCTTTTCCGACCCACTCCTCACAGCACATACTCAAAGTAAGTTCCCATGAGGAAAGTGGATGGAAAGCACAAAGCCCCATTAGCAGAAGAAATACAGCTTTTTATCATGATGGTAGAATTGGGGTCATTAGGCTAGTGCCACCCCTCACTAACCTTTACCTCCCTCATTGCTGTAGAGGAGCCCACCCTGGTCCTCCAGTACTCTCTCATTCATATGCATAAGTGGCTTGAGAAAAGCTCTCTGGGATCTTGGATAAAGATGAGCTGCCAATCAATCTCTCATACAACTGTCAAACATAGCGTATATGATGGGCTATTTGTGAGCCAATCAATGGCGGAGACGCATCCTTGAAAATCCAGAGCTATTAGTGAGTTCCACGGTAGTATTGTTGTTAATTATGTTGGAAGTAAATTGATGGAAATAAACCAACTTGACAAGAGTACTATATTTTTTGCATAGGCACGAGCAAAGTCAACAAATACACGAAGGCAGTGCAATTTTTTTCTTAGTAAAGTAAGGAGTTAATATCATAAAAATGAAATTTGATGTATAGAGATGTACAAAGATTGCCCACACTCAATATGACTCAAAATGATGAGTCTGTGGTCTCATTTCAAAATATATATTATACACGGTTACATATACAGCCGTGCTTCAAATATATATAATTTTATTTACAATATTATATAAAATAACAATACTTACATACAAACATATCAACATATTATATTATATTATATTATATTATATTATATTATATTATATTATATTATATTATATTATATTATATTATATTATATTAAACTATACTATCATATACTATACTATATTATACTATACTATACTATACAGTGGTACCCCGTGACAGGAAATGAATCCATTCCAGGGTGGCTTTCGTATCTTGAAGCAAGTTTTACATGTAAAATGCCTAATCCATGCAAAGGCTCTCAGAAACAGTCTAAGTAGATAAAAAATGGAAAAACAGAGAGAAAATCAAGTAACGTTTCTTTAATCCTTAAATCTGCACATTGTTATTGTTATAAATTATAATAAAACACAAGCAAAATATGTAAAATGTACACAAATGTGAAATCTTACCTTGAGTGAATCAATGTGTAGGAGGAGGTTGAAAAAAATGGCTGAAAATGGCAACACATAAGAAAGTTAACTTTCTCGAGATATTTCACAAATTACTAACACCAACATGGTTTCAAGCACAAGCGGAGACAGATGGAGAGACGCTTCTGAGAAAGCATCACAGAGTTTCTCTAACTTGCGCTACAGAACGGCACTTTCCGTTATTTCTTTTACGACACCTTAATTCTAACATTTGTAATGGTACATTATTGGTAATAATGTACATACATAATGTTTCACTCGATTTGAAACTGATTTAAAATGTTTTGAAGTGTATCAGACCCTGTTAGCACTGTTTGCAATGGGAGAATGGAGCGCCAGGACCCACAATAGAGCGTCAGACTAAACAAGCAGATAATAGAGCAGAACTGTTTGTGGTTGCTCGTATCTCAAATTTTTTTTTCATATCTCGAAGCAAAAAAATTCCCGCGAGACCTTTCGCATCTCTAACATTTTGTAACTCAAAGCATTCTTATCTCGGGGAACCCCAGTATTATGTTATATAATTTTTCACCTCAACACATATGTGCATTAACAATTCAAAAGACCAAACACAAATCAAACTGATGTTAAATGAAAAATAAATAAATCAAAATAAGACTAATTCAATATTTCATGTTGTGTTCTTCTCACTACGTTCATTGTTGCGTTTTCTCCAACAGCTCATCAAATGAAAATCAATAAGCAAAATGAAGGTTTGATGAAGAAAAAAAAAGGTTTTTCTTTATCAAACACATGGCCTTGTGCAGTGATGAATATCCTGCCATCAACTGCTGCCTATAGAGTTAAGCTAGTTTTGAACTCATTGCATTCTTTCAAACAGACCTCATAATACATTTGCTATTATTAACGTTTCCTGTTTTCCACCAAGATACTTTCAGAAAAGTCAAATTCCTGGAAATAACGTAAGTGTTCCCACATTTGGTGTTTGCTCAACAAATTAGCTAAACATAGCCAACAAAGCAATGTTGATGCGATTCTCCTAATGATGATGAATTTGGAACCTCATACTCTCCATGGTGTCTGAAACTAGTATAAGGCTTATGAACTCATTCACATGAATTATAGCCTTTTTGTGACCAATCTCAGTTGGTTTTCTAAAAGATCAACTTACAATCACTGTTGATACAAGTGCTTCAGAACAGCCCCAGAAACACAAAACATTGAATGCACTCAAACAATTTGATTCAGAACAGACACAAGCCTGATGTGTTTCCAATGTGTGGTCTCTGTATCAGTGGCAATAGCACCAGGGCAACAAAGGAAGCTAAGCTTTCTTTCAAATTTCATAAAATAAATAGTTTATTGTGGTATTTCTTTAAAGTACAGTTGAAAATGAACCCTATGGTGCTTTACCACCTGCCTCATTTAGGGATGACTGAATCACAATGTTTTTATATCCTTTGGTTACGGTTCATTTCGGCGCAGTGGGTAGCAGTGTGGCGTTCCAGTTAGAAGGTTGTCGGTTCGAGGCTCGCTTCCTGGAAGGAGTTTGCATGTTCTCCCCGTAATTGCGTGGGTTTCCTCCTGGTACTCTGGTTTCCCCCACAATTTCAAAAACATGTGGTTAGGTTCATTGAATAATCTAAATTCCCCTTAGGTGTGAATGTTGACCTGTCCAGGATGTACCCCTGCCTCTCGCCCAATGTGTGCTGGAGATAGGCACCCGCACACCCCCGTGAAGGGAATAAGCAGGTTTGAAAATGAATTTTGTATTAAAGCAGTTTCTTTAGTCAGATGAGCAGGCCATGCATTTATTGATGGAGCTTTAGCAATTGCATGAGCCAGCCAATTAGAAGCCACATCACTTCCCCCAATCACTCACAGTTTCAATCAAAATGCACCTGCTTTCACTATTAGCAGCGCTTTGTAACATTGCAGCCAAAAAGGTTCTACTAAAGTAAGTGTTTCGGAATTAATGCAAATGTCCATTAACCCTTTCCGAATTCCGCGGCCTTTTAAAGTGTTTATTACTACTTTGATAAATTTGAAATTTGAATTTGCCTGATGTCATTTTTTAAAACAACCCCAGATTATATATATATATATATATATATATATATATATATCAGTGGATGGAAGGGAATTAAACTGTTATCTGAATGGAAATTGTTTTTATTTTAAATGTTTCATGTGGTGCTAAATTTACTTTTAAGATACCTGCATTACATAAATATTACATTACATACTGTACATAAAGTTGCCTAATACTTGCTCATTTAAATACAAACTGAGTAAATTAAGAATGTTTATTGCGCTGTGACATCTTGTAAAGTGCAAATTAAGTTTACCCTTACAGGCAACATTTGCCAGACAGACAATGTAACGTATTTACATTCTCTTAATAATGATTAATTTCACTATTTAAATTAAATGTTACAAACTTCATCTCATAGATTCGATCAGCTTGGAATGTTCTCTGTGATCTAGGAACACTCAATATCTGTTTGAAAGGTTATCTGAAATTCTTCACAGGGCTGGAACCAGAGGTGATTTGTCTTCATTTAAACCAAAGCGTCTGTCATGAACATGTGTTTTTTTACTCAAGCCGAAACCATGTTTGTTGGTCCACTGCAAAGATAGAGCTGCCTCTATTCCTTTAGATCTGAAATCAGCGGCTCTTTGCTTTGTCTCCAGCACTCAACACCTCCATATAAAGTGAGAGCGATATTTCGCTGGCAGCCAGAAGCATGTGAGCTGATGGCCTCTTTATTTGTTCAAAGCAGTTCTTCAGACCCTGGGCTAAACTGCTGTCTGCACGTGGAAATCACATACAGGTAAAGTCAGCAAAAGACATTTATGAGTGCACATGTGAAGGGCCAGGGCCAAGGACAAACCTGAATGTATACTAAGCTTGAATTGAACCCATTGCAGTCCTGCTAGACTCATTCTAGAGTTATAGACTCACATTTATTTTCTAAGTCCTTAAAAGCAAAGTTCAAATTAGCCTTAGGGTGCTTTAACACTCGCTTCCTTTAGGTTTGATTGAATTACAATAGTTATCAATGTTTTTTTTTATAATATATATAGGATAGAAATATCTTCTGAATGAAATAGATTTTAATATATTATTCAGTCAATCCTGGTGTAGATTTATAATATATGTTATAAGCTAGAAAAAATATGATCACTGTTTAATCTTTTAGCATTAGACTTTAAAAGCCTAAATAAATCCATTTGAAAAGGGACAAGTTTAATTTTGTTTTATAATTTCTTACTTTTTGGGGGTTAAAATAAAGGCAATTTCTCTTTGTTTACTAATTTTCGGAAGTCACCAAAGGCAAAAAAAGGATGACAATGTAAAGTTAAGAAGCAATGGGGAAGCAAAATTTAACTAATTCACTTTTACTTTACTAAAAGATATGTGTGTTTATCAATCTTAACTAACCCTTAGAAGTCTAGGGCCTTTTTGAGCATTTTTTTTACTATTTTACATTTTGCTCTAATAAATAACCTTTAAATCCTTTTTTGTGGCATTGCTTAGTGCAACTTTTTTAACAAATATTGTTTCATTATATTACACAATAATTCCACAACAAACCTGATATTGTACAAAAAAACAAATTCCTTTTTTACAGAAAAATCTCAAAAAATTGACAACAAACTGATTTTACGTTTTATAACATATAACAAAAGTGTTAAAAATTGTATATATATAAATCCTCCCAAAAAGAAAATATAAGACTAAAACCATTTGAAAATTAAAAATAAACCAAAAAAAAAAACAAAAAAAAAAAAACGGGGTGAACCTACACCTTACACATTGTTCCAAGCACTTTTTGTGCCATTGTGCTTTTTGTGCCAGAACTTTTAAAAAACACAAGTCATATCACAGGTTGTACACATTGTGTACTTCCATCATTTATCCCTTCTTTTCACCAGTAGAGGGCACTAATTGCAGCAATTTTGTGTAAAGCGAAACTGAAAGACGATTGTGCATATTCTCACATTTTAATTTGAAGTACCTTGCAAATTATGAGTCAAAACTCTTGTATTGTTCGTTTGAATCCCAAAATATGAAAACTAACAAAACCTTTTTGAAACCTAAACCTATATTTGAAATCAGAATTAAACGTACATGGGCGCAGAGACTTGACTTTCTGAATGACCCTACAATTAAAACACAGTCTTTAATTGTACATAACAAGAATAGCATCTATGGTACCAGTCATAGACTGATGACCCTCACACAGTCGCATTCTTGGTCCTTTAACACACAACAATGTAGTCTGAATGTTCTAGAAATACAACATAACAGTAAATTACTATATAATGTACATATATTCAAGCTCTCTTTTAGGTGAACTATAGCTAGTGCAATATCTACTAATAATAAATTTTAATGCTTCAACAACAATGCTATTGAGTGTAACAGTATTGTTCATCTGCAGGTATGTGTAAACTTACACAAACGCAAACCCTAAAACTAGCCATATCTTCAGCATTCTGCTAACACTCCACTAATGCGCAGATGAGAGTGAGTTCACATGTAGTTGCAAAGTTACCTAGAGTCAAGAGAATGTGTAAAAGCAGCCATAAAATATAAAAGTGTAACCCTCTTAGCTCATCCCAGAAGGATTTTACGATGATTCCACCAGTTGACGTAATGCCATGGAGAAAATCAGCTGATGTGACATCAGCGTCTTTTTTTAAACTTTGTTTCTGGATCACATCTGATGAGCCACACATGATGGGATATTTCCAGCAAGTTTAAGCTCCACGAATTACTCCTAGAACCTGTTTGAGAGACACAAGGCCAGAGCCATAGCTCAGGGGTCAGAGGAGATATGTCCAGATCTGAAGACAGATCGCCCATGCTGGGTGTGATGCTATTCTGTTATCTCCGGTCAGGCTGGACTGTCTGTCTTGGAATGTTTGGGATTTGTTCACCTCAAGGGGATGTTTAATTCGGACTGATTATTGGAATGATTGGAATTAATATTCCATGTACAAGAACATGAATTTTGGAATTTAACACCTGTCCATGGTGTACCCCTGCTTCTCCCCCGATGTGAGCAGGACCCATGGCCCCCTTGACCCCAAAAGGGAATATGCGGGCAGGAAAATGAATGAAAGCCTCCTCAAAATTAAGACAAAAAAAAAAAAAACTATATAAACAAAATAAAAAAGTATTAAAGTATAACATAAAATATCCCTATGTTTTATTCCACACGGAGGTCCAATTATTCAAATCAGAGCTGTAAATATAAAACAAACCTGACATTTGAGAAGTTTAAGCTCGTTTTGGTTTCTCAGTTAATGTTTCCTTTCAGAGATTTTATTAAAGAACTCTAAAACATACCTCCAATACATCTAAATCATATTTAAATAGATAAATAAAGAGCTAAAATAATCAACACAAAAAACAAGACCTGATTGAATGTGTTTCTTACTTGAAATTCAAATCACTTTGGATAAAAGTAAATATGCTAAATGAATACGCTAAATATACATAATAAAATACAATTTTTTTATCTGCTTACTCTGATCCAAGTTTAACCTGATAATCAACAAATATACTGGTCTATATTATACATTTCTGAGTGATAACAGGAGCATCTCAGGGTGCTTCCCCATCAGCACTGAATCACCAGTCGCACGGTCCGGTGACGCTTCCTCCGTCTCCATTTATCAGACGGCTACTGAGATCTGACCCTCTGATGACTGGCACAGCAACGAGTGAAAAATGCTGCCTTTTGTCTGGGCTCCTCTCACCTCATGGCTGTAAATCTTCAGCCGCACGTCTCTCAGATCAGGAGAATGACAGGCACCACACAGCCTGCAGATGAAAGACAGGCATTCCGCTGCAAAGAGGAGCATTCTGGAAAGACGGATCAGGATGAGCAATGAGCTGGAACTTCTGAGATCATCAGCAAGAGAGTGACAATATCAGGAGAGTCTAATGACTGAAAGGGCACCGTATAATATTTTAGTACTAGAGGTATCCTTTTCGAAACAAACAACTCGGCAGAGCCAATGTGCATCTGTCATCAGTTAGTGAGGATGCTATAGAAGAGCAATGATTAAATCTCACCACAAATGACAGGTGGTAAAACTAAAAGGAACACAGATTTTTCCTAAGCTTAATTTTTGTTTATTATAATATCCAAGTTTTTTTATAAACTATAAATAAACAGGGTTTACTTAGCACCAGAAATGATTTATTAACAGCCTTAAACATACTTGCAACGATGGGCAAATATCTATAATAGACAAAACAATGACTAATAAAAGCATTTATGCAACATCAAGCCAGAATTCTGTCACATTATTAACCCTTAGAAGTCACGCACCCACACATCGTTTAATTTGATTTCAAATATGACATGTAGGTTTTGAAAAGGTTATTTGTTTGGATATTTTTGGTTTTAAATGAACATTACAAGAGTCATGACACATAATTTGCAAGTCTTTACGTTTAATTGTACAGACCCCAAATCAATGCCATCAGCAAAATCTTCTATAAAAAGAAAGGATAACCGTTGGAAGTACAAGACCTGTGAGATGGCCTGTGTTTTACAAAGTCCTGGCATAAAAGAGCACAATGGCACAAAACGTGCTTGTAACCATACATTTTTACATTGTTTTGACCTTATTTTTTTCTTTTTTAGGAGCATTTGATGAATTTTTTTTTGTCTCAACAGTTTTGATTTTTGCTCTCAATTGTTGCATTAAAAAAACAACATTTAATGCTCTCAACAGTAGAGCCAATAAGTCATTGCCATAAAAGGTTTAAAAGGTAATTTGTTAGAGCAAATTGTAAAGTAGTAAGAAATGCTCAAAAAGATCATTGACTTCAAATGGTTATTGATGAATTCATTTTTGAGTATGTGAATCTATTCTATACACATTTCTATGCTGTCGTTGTGCTCTTTTCTCTGCTTATGTTTTCATATTTTTCTTGGCTTCCATATTTTTAGCCCATCGAATGCAAAGCTGAAAGGTGCTGAATTGCAGGTCATAAACAAAACTCTTCTACTGTATATACTGTATGTAAGTGTGTGAGAGGATGAAAGCATACAGATATGTTTATAGTGTGTACAGGAAGCAGTGTATTAGTTTACATGCACCTCTCTATCAACAGATCTGTTGAGCTTCCACTGTGAGATGATGAAATAGACACGTCGATTAAATCTCTGTCAGTTGCACTTTCAGCCCAAGCCAGCAGCCAGCAGGCAGCCGGCACAAGAGAGCCATACACAGATGGAGGTCCAGCTCCAGACTGCACCATTCAAAAGAATTGCTGTGACTGGCAAGAGAAAATGAGTGAAATTAATGCATGTTTTTCTATAAATATGCATCAAGTACTTGTACATTGAGATATTAATAGCGTGTCAAAGATATGTTTGTCTTAAATTATTGTAATCTATGCAGAACTTTCTTTTCACTTTTTAAAACTTATTTTTAGTCTTTTTAAATGAAAATCCAAGACTGAAAAAAGTGTCAAGCAAGTTCTTGTGAGCTTTAGAATATTAGAATTTGATATTATTCCCAGAATAGAAAAAAATATTCATAAGGATCTGAACCTGTTCACCTCTCCAGGTTTGTTCACAAGCTACTATGAAGCTTTGTTCACACTGTCAACAACTGTTTGTAATTATAGCTTAATATACTGCACATCTGATTTTGGTAGCTTTTGGTAGAATTTTTAACATCTATTTGGACCATGTTATCAAACAAGCTGCCCTTTACCCATCCAAGAGAACAACAAAAAAGTAAAGGGTTTGGAGTTTTCCAAGTTTATGAATCATCTTTTATAATGAAGGTGATGGTAGGAAAAAGGTTAACCTTTCCTAAACATTATATACTATTCCAAGCGCTTTGTGCCATTGTGCTTTTTTGTGCCAGAACTTTGAAAAGCATGAGCCATATCACAAGTCTTGTACCACTAGATGGCACTGATTTGGGATCTGTAAAATTAAAGACGATCATTCATTTTAATTTGAATTACCTTTCAAATTAAGTTTTACATCTATTGTCACTTTCATATAAAACCAAAAATATCTGAGCTAATAACCTTTTTGAAACCTATACATTATATTTGCATTCATAATTTAACAATAGTTTGGTTGAGTCATTCCTACTTAATTTAAAACAGATGTTGTCATTGGAAAGCACACCGGGCTGTGCAGGGACTTCTAAGGGTTAAAAACACATATACATTAAAACATATAAAATTAATGTATTGCTGCTGTGTAATGTAATGTAGTGTGTATGGTGTTTTCTGTGTAGATAGATAGATCATAGGAGATTTCGGGACTGTGCTCTGTGTTGATATGTATCACTTTGTCTCTGTTGACGTATAAACGGTTTGAAAGTATGAGTGAATTCTGCTTGTAGCGCTCCGTCAGCATTGCGAGAAACTTACGACAGGCTACAATATTTTCAAACAGGTTTGATTTTCTTATGACCGTATGATTGCTGATCGTGAGCCGAGTCATGAGAGGTTAATCGCTTCTCATGACCTCAGGTATACTGCACGACACACGATTAGCTAAATATCGGACCGACCTCCAGAATAGTTGCACAACTGAAAAATCGTCTCAATACTGTTCAAAAATCAGACAGTGTATGCCTGGCTTTAAATGAACTTTTCACTGCACAGGACAATGACAGATAGTCAAGTATTTGATTGACAAAGTCTGGGTGTCTTTTCTTTCCAAACAGGAAATAGAAACACTGAGCTGCTTCTATAGTGGTGTGAAGGCTAATCTTTAAGACCCGACACCTGAAGGACTTATTTTGATCTGCAAACATTTACATCCCTGCACATTTCACACTGGATTAAGTTACACAAGCTGATTTGTGGCAAAGTATGTGCCATTTTCAATTGGTTGTGCAGAGATTTATGGAATAAGCATCTCACAATCCAGGCTGATTGACAAATGTGTCTGAACTCTGATCCCAAAGGAACTGATTACACACTATAAGTAAATGCAGGGGTTAAAACAACTTTTTTTTTCAGAACTTTATATGATTCTTAAGTGTATTTAAAAAAAATCTACAACAAAGCAATTTACATTTCTCAAAGGTATTGCTAAAAAAAAAAAAAAAAAAAAAAAACAAAATCACTTTTGTTCCAATTGCTCATCTCAAGACTGATCACCCCGCCTCTCTTGTTTTGCGAGGTAGCAATATAAACTAACGTGAATGTCTTTTAAAAACAAATGTGTTCACATGCTCTGTAGATTAAGATCACATACAGATGATACAGATCCTACTTTTTGAATCAAACCCTTTGCAAACCATATACCCATCATCACAAAGCAGTCTGCAGTGATACAGAAAGAGAAAAGTACAAAATGTATTTGGGTTGAGCTAAAGTAGAAGCAGTACATTTTCAATGGTTGATGGGAGAATATGAGCACAGTTCTTTAGATCCAGTGACATCATTCAGGCTTTTGAAGCCATAGCTGCACACATAATATGACTGCTACTATTACTATTCACAAGGTGAGAGTTAGCAGACGAAATGTGAATGGTAGGTAAATGTTAATGTGTAGGATCCTATCCTAACATATCACTGTTTGGGCTCTTTATGTGAACATTTTAGATAAAAGGTAATCAATATAGGACAAATATGCTATAGAAGCCCATTTCCTGCCAGATTAAAAAAACTTCAAAAGTCAAAAATTTTTAATAAAAAGTCAAAATTTTGATATAGACAATTTTTTTTGATAATATTTTAGTTGAAAACTCTACATTTTCATAAAATTCAAATATCAAAAACATGCATCAGGTTAATTGAATAATCTAAAATTCACTAGGAGTGAATGTGTGAGTGAATTGACTGCGATTGACTGGCAACCTGTCCAGGTTGTACCCCCTGAAGGGAGCTGGTGATAGGCACTAGCAGACCCCTGTGACCCCAAATGGGATGAAGTGGGAAATAAGAAGAAGAAGAATGAATGAATGAATATCAAAATGTAACTTTTGTATCACAAAATTTTGAGCTCATGGAATTATTATGAACTGAACTGTACATATGAAAACAATAAATAAGTCCAGCATCGACACGGTGGAGCAGTTGGTAGCACTGTGGCCTTCCAGTTAGATGGTTGTCAGTTCAAGGCTCGCCAGTGACCTTCCTGGAAGGAGTTTGCATGTTCTCCCTGTGCTTGCGTAGGTTTTCTCCGGGTACTCCGGTTTCCCCCACAATCCCCAAAAAACATGCAGTTTGGTAAATTGAATAATCTAAATTCCCCTTAGGTGTGTATGTGTGAGTGAATGTTGCCCTGCGATGGACTGGCAACCTGTCCAGGGTGTACCCCCGCCTCTTGTCCCATGTGAAAATGAATGAACGAATGAAATGAGTCCAGCTCTATTTTGCAGGCAAACTGTATGTTTAAATGAAAATCTGCAGGTCCAAAAATAGTCCGTTTTATTACTAAAGGTCAGAGACAGAGTGGGAAAGTGTCCACTTAGCCAATTCTATTTATGGTGCAAAAATAAATAAAAAAATCAGTGAGCGGCAGCCCTGTGGGCAAATTTCCAGTGAGTGGCAAATACCTTGATGATTCCAGAAGGCAGAGGATAACAGACAGAGAGGTTTTTGCTGAAAGAAAGGCTCCTGGTACTCAAGACAAAGCATCTCTGAATGCACAACACCTCAAACACGTGACGAATCATTTTCGTGGCACACTTTTGGCCCATTACATATTGAGCATTAAGTCAAAACCACAGCCTCCCTGAGTGTTGATGGGCATGTCCATCTCCTTTATAACCACAGTATACCCATCTCCGGATGGCAACTTCCAGTAGGATTGTGAACCGTGTCATAAATGAAAATGAACACACAAAAAAAACAGGAGTTGTTAAAGTTAAATGGATCCAAAGCCTTGCGACACTCTCCACCGGTTTATTGCTGAAGCTAAAGGACGGGCAGTCATCAACGCTTTTATCAAGAGCACTATAAGCCAAGCCTTCCGAAAACACTTCCTAACAGCTGTGAAGGAGGGCAAAGGGAGAGTCAGGATTATAATAATTTTCAACTTATTTAAAAAAAATGAAGGCTTTATTTGCTTTCTGTCAAGAGCCAGAGGATATAAGTTGGGTTGGATTTAACACTCAGATAAGATATCTGTGTGAGTACCATCCTATAGCTTGATTTGTTTTGTGTGCACATGTCAGGATGTTTTAAAGTCACAAGACTTTAATTACACTGTGTGTTAATGCATGGCACTTTCCTAAAGTTAATCAATTGCAGAAATTGATCACAAAGTGTTTTAAACAGAAGAGACAGAGAGAATGGCTTGACATAATTATGGTTTTAGGTATAAATAGGGCAGCATTTTGCAGCAACAAGTCAATAAATTAATCATTTGTGTGTAAACGTCTTAGCAGTACTTTCTAATGATTTCTAAAACATTTTTAAAAATTCAGTACAGATTTCCTTCAAACACCTTTAAGGTTATCTCAGAAAAACCGGCTCAAGTCCTGCTGGTCTTTGAAATTCACAGGTCTGTACGATTACAAGGAGATTTAGAGCCGCACTGAAGCAGACATATTGCTGAGACTCTGATAACTGCTCTAATCTCTGAGCAAACTCATTATCTCCAGTAATGCCCAGTATGCAGCTCATAAAGAATATGTGCCGTAGATATGAGAGATCTATGAGAAACGCAGCAGCAATCAAAGGACAGAAGATTAAAACATAGTTTTTTTCTGTATCAATCTTTTTAGTTAAGAACCAACTTAGAATTTGTTTTCATGTCGACAATAGAAAGAAGGACCATTTTGCTGTAACCTTGACAATAATGCCTGTACCACTATTGTATTGAATTTTATTATGGCCTGCAGCTTTGAGCATTTAAATCTGCAGTCTATAATTTAAATCAAAGAGCAAACTTAAAAAAAACAACCAACCATTGATTAAACCAGTCTGGTTTTGTTCCTGTGTTAATGCCAGTGATGCTCATTCAAGAATGGTTTCATTTTTCAATATGCATTTGAAAAATTAAACCATTAGCTACTTAGCTCACACATGCTAGCTAAGGAGACAGGAATAGCTGCAGATGGAAGTATAGCCATAAATTTTACTCCAAGATGTAAAAAGAGCAGTTGCATTACCTCATCTAAATTAAATGATAAAGCTCAGAAGTCTTTTTTTTGTATGCAAGCTGTAAAAAATTTCAGGTTTGATTTGTTTTTTTTTGTTTTTTTTTAAATGTGTTTTACCTGCCAATTACTAAGATGTTCCTACTAATTTTGTAGCCCAATGTTTCTAAATAAAGATCTTCAACAAGGTACATTTTTACAAAACTTGAAGCATGATATAAACCGAGGTAAATTAAGAATACTCTTTTACTTTACAGATTAATTTAAAAATAATAATAAAAAAATAATTTCTTGAAAAACTTGTTTAAAAAAACATAAGTAAAAGACTGTAATTCAGAATTTGACCCTAAAATATCTGTTACATTACAGAAAAAAAATTGTCATTTAAAATTAAATTTTACTCTTAATTTTTGTCTTTTTACCGTTTGTTTGTCCCTTTCTCCTTATCTCTCTAAGCTCTTGCCCCTCCTATTCTGTTTCTCCCCTAGTTGCCTGCACACCTATATCTCGTTTAGTCTGGTGATATTTTTCTCTTTATATTACCTCAGAACTGTTTTCTTGTGGCTGGTTCATTAACTGAGTATGACTTATGGTCAAGTTGGAGAAGCTGAGGATTCTTATTTAATTTATTTGCTCATGTCTGTATTCGTTCAGAGTTTAACCTTTAGTTAGTTTCTAGTGTGCCTTAAGTTTTAATTATTTGAGGTTTTTCCTCCTATGGGTGTTTACTCTCACTTGAGTAAATATTTTCACATGTACTTTTACTTGAGTACAAATATTGGATACTGTATTACCGCTACTGGTGGATAATGTCAGAAAGCTTGCCAAAAGAACTTCATTATCAGACAAGTTTACACAACGATTACTTAAAAAGCTCACTCTCTCCCACCTCTGACAACTATGACCGTGATGACCTTGAGCAAGTCACCAGTTTCCCCCACAGCTCTGGCTGCCCACTGCTCCGGGTGTGTGTTCATGGTGTTTTTTTTCACTGCTGTGTGTGTGTGCACTTGGATTGGTGAAATGCAGAGTACAAATTCCTTGTATGGGTCACTTCATACTTCATAATGTAACTTTACTTTTCAATTTTCACTTAAGGTTCAGAATAGAATACAGCAGGTTTGGGCGCTCTGATTTTAAAATAAAAATCTTTGTAATGACTAATATTTTCATCATCACATGATTGGAATGAATGTGTTTTAGCAGGTAATCCAGGCAAGCTCAGTAAAAGCATTGTGTTCTGCTGGGAAAAGACAAGAGAGCTGAAAGTAACTTGAATCTTAAAAGACAAGTGAAAAAATTGCATTGCATTGCATTAGCATCTACAAAAATTAAATAAACAGGATGATGGAGTAATAAAAATCCAAAGAATCAGCTGCTTTCGTGAAAAAACAGAGTTGCTCTCAAAGTAGAAATCACATCGTAGCTTTTAGGGGGTTGAGAACAAGGGTTTATTTTTGTGAATATTTTCATGCACATAATGAAAATCCTTGCAACAAATTGAATTTTTCATGAAATTACCTCATTGTGATGTTTTGTCATTTTAGTCTTTTTAACAAGGCCTCTGTGAAGGCTAATGTAAGGGAAAGAGGAATTTTAATCCTCTTTGTGACTTCCTCGGCTTTGATTAATCTTTGCAATATTAGGCATGATTAGAAATAATAAGTCTGAACGGTTCCAAATCTACACTGGAGGAAAATTCACTTCTTGCCCTATAGCTGTGGATAAAGGTCATACATAACTGAAAAGAAAAACAACTTTAGTGGACCTCGGGCGTGTTAGAAAAATGGAAGCCGTTTTCTTTATTCATTTGGTAAAAAAAATTCCAGATTATTTGAATTATTCTGTTATCTGGGTAAGGAACGCAAAACAAAGCAAGCATTTGTCAGACTGAGAGCCTTTAGAATGGATTGGCAGAATTACATGATTACATAGCTACCATACTAATACCATGTTTGACGCTTAAAAAATATAAAAACACTTTAATCATTTTATAACTAAATGCTACTGCACAGTAAAATCCTAAGAGTTAAATCAACTCTACTCGGAGTATATTTGGTCCCACTCTATATAGAGTTAAACCGACTCTGAGAAAGAGTAATTTAATAATCTATTTTCTTCATGGTTTTCCAAATCTGCATGGAAAATGCAAACTAAATATTAACTATTCAGAGAGAGACCAAGTCCACTCCAGAAAGAGTAAAAACAGACAAAAATAGACTGTTTAGTTCAAATAGACTTATTTAAATAACTCTCCTTCAGAGTTGGTTTAACTCTATATAGAGTGGGACCAAATACACTCTGAGTAGAGTTAATTTAACTCTTAGGATTTTACTGTGTGGTCTAATTGAGTTTGATGAGTTTGGTAAAAGTGCAATTGCCAGATCCAGAGAATGGCTTAATAAACAATAAAACACTGGTTTCATCTTTGATGAATATTGAGAATGAGTCTGTGACAGTAAGCCTTTAATTGTTTTATTTCCAATGTTTCCAATTTTTCTATTACTTGAAGACAATAGTTGCTTTGTGGAGTTAAAATAAAAATAAATAAATAAACATATTTGTAAAGGTCAGCTTATTTCTAAAGCAATTGTCCTTTGCAGTCCATCAAAAGCATGCCAGCTCAAATCACAAACGTTCCAACACGGATTGGCATCTGTAATGTTGTTAGCCAAAGTTCAGCTATCTGCCCTCACCAGATTACAGTACAGTTACATGATGGTAGTGGTTAACAGCACACCTCGGGGTCTGGAGAGATACAAGAGGCTTTCAAACAATGCGTTGATTGACTGTTTCCAGTTCTGTAAACATTAACCCTTCTTGCTTTCCAAATGGGTGATGGGGAGGGCAGAGGGCAAGGGGATAATTGAAGAAATGTCAAACGGTTATAACCTAAACCAAAGAGAAAGCCATCAGGAATCCCCAAAAGAGGATTTGCTGAATATTCAAATGTATTTTTTCAGCACAAACATTAATGTTACTGCACATTCAAACTATTTATGTTCTGGTTCTCTGCATGTGACAGAGTTGTATCCATTGTAGCTGTAAAAAGAACAACACCAGGTAAAATACAGGGGGAAATAATAATCCTCAAAAAACAAGGACTAGAACAGGAAAAAGTGGTTGTGAAAACTAATATGTAGAATTGTGGAAGTTTTCTTAAAACATTAAGAACGTAAAAGTCTCCAAATATTATGGAAATTTGTCAAATTCATTTTTACTGTCATATCAAATATGAACCACTGGCAACACTTTCAAACAAAAGTGTGTTGGCTTTGGTATACCCACAATTAACCAACACAGATTTAGTTAGCGCCAGTTCCAGTTACTTCTAAAAAAACTAATATGTTTGGGGACAAGAAGATAAACACCAATGTGGCTTTGTGAGATGCTACCTGAAGATTTGCATATTTTACAATTATAATTATCACTAACTCTCTTAAGTGTTGCTCATATACAGTGACAGCTTTTTAGATCACTGTATCAAATCAATTAGAATTTCTACAGGTTTGCTCTAGGAGAGTCTGCTTTCAGTTACTATGCTGCCTGCAGCTGGAATTAGCCGAGCTGAAACTTTAGTCACATTTAAATCCGGACTAAAAACTCATATAATTAAATTTGTATTCACTGACTGAGCACTGCTATCCGAACACAGCTGCATTTTCGACTTCTGTTTTCCTCTTTTTCTATAATTGTACTGAATTTGTCCCTTGATTTTTTTTAATGGCTGATATTTTGATTTATTCTTCTGTAAAGCATTTTGAATAGCCAAAGTGTACAAAAATGTGCTATACCATATGCTTCTTGAACTTTAAAGTACCTTTAAACAAGCACTGGTGATAATGTTTGATCAAAGGTATACTTGAATTATAGTTAGGTTTAAATTATGAGTTAGGTTTAAAAAGCACGCTCTTTTAATTTTTCTAAAAATGTATGAATTATGGAAATATTTTTTTGCTATTAAAATATCTACCGTATATATTTCTCCTTGTTTTATGTTATAAGATTATAAAGTATTAACCAAGATGTATTTTTTTTTTTTAGATGAATGAATATAGTTTACAGATTTATTTTCTGTCTTCTACTGAAATTAATGCATTGACGTCCTCGCTGAACTGTCCCTGTGGGTACTATACTCTGAACATGACTGTCCTCTGCTGGTCACAGAGAACAATGTTTGGATGGCTCTCACTAAAAACACTCAGATGTTTAGATGAGTGAGGTGCTCGGCTTTGAATATAACATTTTTACTTCCTAACAAAGAACATGTACTTTATGATGGTGAGGTGAACTCAACCATTCAAACCATGAGGCTTTAATCAAACCATACTGTTCTGAATCACGTATCCCTCAAAGTAATGTGAACCACTTGAGTGAAAGCATAATATCACATTCTCTCTTGAGCGCTACAAAATTCCTGGGCAGTTTTGCTCTCCTCATTCATCCATTACACATTTGCTCCATTTCAAGTCACTACTTGCATCGCCATAATATCACTCTTCCCGGTCAAAAGCAAGAAAGAAACCAGGTGGCCCCTTTCCAGAGATGTTGAATAAAATGGTTCAACAACTCCAGAAGCAATAACATTTCAAAGGCAATGCTCAGGATTGAGATCCCTATTCTATACAGTAAGCTTTCTAAGTGTTTTTAACTTGGATTTTATTCAATTTAGTTGTGATTTATCTGGAAACACTGTAGGTCAAGGCATTCAAATTTGGTGACATTTGATAAGAACATTTAAAGCCAAATATTTCAGCTTTAAATGTGAATATACTATTACATTTGTAATTTCAAGAGTTTAATCTTGCCTGTTTTTTATTTAAGTTGGCACATTAACATTCAATTGACATGTTGAGTCCTGCTGCTGCTGCCACTTTTACACTTTTTTTAATTTGCCTTTGACTTCTGGAGTGCTGGGTTGTGTAGAGGTTATGCTGAAGTCAACTCTAGAGAGGCAAAAATCCAGAAAGTTCAGAGCATGCAGATCCCCTTACATGTATAGAACATGTAGTGTAACCATTTAAAGTCAAGAGGTACTGAAAGCCGTTTTACAAAGTATAATACAATAATGTATATCTTGACACAATCTGAAGTCTACTGGAAAATCTATAATACGAGGAAAAAAAATCTAAATCTTGAAATGAGTGAGAAATAAAATATGTTATTAATCGTACATGGCAAATGTGTGTATAGCTTGAACAACTTCCTGTTTTTATTGGCCTTTTAAAATAGTTTTGTTTCATCACCAAATGGACTCTTCATTCAAAGTCACACTAAACCTTATTTTTAATGCCAAGGAACAGCTGAATCATGGAAATGTAAAAAAAAATAAAAATCAAACCCCCAAAGACAGGGCGAGGAAACACAGACATGATCCCTTTCTTCCACTTTACTGAACTCCATTAATCATTAGCCTGCAAAAGACCCCCAAAGAGCCAATTCAAACACAGAGAGCAGAACAAGATTTACTGCTGAGTCATTAGAAAGACATGTAACACAAGTAAATATTCTCAGTGCAACAAGTGCTTAAGAATGAGCTCCAGAAGGACAATCCCCAGAAGGAAGAGACATGTTCAGAATGATTTTGGCTCCGGTTTTCTTGCATTTTCGTGCTGTTGGAACTGTGTTATAAGTGCTAATTATTCCACCATCATTCCACCTAAATGTCATTTTGTGCAGAAAGCAGAACAGAAAGAACTTTAAGTTGCTAATTTGAGCAAACCAAACAAGAACGTTTGGATATGTTTGGCTTGGTGGAAGATAGTTCAACAGGTTTCCACACTTTTTTTCCGAGATTTACTGGTGGTCAAAAACATTTTCTGCAATAGGTGAAATTATTTATTAATGCTTTGCAGATGTCACAGTTTGGAAGGAGATTGTATTCAGACCCATGATTCATATCTTTAACGCTCACCAAGTTGAATTTACCCAAATTGTTGTCTCTTAATCCTTTATTTATGCAGGCCTTTGCAATCAAGACACTGTTATAATAAGTATTAATAAGAATTTCCATCAGTGTAGCAAGAAATCAACACATGTTTTTCTATAAAACATCTAAAAATCCCCACAAAAATCTGAATAGTTGGATCTGTATTATTTTTAAAACAACATACTGTTACAGAAGCTAGTTGCCAGAATCCAGGGTTCAATTGGACCGAGTGGGCTCTTAAATAGGTTAGTGTCCAGAGTCTCACCTTACCAAGGCCATTAACACTTGATGCTGTGTTTCAGATTTGACATGGCATTCACTGAAAAAAATCTAAATCATATGTTGCCTGCCTGCTGTGGGTTGAGATCCAAATCCTTTAGCTTATGTGGCTTTAGAGAACTGTTGACTCCAGCTTGGGCTTGTATAAGCATAAAGCCCTAGAATATAGATCAAGTATGTAAGGACAACACAGAAACACTTTGTCACCCAACTGAAATAGTTTTTGACTCATTCAGTTTTATGGTGGTTTTATCTTCACAGACAGATGATTTAAACGTTGGAAGAGAACCCGTTAAAAAATAAGGCCAGCACATACTTCACAGAGCCCCTCGTGGACATAAGAATTACAAAATATCACCAGAATAACAGTTTTCACACTGTTAATCGTCCTGAAACATGGAAAATTACAGCTTACTAGCATACTGTGTTAGTAAAAAAATGAATCTTTCACAACCTTACTGACCCCAACAACAGCCCCGAAAAGCATTTTTGTGTTACAGCTAAAACAAACTGAAGCTCTTCAAATTTGGCTGCAGTAAATCATTTTAGTGTAAATCAACATTCAGATAACACAAAAACGTGATACATTTTTGTGATTTTGTTTACATTTAACAGAACTATTATTATTCCTAAGGTCCGGTTCTGTATGAAATTAAATCTGACCCTCACTTGAAATCAGAAAAACTTAATTGATTTCAAATGTATAAATTACTGTTCTACCAAAAGTTACTTTTTTGCTACATCTGTCTAATCCGTTAGCTCTCTACAACACAAATGTTTTGAAAAGCAAATCTAGGATTAAACGTGGGTTTAAGAGTTTTAAGAGTTTTAGTCCGTTTCTAACTAAATACAAGTTTCCCTCTTTTCAGGAACATTAACCAAAGGAGAAAAAAGAAAGAAAAACGACTGGTAATGAATAAACAAAGGTACACGAATCAACATAAAACGTTACTTACTAGTAAACATTGCCTTCACTCGGGTTTGCTTGTGGCGATATTATGAACGTAAGAGTGGATTGGGTGAAACAACTGTCAGTCAAAATGAAACATGAGTTTATTGGCTACCATCGGTTAGAGCTGTTTCACATGACAACTGATTACCTGCGTTATAAACAAAGCAAATTAAAGCTTTTAATAATAATAATAAAAAAAAGAAGACACATTTCGGCTGTCACGACTGATGCGGCTGAAACCAAGCCAGGGTTTGTGTTGTATTTCCTCTTCTATCCACTTGATGGCATAACAACCCATTTCTTAAACGAGCTCTACGAACTCGTTTACATGTTAGTGCTGTTTATATTTCAGGGAATTGTACAATATCACAATGTAATAGCCATTCCATTCAAAATCATGCTTGTTTGTCTATGAACCCATTCAAGTGAAATGAAATGGGTGGAATTGAGAGGTTCTTTTTTTCAAAACAATCTGGATTAATGAAAAACATGCACATGGTTACCTTGTTTTTTTTTTTAAATCTTGTGCCTATTACTATTATAGTCATGTTGTGCTGATTTCAGAAATAGATTTTGCTCTGATGTGTTCTTGAGAATGTGTTTTTGTATGAGATCAATTATATATATATATGTTTGATGTGTTAAAATAAAAACTCACTCTCAAATAAACACTCTCTCTCAGTGCAAAAACACGGACAGCTTAGCAAGGAACTAAAGCTTAAATTGCACATCAAGCTTCTCCTTAGCATCACATCGTATAGCTTGTGTCTTTGATACACAGACACCTGATTGACAGATCTCACTACTGGATCAGATGTCTGTCAAAGTAGGACATTCTTCACGGATGTTGCCAAGTTCTACAGGAGCCAGACATCTGTTGGGGATTATTGCATTAGGTTTATCACAGCTTTCCATGTGCACACTATGGTGTCAAGGAGTACTAATATAAAGGGCTCATATTTCCACTTTAGAGATATTGTAATGAATGTGTTAGTCGGTTATTAGTGCTCCATCTCAAACCAATCTTTGAGGCTTGTATCTCACTTGTATCTCAAACATAAGTAACATTAAGAAGTTAAGAAACAGAAAACTAGAACTACAATCATTTTTGTAACTTACAAGTGATTTTGTACCGTGCATCCACCACACAGGGCTGGGTCCACTGTTTTTACTGATCCCTCTCTCTCTCAAACAAGTTTTGCCTGCATCCTTGTCTTGTCAGATCAGAGGGGTGCGAGGCAGGGCACGAGTGGTGTGTGACAGCCCCTGTTTCACTTATGCTCAGCAGTGGGCAGGTGTTTGGCAGCACCTGAACTTTTGGAGGTTCTCATCAACGTAGCCCCAGCCAGACAGACGTGGTGCCCTAATCTCACATGAGAAGGACACTTCAGGGTCAAAAGCACAGTAGGTTGTAGGGAATAATGTGTACCATCGTTTTCTTCTAAGCAAGTATTTTAAACAACAACCAAACACCAACCTTATTCGTTTCTTTCTAATTTATGCTTTTCTAAAATAAACTACTTTGAAAAGAAGGGATGTTTTGGTTATTTCCCCATAATATCATTTTTGACAGAATGTTTTCAAATATAAGACATGTGTTTATCAATATTCTTTTTTGTCCAGATGCGGACAGGACACCCTCCATTGAGAAATGTGTGTTGAACACGTCCCCCACATAACACAGCGGGATTCCAGTGCCAACACATGAAGAATCATCTAATACAATCTTGTTGTTTACAATAGCGATCCAGACATATTTGTGTTCAATTTCTTATTCACTTAAGAGTAAAATAAATTAATTCTAGACCCTCCCTGTCATTAATTATGCAGAATAATATAATTAAATTTATTTTTAATTTATGAACAATATGTCTGCTATGTAACTTAAATATTTTTGGAAAGATCTTTGAACATAGGCTGTACAAAACTATGGAGTGGTTGTGACATCATGCATTTGGTTCTGAAAAGCAACAACCTTCCACTTTTCTCCCTGGATGTGTACTCAAAAGGGACTGAAGCTGCAATTCATTGATTGGACACTTGAGGCTGGTCCAGGAAGTGAGCAGATTGTCATTCACACTTGTGGTAAAAATATAAAATATACATGCAAACCATTTTCCCGCCTCTGTGCACCCATTGCCCAGTTCCTACATAGTGATTCATTTTGAATGGCTGACTCTGCCCAATAAAAGACTTCTGTCACCCATGGGAAATATTTCAAGTGCCCAGAGGAATTAAGGTAATTTGGAAGGTTGTCGTTTTGCAACAAACACTGAGAAAACAAAAGAATATAAAATATCTGTGTGTCTACATTGACAACAAACTGAAATATTCAGAGTACTCCTGAACACAGATGCTCTGGACAAAAGTGTCCATGCTTCAGATGTGTCGCCAGTAGTACACAGTTGTTTCAGTGCCATCTTCTCCATTGTGGTGGCAAAAACAGCTGGTGGAACAGACTCAAGGAACTCATTAGGAAAGCTGGGTATGAAATTGGTTTGGAGCTGGAGTCTCAAATGAAGGTGTCTGAAAGTAGAATGCTGAAGGAGCTTCTCAGCATCTTTGACAACACACCTCCTGCATGTCGGTGTCTCAAAAGAACTATTCTCCAAAGTAAGCTACAGAGCCAGCATACAAGAAAGGAAACAGTACAACTCAGCTGAGATCATGGGGACACGATGAAGATGACATGAAGTACATTCTATATATGCAATATGACACAATGTACAGTATATTATATAGCATGTAAATATGTGAGCACATTATGGCACAGTTTTATGTGTTTGAACAGCCTTCTATTCTCTGTTGATAATGTCAATCTTTTTTTAAATTTGGTATAATTGATTACGTGTGCTGGTGTTATGGTCCCTGACTGAACATACTGTATATACAGAGACTTTTATAGCAAAAGGGACAAGTCTATGAAACTGAAATTTCACATGGTGATTCCTTTTACACCTCAGATGTATTGAGTGCAATAAGTAGAATTTTTTAGATAAAAATGCCTGTGTATAAATGCCTTTTCCCTACAAAAAAATATTTATTTACATGTCTGCATTGATGAAATGCATAGCCTACAGTGTAGCTTTTATAGAGACACAGACCCCATCATTAGTCTGATCCTCACCACTCAAAAACTGTAGTTATGCATACCCTACTGCAAGGTCTTTGTTTGGATGGCTTGGTAGAGGAGCATTTCAGATTTTTTGGCCATCTATGCCATGAACACATCAAATACAGAAATGCATTCCATAAATCGATCAATGAATGGCTGAAATTTAACCATTTGTACACTAGGGGAAAAGGAAGTCTACACTGGAAACCCTTTAAACCCCAACTAGCATTTAGTTAAGAGTTGTTGGAGAGCTATGATGGGATTGGTACATCATAACCTAAAAACACAAGTACAAAATTAATCCAGGTCCAGGTCTTTGTGGAGTTAATTAATCTGAGTATTGTTTTATTCTCTTTAAATATTAAAGTTTCTCTAGGAAACTTTAAATATTACCCTAAAATAAACAGAACTCATTCCATACAAAATGAATTTGAATTAGTCCATAAAATCCTATGTTTTGTCCTAGTGGTGACTGCAGAGGACACATAAAGCTCTGCTGTGCACTGGGCGACCTGGCCTTTCCTCACCACTTCAATTTCTGTCTCTCCTCTACTGTCAAAAATAAAGGCAAAATGGCCTGAAAATTATAATAAAAAAAACATTCAACTGTTTCCACATTTGGATAAAAATTGGTTTTGAAGCTATTATAACTTAGCTGATTACAAGTGTGAACATGGGGGGTGCTTTGTGGTTGCATATTTTGCATATCCACATGCTTTGTGGTTGATATCTTGTATTTTAAATATCAACCACAAAAAATAAAATCTTATTTTATCATAAAATAATCCATATGTCCTCATGACTGTTAAGGTTTTCAATTTAAAATATTATTTTTATATCAATTTGAATTTGATAAATCCACCTACAAATGATAACCAAATCTTTTGAAAATATCACTTGAAGTGCTCTTTAACACCAGAAATGTGGAGCCTGAAAATATATACAGTTTAATGTGGAAATGTGACAAAACGCAGAGCATCTGCCACTGCCAGAATGTGGCCGTCCCACATGACACTACAGAGAAATGAACAGCGGCATCAACGATTACCAGGCACTGGGATGAATTGGCTTCCTCTGTTTTCTTTTGCATGTGCATTGTGATTGGATGGAAGTGTTTGGATGCTCGACAAAAGCAGCTGTCATATCGGCTCAGACACTATAATAGGACATTCATTCCCAAGATTCAATGCTCCCTTTGTGTTCAGCAAAAACCTGACAATTTCACAAACAGATTTAGAGTGATTAAATTGTGCTGTCGCAATATGGAGTTAATAAAGTGTGAAAGCAGAAACACATTTAGGGCTGTATAACACGCTTCATTTAGAGGCAGTCACATATATGAGCAATGAGTCTCATTCATGGCTGAAGTGTTTAAATAACACCATATATGTAAACAAGCGTATGGGAATGCAGGTGATATCCAAGTGGCAGTGAGCCTGGTTTGTACAAGGAATGGGAGAATGGTATATTACCCTGTGGTCTGCGGTTTTGTGCACCATGCTTTGTAAGAAATGGGAAATTGAAGACTGAGCCCTATAGTCATAAAATTCTCATGATGAACCTTGTTGTCCTGACAACCATTTATTCCCTATCCTAAAAATGTTATTACCACATATGTGTCATAATTGTATTCTAATTATTCATAATAATAATAATAATAACTGCTCAATAAAAATCAGATAACAAGAAAGTCAACATTCTACTCTGAAATTATTACAATGGGAAAGGCTAAAAAATAAAAATAAAAAAGGCTGTGGGAGCTGGTCAATAGAGGGCGCTACTGTACCACCACACAACTCACTGCTCCTTGACCGAAATGTTAATAGGACTTTAAAATGTAAAAAAAATAAATAGAAATGCTTTAAAAAATGTTAGCAAGAAAAATTATATGTATTTGAGTATTCCGATGATAAAAGTTAGCAGTATAACTTTAAATTAATTTGCATTGACCATGATTTCAAACTGTTTGAAAATCAGACTTAGCTATTTGTATGATTTATACAGTTTTCTTTGTAATTTTTAGAACACCAGGACCAGACTCTGGATGGACTCAGACCAGTATGCCAGATTTAAAGCATTTAGAAAGATTTAGCACTTTAGAAAAGGCAAAAAGCAAGTAAAACACTAAATGATTAGTTCTTGTGAAATGATAACTGGTTGTTTTGGTGATTACAGGTGAATTTCACGTTACCAATACCATAAGAACAGCTCAGTCTACAACTGCATGCTCTGCAAAGAACTCAACAGAGCCATCCTGAGGGCATCCAGCCGTGCTGTCCACAAAAGTTAGGCTGTAATTGTTAAATATATCTCGTTTTCAAAAGCATGTTTTTTGCATGACAATCATCATGGGTGCATAGTCCAAAAAAAGAAAGACTGTAAATAGAGCATATACGACAACTCTCTGACAGATTTATAATTAACATAATAACAGAGCTTTCTGACAAATCACAATCTGCAAACTTAAAAAAACCCTAACTAATATCAAATTCTATCTCTATTTTTCATATGAACATGTGAAACGTATGAAATCGTGCACACTATCATTATCTTCCGTAGAGAAACCCCTGACAAGTCACAAGCAAAAATGATCCAGGTACAAAGGAACATGTCCTTGAGATACCTGTCCCATTTCGAGACAAGACGAAGCACAGCAAAGAAAGCAGTCTGCTCTCAACAAGGGCACTAGAACGGATATTCCACACGAGATGTGACAATGATCTCCGCGTCTTTGCGCTTGTAGTGTCTCCGCGAGTAGTATCCGTGGATCACTGACGTGTTGACGCGCGCTCTTATATCCACGCGCTTTCCCATTACGCACAGTTTGATGGCGTCGCCGTGCACTCTTCTCCGCACTCTTCTCTATTGTGAGCAACCGTTCTCGTTTATAGAGAAAGAAAGAGCAGATATACTCGGGTTGATTCTACAACACGTATGCGGCAGAGTGCTCCGTGGAAGCTGTGACTCCGCTGAAGCTCTGGACTGAGCAGTAAGGAATAAGAGAAGAAGTTTAGTCGGATACAGGTGCGATCCCTCTCGAACTCCCGCTGATGAACATTGACACGCATCGGGACCACCGGATTCCTCTGGTTCAGAGCAGATCTAGAACAAGGTCAGCTAAAATACTTTAACCTATATATATAGTTTTGCAGGACATTCATATATATATATATGAACATGAATGTGAAGCTTATATATCAAAATAGCAGAAAACCCTAGAGTTAACTGCACACACTTTCCTCCTGTCACCAGTAGCTTAATTGTGATGGACATGGTTTAAAACTAATGATACAAAGTCTGGGTGAATTTTAGTTTATAGCAGTAACAGCGTTCTAAGCATATTTGAAAGTATGATGTGCATATGACAAAAATAATTAAAGTAAATAAATATATTCCACCACAATTTTGCCGAAAGTATAATATTGCTACAGCAAGTACATGGAAATATTTAGATTTTGTGAGAAATGCTTTGAAAAATATTATATTACTTATATATAACACCAAACCAGGGAAGTTTTGTGCTTTATTAACATTTAACGCTATGTTTCTTTAACCGTTATCTTATTAATGAAATATGAAGACTGCCATTCAACTGTTGATCTTTAATTAAATAATTGACAGTTTATTTTGATAATTACATTATGATTGTGAATTGTTATTTTGAATGCGCATCAGCAGTTTCTTTAGATTTCAAACAGGAGCTTTAAACTTCCAAATCAATAAAGCAACTTATGAACTTTGATTGTTGCCCTTTTTTCCATGTAAGAAGGAAAATTACTGGGTTTACCCGCTTAGTTTAGGTTTCTGTCTGTCACATGTTAATATAATCTTTAGTTGTTTAGGGTTAGATTGTTTAAAGTATATGATTGTTAACGGTCAGCTCAGTTCCTGGAGAGTCCCAGTCCTGCATATTTTAGCTTGAAATTAACAATACACAAAGCAAGCTCTTCTTGGCTTGTTGGACCTACAAGTGTGTTTTAAAGTCAGTTTAGTTCTAAAAGTAGCAACAGAATTGCACTCAAGAGCAAAAAAAAATGACTACCCTTAGAAATAAGTCAGTTTTTGAAGTCCTAAAAAGTGTGCTGCTTAAAATATTACGAATATGAGACCTTTACCATGTACGAGCAGCTATACCATTTAGTGACAAGTGAATGCTTGTAAAACGTTTTGCACTAATGACGGTTTATGTCCTTATTTCTGGAGGTGCTTATGTAGCTTGAGGGGCAACTTAATCAAAGTTTTAGATACTTTGATCTTTATTAATTGAAACTGTACCCTTAAGTACAACATTTATGTCAGTGTTATGTTACTGCAGACTCTTGAGAACATGTTTGGGTTAACGAGACACAGAATATATCTAGTAGTCATAAACTACAGCTGTTGATTGGTAAGAGTATAGGGAGTGTGGCCATTTTTCATGCGACCTTGACCATTAAAGCAGAAATAGATCATGAGGGCTGTGTTTTATGAGCATTTGAAAGTTCCTGAAAGGAGAGAAGTGTGCTGGCATCTGCCACCTTGCTTCATTGTGTGGCATTGTGTAATGGAGCTAACGCTACGTTATTTACAACAGAATATGTTGTCACTGTCCTCTGCTCTGAAATATATTGCATGTGTGATTAATGTGGGTGTTTTGTTTTGTTCAGGTCAGAATTCTGCTACAGTCCTATTTAGAACCTGGTTTATGCTGCTTCTATACCTTTGTGGTATACCTCCATAAACCTTCAGTCTGTGTTGCCAGGGTAGCGCTAGAGCCTGGAAGAAAATACTTTGTTTTCAATTTCAGAGATGCTTAAAGATAAAACAACTGAAAACTCTGTGACCAAGTTACCAGTGACAACACGGGGTTATCAGATGCCAATTTAACACAGGTTGATATGATTCTATAGGGTATTTATTTAAGATCTGCACCATTCTTGTTAAAATTCCTCAATATGTTTGAACAAAAAAAAAAAAAAGTTTTTATTTGTCCACTGCTCCTTTAAATGCTAAATATAGCCATTCACGCCACTCCAGTCTGCACTTAGGCATGTTTATGTTAATGACACAGGTTGAATTTGAAGAAAGACGTATAATTAAAAAAATAAATAAATAAAATAAATATATAGTTCAAATCTGTGTGGAAAATATGGCAGCAGAATTTTTTAATGACAAATTCAATGTTGGACCTCACAGTTTTGAGCCTGACCCTAAATATGAGGATTCCTCAGCAGAAATTCAGCAAATTTCTGAATGATTTTGGTTTTATATGGTTGAAAAAGATCTGAATCGTGATGGTGCCACAAAGTTTGTCTACATTATTAAGGCTCGAGTACCAAAGGTGTGTAGGACCCATTGTAGTTGCATCACTACTGTTTCACAGCTTTTGATGCATTTTGACCAAGTGAAACATGCTAAAAAAAGTCACAGAATTTCACACACGTGTCAGAACTGGAGAAAATTTACATCTGACTGGGGTTTGAAAAGAGGGTGCTGAAAAATGGCTGTACCTGAATGTTAACTCCACCCATTAACATGTAATGAGAAGGGGCTAAAGCTTTAAATTTAATTCTGGCTAAACATTATGTGTAGATTACCAATAATGTGCAAAAAGTTAAAGTCAAGATGTCCTAAAAAATTATGTTTATGAAGTAGAATGCGCTGTTCTTTGGTTAGAGGCGAAACCCCTGTGTCTTACCCTTAACTTTTGTTTCCAAAATTTCTAAACGTAATTATGTCACATTATTGTCAATCCACTGATAATGTTTCGCTTGATCGAAAACTGATTCCAAGCATTTTTGGTGTAATAACAATCAAAGTTTCAGTGCCTTCTAGTGGAGAGTCAGGCCCCTGAAGCGATGCTATTCAATAAGATACCGCCACCGAACGTTTTTCAGCTGTTTAATTCCTTCTCAGTTTTGTCATTGTGCTGGGTTACTGCTTTCACCTCACTCATGAAAGCTGTTGCATATGGTTTATTTATAAGGAACATTTACACAGACAAAGATACATCTAATTTTATATAAACGAGGTACTTTAATATTAAAAAAGTCACTTTAAAGGATTTAATAAAAAGAAAATATGTTACTGAACCGTCACATGTTAAAATGCAGAATATTGTCCCATTCCTATGTTGGAATAGAACAGCTTTGTTCAACAGAGCATTCCCCTGAAATCCGCTTAGTTTTGAGGCTATTGTTTAATACCTCACACCTCTGGATGACAGGCTCATGGGGCTTTCTCGAAGGAAGATATATTTGTCCTGTGGCCTCTGTGCTTTATCTCTGGCGAGCAGGGATTCTCTCGGAGCTCTGACACCCGTCAGTGCTGCATGATAGATATGCTGCAGGAGCACAGGGGAAGTTTAAATGATTTCAAAACGCAAGTCGCTGACGCTGGCACTGATAAATAACCTTAAATTGACAATAAGGATAAAATTTAATGTATAGGTCACTTTGAATATTGAATAATTTTTATTGAAATTAATAAAAATTATTCAATATTCAAAGTGACCTATACATAGCAAAGAAGGAACACGTCAAGTGATTGCTCTCTCTGGGATTTACAACTCATGACCTTGGTGATATTATGAATACACTCTACTGACTATCAGTCAAGTCCCTATCAGCAATCTGTATTTGTCATGAACTTAAGAAAATAAAAAAAACACACGAACAGGAAACAAAAAAAACTTGTTTTCGTATAATTATTTAAAGGACAATTAGATGGCTAGTTGCTTGTAAAATTAATCCCCAATTAGCTGAGCATCACAATCCATCCCCATGTGGGTAGATTGTGATGTTCTAAATGCAGAATTATGATTACTCTTGATTAGCCCTAATATACTTATGCCAAAACCCATGAGGCCTCTTTCAAAAATAACATTGCAGGGCTGCGAATCATTTCATGAGGATAGTGGATAATTATGTGCCTCTTCTATTCTTTACTTAGCTGTTCTTTTTTTCCTTTTTTTTGTCATAAACTGCACTTCTGACCATGCAGTGTTCCATGGCAACAGGCAGGGTGATTCATCTGCAACAAGGCATGTATATTTGGTACACATCTTTTCACATTCGTATAATTTGTAACTCCCATCATTATATGCAGCTATATTAGATGTAATGAAAATATATTTGAAACTAAATGGTGGTAAACCCCATGAGTTGTTAATGTTATTGGCAGATCCCATTCTTGAGTGAGCAATCTGAGCTTCTACATTTAAAATCAATTGTTTTCAATCATATTTCAAGCTGACAAGCTTTTCCCAGTTCTGTGGTGACCGTTCAAAAATATATACATGATGTGGCTGAGCTTGCTCAGATTGAATCATTTCAAGTAAAATGAGCAAGTTTTGTATTCTTTTAACTTCACCACTGTTTGCTAAACCAGCCTAAATGACCCAATTACTTGATCAAACCCTTCGTATGAGCACACAGTAATGCAGAGTTCAGAATGCACAATTATAGTCCTGAGAAATCACAGACAACTGCCTGAAATTACAGGAAAATGGTACTTGCCAACAAGTAGCTAATTGGTCAAGATATATTTGGCATGCTCAATATCTGGAGCTGTCTGCGATTTAGACTTGTGCAGTGTGATTTCTTTTCTAGTTGAAAATAACATCAGCAATTACCTGTAACCAATGACAGAGCAGCATCCAGGTCAGCGCAAAGCAGCAGAGAAGAAGAGGAGTTAAAAAGGTATAGATTGTAATATCAACACAGGGTTTGTTTAAAAAAGGGCTCTGTCTATTTAGACCCAAGAAAAAAAAATTTTATGATACCATTTTGATATTGTTGTACTCTTGTCATACAGTGTGAAATATGCCAATCAATCAAGTAGTGACTGAATTCTGTCTTTAAAAACTGTGGTAAATTTCAATTAATGACAGTAAGTTTCATATAAATAATCAAAATATTTCTGAAAATGCGGTTGCAGTATGGATGGTTGATAACCATCACATAATACAAAAAGATAGATTATCAAAAATTATGACAATTTTCAAGATAATTAAAATTTAAATGTGAGAAACTTTCAGTTTCATTTTACAGACCTTAAATCAGTTCAATCAGTGCTATCTAGTGATAAAAAGAAAATTGGAAGAACAATACATGTGATATGGCTTGTGTTTTTTAAAGTTCTCCATCTTTATCATTACATTAAACAATAATTCTACAACAAACCTGAAATTATACACTGTTCCACAAGAAAAGCACAATGGCATAAAACGTTCTTGGAACAGTGTATAATTTCAGGTTTGTTGTAGAATTATTGTTTAAAGTAATGATAAAGATAATTTATTAGAGGAATTTGTAAAGTAGTAAAACACTCAAAAAGGCCTCAGACTTACAAGGGCTAAACATAGGATCTGCAAGGTGTCTGATTATGGAAGGTGTCCCCTCCAGTGAGGTATAAGTCAAAGAGGCAAAGGTGGGACAGGCTCAAATATTGATATGTGAAGAATAAGTATATCCTTGGGATGGGTATTTCATCAGGGTAAACATTACAGAGCTGTCATGACACAATACTCTTGTAATCATAGAAAAGTGAAATAGAACACATGGTCTTTTATTAATGAGAGAGCAAATGAAAGTCAACCATTTTAATAAATAAGGTAAACTTATTTCTTGTTCAGTACTTTCTGATTATTAAGATTTTAAATACAAATGTCTTCACATAGAGATCACAGATTTGGATAAGGTTACAGTATAAAAGAATCTCTCAGCGGTTCCTGTATCTGAGGTTTAGGTCTGTCGCGTTGCTGCAGTGATTGCTCGGTCTGTTATCTGTCTTCTGTAACCCACATTTCATTTGTCCATTGACTGAAAGAGTGAACCATAAAAACCAAATGCTGTACTGAGAACCTGCCAACAGTATCAAAGGAATGTTAGTCTGCTTTTGTTATAGGTTTGTGTTTTCTCTTGCTTCATCTGACTCTCATGCTAATGTTTCCTGTACACTATTAATGATATCTCAAGGTAACCACACCAAAGCTGTTGAAAGAAACAGACCTTGCTTTTTTCCCTGCAGAAATTTGAGAGGAGATTGCTGAAAAGGGAATAAAACACAGATTTATTACTTTTGAAAGTGAACTCTGTATAAGGATATTTAGAAAATCATTTAAATAGACTAGATGTGGCCAGAATTAGGGTGTAATTTAAGGCAAAAGAATAAAAATTACTTTTACTTTAAAGTGTTATGAAACCTCTACTTTTTCAGTTCAAGTCTCTCTAAGACCTGTTTTTAAATGCCACTGAAATGATCTTGGGGAGCTGCCAGGATAAGGGAATGGAATGGGTGTGACACTTGTGACCCCTTACCGACTCCCAACTTACCAACTGAGAATTGCATACTCACAGTTTGACAGGAGTACCTTTGTAAAGCATTTGCTTCTTTTCATTGGATAGAGACTCAGTCTCATGTATAATTTAAGACACAGATCCATACTGTGCAGTGACGTCATAGCCTATCAAGCAGACCCCGAAAGAAAAGAAAAAAAAATTACCTAAATGAAATCTACAATTAAATCTACGTTCACACCGCAGTTTTGAAAAAAAAAAAAAAAAACGAGAAAAAAGGGGCTTTGACTGCTGTGAATTAATGAGATGGAATTTGCATAAAATAGGTGTGCATAAACCACTGCCTATTTCTCATTTCTCTCTCTGTGCTTCAGAGAGCAGCGTAGAAATAGAGGATTGCTCAGATGCTTCTTGACTTATGGGGATCCTTGTGAGGTGCAAATTCACATAGAATTTCAGTCTTTTTACTACCGTTGATTTCCCGCACACAAGAATAGCACATGCCGGCAAACCATCAACCCAAGCTCTTCCATCTCTCAACTCTCGTTTTATTTACCAGAGGTTAATTAATGTATTGCCTGAGCCCATGGTCTCACCGTGTGGGAAAATTAGCGAAAAGCATATATTTGAATCAGGACTTATGCAGGTAGACTCCAATATTATGCATTTTGTATGGATTTATATATAATTGTGTAAATATTATTCCTATAGCAAAAATTCATTTCATTAAGTGAATAATGAATTTTGGGAGACATATATCCGGGCATGGCACCCATTTCCTATCTTGCAAATAAGCCATGGTAGAATTTAAGCCAGCTTTACCTTGTTTCAAGTTGACTTTGTCCAACCTTCTCCCACCTTTCTACCCAGTACTCGTCACTGCCGAGTTAAACACAATATGAATGGTGTGCGGACAGCTTTCACTAGTGCCCACCACCACTTATGGAATGATATTTGACTAATATTTATGTGCAAAAAAAAAACAAAAAAAAAAAACACATGCATTCGCAACACTACATTTAGACAATAGAGGAACTTACCTGATCAAGTATTGGGACGGTATCCGAATGGTACCCATCGTCAACCATTCAAAACATATTCAAACAAACAAAAAAATATTCTTAAAAAAAAATACTTTTGTATTTTTTCAGTTTTAACATATTCACAAACAACTGATTGGAAAGTTCTCAGCTGTTTTTCAGGCATTTTAACAGAGCCAAGCAATATCGGATCATGAGAAACGGACATGCATTCTAGAAGGCAAGATTCATTTTAAAACAGGAAATGACCATAAACAGATAATTACGTATTGTTGATACTAAAGTAAATGGTTCTGGTTACAGTCTTCAGCAGACAGAGACCAATATATACATGTTCTAGGATCTTTTGACCCTTTAAACGTTGCAGTAGGCTATATAAAGAAAACAAAAACATTGCATTCCACGAAACACTATTAACTGAGCTGCCATTCGTTCCAGAACAGTTATTTAACCAAGGTACAAGCAAATGGTGCCATTGCCAGTGACACCAGCCTTGAGGCCCTCTCAGTGCTTTTCTGGCACATGAGGCACCCAATGTGCCAGGGTCCCAGCGGGCAACACTCATTCTACCCTCACTACATCATGGAATTTGTCCTCCTATGCAGGCATCCCGTAGGTTTCTCCACATGCCTTTTTATAAACCACAGGAGGAGAACGAACACAGATGAAAAATGCCCTGCAGGAAGTGACGCAAATGACTGTGGTTTTGCTTTACAGACATCAGGCAGGTCATGTTTTTTGATTTATGGTGATGGTGGTGGTGAAAAGAAAAGATCGACAGCTCTGCAAACAAAGACATGACAAGGTGCTTCAGTGAAGAGCAGAAAATTATATTTTCAATGATATGCATCTTTTCAGATATTGCTTTACAGCTTTTATGGCTTATTGGTGACAGAGGGCAAACTTTCATGACATTTAGAATTATAACGTATGGCAATTATATAAGGTCAGTCTGAAATCTAAGCTTGATTAAAAAGAACAATTCAGTGTTTGTGAAATTGAGTGATTGTTATGGTTCCATCATTTTGGGAATAGGAGTGAAGAATGCTCTGGTTTAATTGTCATTAATGTTAATTTTTAATGAGGGCTGACCATTCATATTTAATCCACTGACGCCTGCAAAAGTCTGATAAGGAAAGAGTGCAGTTGGCATTCTTGTTCTTGCAATGCAGCAAAACTCCATTGTTAAAGCTATGGTTTGGCAAGGGAAAATGCCACACTAGATTTCTATCACATACAGTAGTGTGCATCTTGCTTTCTAATTTCAATAACCAATTGTTTTGCTATTTTTCTAAAGAATCTCTGTCTCTGTTTAAAAGAAATGTAGACTATTGAAATAATGTGATGCAACATTGATTGCAGGCCTGAAGAAATACCAGTTTGAGGTTCTGTAAAAAAAAAAAAAAAAAAGCATAATTGCAATTATTGAAATTCTAATATTAAATATTGAAATTCTAATATTAGGATTTTATATTGAATTCCAAGGAAATGGGTTACTTGGATGACTCTCTGAGCAATTTAATACAATTAAAATGGCAAAAATGTAACACAAAAAAGTATGATTTTTCTGGGGAAAACAATGCTCCAAGAGTCTTAAAGTGACAGGTGATTGCACATTAATAAGGAACATGAGCTGTCAAAACCACAGTGCCGTTTATTTTACTTTTAGGCCGAAAGATTTGGAAACAGTCTGTTAGCAGCACAGCCCACATCATCTTGTTGATAAATTTGAAGGTTGAGTCTCATGGGAAATGTGGGAGAGAAAGAGCATGCCATTTTAGAGTTCAGCTCTTGGTGAAAAGAATTCAGTTCGGAAGAAATAAATCAATGATTGTGTGTAATCTAGAGGCACAAGGATTTTCTCGCTGGAGTTTCAGTGATTCTGATCTTATTTCCTCTACTTCTGTGTGTTCAGGAAACATAACAAAAAAAACAGAATTATTTTATAGAAAGGTCTCCAAATGGTAAAAAAAAATTATAGTATTAAGTACATTGTAAATATTCATTCATTCATGAATTCATGCTCGCTTAATAATTTTTGGGGTCACGGGAGTCTGCTGGTGCCTATCTCCAGCTAACTTTGGGCGGGAGGCAGGCGATACCTGGACAGGTCGCCAGTCTTTCGTAGGCCTACACACACATTCACTCACACATTCACACCTAAGGGGAATTTTAATTCTTTAATCAACCTAACTGCATGCTTTTGGGGTTGTGGGGGAAACCAGAGTACCCGGAGGAAACCCACGCAAGCACCATCCTTTCAGGATGGCGACCGACAAGCCTCGATCCGGCAGCCTTCTAACTGAAAGATCACAGTGCTACCCACCGTGAAAAAAAAAAAACCCTGTAATTCTATATATCTAAGATAGAACAGGAAGTTACATCACAATTTGGAATGTACTAGCTCTTTAAATGGGGTTGCTCAGAAACTCTCTTTGTCTTTCCTGCTTTGGACTTTTAAATGGCTTTTTGGCTCTTTGAGGTCCCTGTCCCCTCCCCCCACTCTTTTCTGTTATACCTTCTTAAACCTTGCTTCCAGAGTTGTCTATAATGGGGTATGATTAATATTATTATCTGAAAACATTTTTTTGTCAAGTATTTGTATGCTCCCTTAAATATGTTTATATTCTAAGATTTGAAAACAGAATATCTAAGACCAAAGAGATGCTTTTATTGTTACTTTTTGTGGTAACATGAGTTTCAAATCACCTGAGGCAAGTTTGTTTACAAGAGAATAATAGACACAATGTACCCTGACTTTTGTGCCATAAATAAGCACCTTTGAACGTGGGTTCTCTAAAGGCCTGATAGAACATTTTGTACGAAAATTAAAAGAAAAAAATAATAACAAGGATGCATTCCAGAAGAAAAATGTGACTGGGTGCATAAAAAATACCTCCCTAATGACTTTATTTTCCAGAGTGCAAAAGTCTCTACATATGCAAAGTCAAAGACTATTGTTTGATGGCCAAGTTCTTCAGGTCCTCACTAATCAGCATGAGCACAGGATTAATTACAGAACCCAGTGCATGTAAACAAACCACCTGGTCATTTGCACATGCCAACTAAAATTGTATTATGCAAAAAGAGAGGCTCAAAACACAAAAAAACGCTTAGCAGAAGCAAACCAAGACTGAATTCTGTTACAAAGCATTTGTAATCTACAACAATGGTAAAAAATGTTTGCTTTTTGATCCATTCATTGTATCATTGTAACATTTGCCCATATAAGTGCTGGTTTGGTTAACTATGTGCTATGGGGGATACAATACTGGCTTGAAAGTATTTTGTGGTCGTTTTATTCACATATTAACAGAAAACAACACCACCAACTCAGGTTGTAACACTAATCTATCACAATGAATTAGACAAAACCTTGGGCTAAAGTGCAAGTCAGCAGTTTAATTTGAGCAGAAACATGAAAAAGCAAGCTTTCAGCATTATCATTTAGAGAACGTATCTAATACGTAGCCTATTTATGCATCCCATCATTCCTAGAGAGGGTTTAGCTAGCAGGGCTAATCCGCTGTCATCTTAAAAGTGTGTGTAAACGAGCATTTATTCACAAGCTTTCTCGGAAACCTCTATATCAGCTATTGCCCACATTGAGCCCATATCCAGGGCGGTATGAAATGAACCAAAAATGCTGGAGAGCAGAGGTGTTTGTGCGATAGCTTACACACAAACTGAATAATAGTCTAGACTTGGAAAATGTATCTGTGCTAGTATGCACAAAACATTAAGCTACAAGTTTAACAAAGGGGCATTAGGTCTTTGGTGACTGGAAAGCATTACTCGTGGTTTGTGATTCAGATTTAGTCTGACATGCTGGAGCTTTGTGTCTGGGGGTTGTTTATCCAGCTTGAAGGCTTTTATCACTCTGCCATTTTAATGTCGCTGTTTTGCTAGAATTGGCCAGTCAACCTCCAAAGCTTCCACTGATGGTTATGTGAAATTTGGCAGGAATAAGGGCAGTGGGATGTGCTCAAAGGTCAGTGCTTTACTGGAAATCCAGGAATGAACAGAGAGTCTCTCTCTGAATTGAAAAGTCATTTCAGGACAATTTGAGAATCAACTTCAATCAGTCATGATATTCTGACCAGTAAACGGTACATTTCCAGTCTAAGAACATTCATGAGTGAATGAATTTCTGACTGTACACTTCTGGTCACTTTACACCACCAAACCTTGCATTCCCAATGTTCTAGAATGCTAGGACTTGCAATCTATTGTAAATAACAAAATGCAAGTCAAAATTTGTGGTTCTTCAATGGCGCTTGTATGACCAGGACCCTAATGGCTTTCGAACAGGCTGATCCGAATTGAAATACACATAAATCTGTGTTTGGCTTCTCAGCTCATTGTCTGGGTCAAGGAAATTTTCATGCCATGTCCGAAGATGGCCTTTGCAGTACAACAGGTGCCACACAGGGAAACAGGAAAGAAGAAGAACAAAGAAGAAACCCCAAAAAATTGTGAGCTAATTCTATCCTTTGCGAAGTTGCTGTGAAGATGTGGATTGAGCGCCACAGAGTGGCTCTTTTAAGTCCGTCTCTCATCATCAAAAGAGGCAGGTTTCATTGGTCATTCTCCTTGAAAAAACAAATCCAATATGTTAGTGGAAAAAAAAGTTTTTCGTTGGCACCACTCATTCAGTCCAATGTGTGATGTCCTGTTGGCGCCCATGGTTTTCAATTGAGGCGCATTGACGCACAAAACTTTGCACTGAAAATTCAGGTTGGTTTATATTGGCTTTAAGAATCTTTCTAAACTCCCCTCCCTCTGTCATGGTGCTCATGTTTATTGATTAAATCCATAGGAATACATTTTTTTATGTCTGTATGTTATTTAGTCAGCATGATCATAATTTATATGCCATTACAAAAATTATTTGAGTACCCTTTTTTTTTTCAAATAACGGCTTATGATAGTTGGAGAACAGTACTATGTGATATTTTAATGTAGCTATGACTACTAAAAAATCAATTTGAGGGCCGCAATCATTAAATTTGTTTTCTGCAAAATGTTTCCTGGAGGCAGAGGGCATGCATTCCTTCAGCCGTTGACTGATTCTTTAACTCATACTCTTTCATTAATGAACACAACTCAGCGCATTTAGGCATGCATTTGTATTTTTGAGGTAATGAATGTATGAGAGATTGTAGGCGTTAAGGATAATGATGTTTCTGCCCATTGAAGACATTCTTCTGGGAGTGACTAGAGTCTGTAAATGAGCTTGCAGTTATGATGCTAATATTCTGGTCCATTTCACTGTGAAACCATCGTACGAAGTTTGTGGTTAATATAGAGATGCACTGGACTATGCAAATAGTGAGGGAATGATCTATTTTCGTTCATTGACTTGGTGGCATTTGAAAGTAAATTTAATAGCCAGGTGTGTCATTTCAGTGGATTTGTGGCCCTCAAGTGTAAATGTCACTGCTTTTTGATGGAGTGTGCTGATTTACTGAACCGTGTGTGTCTGATTGATAAGCTGGAATAAAAAAGTTGCTTTACTCTGGCTGAGAGAAACACCAAGGTTATAGGTTCAATTCCCAGGAAAGGCAAGAAGTGATTGAATGTGTTTCTCCACAGCTTCAAAGCATCAGACAAATGGTGCAAAATAAAAATAGGTTTTATCCAAAATACATCATAATAGCTGTCTGCCCAAGATTTACAATAGTATTTCAGGGAATGCAAGAAGTTGATTATATGTGAAGGTTATCACTCCGTGCCCTCCAAACAATTATAAATATAACACTACATTGATAAGTCCAGACAGTTTTGAATCTTAATAATAATGCAATAGGTCTTTAATGTAATGTATTCATTTACTGAGCAAACAACTTGTTGAATTACAGTGACATATTGATTTGCTATTCGATGGAAGTGTTCGGAACTGTATCAGTAGCAAAAAAAAAAAAAAAGATTGAATTAGGAAATATAGGGATTGACAGATATTACCGTAATCCAAAAATTATCAGGTTCAGATTGGGAGCAAAATAACCTTAGCTGGACATTTGTTATACAAATCTTGTTTTTCTCATTAAAAAATGTTGTCACCATCATCGATACAATTATTACCATTAAACACTTACAATTTTACATTATTTATCATCTATTGCACACATTTTTTGTGAAATGTGTATGCTTAAGTTAAAAAAAAAACCTAACATAAACAAAAAATACATTTGTAAATTCAAAACAGAATGTATTCATTTTCAACACAAAAATATTCCCCAAAAAAGCAAGTTTCTTCAGTTTACACACACATACATTTATGTATAATAAATAAAAATGTCTACACATATGTAGACATTTTGTAAAATTTTTAAATTTTTTTAAATTGTAAAATCTTGAAATTTTAATATTTTGCTAAATTTTTAAATTTGGTTAAATTTAGATTTAACAAAGGTTCTGGAAAATGAAATTAAGCTAGGCATTTATGACCTTAAGCATACAAATTGGTATGATATTTAGAAAATATTTTGTCTAAACAGATGACAAGTAAACTTTATTTAATTATAAATTATATTTATTAAAATTTAAAGAGTTCGGATGAAACAATATTTTATTGCCAGAAATTTAACAATATTCTGCTCTGAGTGTACATTTTTTATTTTATGAAAAAGTTAATTTCATTGGATTTGATTAAATAACAAATTACACAGTAGTTCTATAGTAATCATCATTAAATCACCACAAATAGGCACGAGTGAAGTATATTCAGTACTAGTAGCTTATTCCTTTTTGATACAGGTTTTTAATCATATAACTCAGAATCTTGACATGGGACAGAGTTGTTTATGCTCCTATTTGTAAAAGATATTTGCACAGGACTGACAGAAACCACCATGACTGCTCATCACTTGCTGTCACTGCTACCAAAGAAATCCTCTTTCACATGTTTTAATCAGTACTGAGTAAACCCATGGGATACGACTGGACAGGAAATGATGCTAATTGCGACAAGAAAGTGAATGCGATTTCTGAAGCCGCTCTTCATCTTACTGGGGTTTGTGGGAGAAGAGATCTCAGAGGCCCACATCTCTTTCGTCTTTTAGCTGATGTATTTTTAATGCAGCTGGATGATCGAGAGAGACAGAGATAGGGGAAAAAGTTCTCATCAACTTTTTAGGGTCGCTTTGAAGAGATGTGGCTTTGGGATTCCGTGTCACGCCAGAGGCTTTCGAGCCTGTCAAAATTAATTCATTTACAGACACATCCTTCTACCTTCATATCAATGTCTTAACCCTGTAGAGACCAGTGTGCTGTTTAATGGATTTGGGCCAGCTCTGATCTGATACTGTAACCCCATTCTTTACAGGTGGAGTAGTGAAGCATGTAATAGCACTGATTATCTGATTAGATGCGTTTCGAATGACTGTCAATGTGCATTTCCTCACTGCAGCTGACAATCAGATAATCCTCTGGAAAACAGCTTGGCTTCATGCTGCTTCCATTCTATACTGGATCACAGCACAAGGACCATTTAACTCTGCCTAATGCTGGTATTTGTAATTGCCATTCTAGTGCGTATAAGCACATTTATTTAAAGAGGGTTAATGATATCATGTGTTGGGTAACATCAGCTCATTTACTGATGTTTTACGTCTGCTGTTCACCACTGAAGGTTACTCATGAAGAATTTTAGTACATTTTCCATGGATATGTTAAGGCTACAGTGTAGTTTTGGGCCCATGCAAATGTGTACAGTGAGATTGATAAATATACAGTGGCACTCCAGGATACGAAATTAATCCGTTCCAGGGTGGCTTTCGTATCTCAAACATTTTGTGGATAATAGAGCAGAACTGTTTGTAATTGTTCGTATCTCACATTTTTTTTTCTCGAATCTCAAAGCAAAATATTTCCAACGAGACCTTTCGTACCTCGAACATTTCGTAACACAAAGCATTCATATCTCAGGGTACCACTGTATTACAATAAAATGATAAACAAATTCCCAAAGAAACTGTTATGTATCATGTTTTAAACTGTATCTATACTTTACATATTGTTTTACACCCTGCGTTGTATTATAAATTTTGCTTTAGTGAGAGGGGCCAACAATGTTTATTGTGCGTGTTGTCACTGGAACTGATGCTAAAATAATTTCACAAATCACATGATTATGATAGAGAAATAATAAAATATTGTTTGATTTTTCAATAGACGTTTTCTCATTATGCAAATCACTTTTGCAATCAGCCTTCATTGTAAATAATACATAACTGCTTGAGGCCAAAAGCATATGGACCTAAGAAACTTCCACAAATATGTTTAATTTGACATTAAACATTAACCTGACCTAACCTGTACAGCTACAAAAGATTGTACACTTCTGGGAAGGCATACCATATAATTTGGTATTGTGTTTATGGAATTTTTTGACAGTTCCTTCCAAGAATTGCATGTGGAACCCCAAACATTTGGGATGCTTTTTGTTGAAGCATTCACAGTTTATTTCACAGGAATTAAAGGGACAAACCCACTAACCCAGTTAGAAAAAAAAAAACCTTACAGCATAATCCCCTCCCTTCAACAAGCATCACAGTGCCGTAACTCAAGTAACGTTCTACTAGCAACTGCCAGACCTGATTTGTCCATCAGATTGCTAGATGGAGAAGCTTGATTAGGAAAGTACAGCATGCAGGACATGAAATTAAAATAAATATAAAATTGGAGTTGGAAAATCAGCAAGAAAGTTAGAGAGAACACATTTTCTTTGGAGATTTGTAGTGGCAGCATCCTGGTACCACAATGGACTTTCCATTCTTCCACAAATGCGATCTGCATGCATTGGTAAAAATGAGAGGCAAGCCTTCATTTTTGGAAGAAACAGCAGAGCAACCGCTTTCTCACTTGCTATATTTGATGCCATAATCCATCACTTTTTTTCCCAGTAGAACATCACACTTTATCAAGAAACAAGTGTGTTAGTCCTCTGTCTGACAGAAGCAGGAGGCGAGAGCAAAGGAGCAAAAGAGAAAGTGAGAGGTGTAGGGAAGAATATGAAGCGGTGCAACATTAGCATGTCTGGGATGACAGAATGGGGGGAAAATGGAAAAGAGGAGGAATTTCAGAAGCAAACACAGATGTGTTTGTTTGTTTTTTTTACCTGTGGTGGTATGATCATGAGATCATTGTTTGGTTTCTGAACTGTAGGTAAAGAAATTAAGAGCTGTTAATTTCCAGAGCATGTTTTATGAATGAATGAACGAAAATCTTAATTTCAAAACAGAATGGTGGAAAAAAGTGTATAAAATCTTACACTGTATTGATGGTTGGAAGTATTGATGCCATTCAAAATGGATGAATTGATAGATTTAGAGGCAGCCAGCAATGAGAGGTAGAAAAAGTGGAAATATATGAGAGCAAGGAAGGACAGAAACTGATCATTGGATAGAAGGAGGGAACCTTTTAACTTTCCAGAGATCAAATTAGTGTTTTGAGACTTCTAGTAAGAGAAAAACTCAACTGTACGGCTGCTGAAAGAGATTGTGTTGTTTCAAGGCAAGGAAAATTCAAGCGTATTCAATTAACTATCATAAAGGTGCTTTGAGAGTTCACTGATTTGTTTAAACACAATTATCATCATAGAAATGTAATTTTGTTGAGTAGGTTTCCTTTGAAAAGTCTCATGGAAGAGATTCTGAGAACTGAGAAGATTCAATGATGTACAGTGTGGATAGGAAAGGCTATTAATAATGCTGAATGCTCAAGAAAATGAGTAAAACATGGGTAAAAGAAGCAACTATACTTTCTTAAATGTGCAGTGTTATAGAGATGTTGGTAATCATGAGTATAATGAGACTGCAATGCTTTATAAAACATGTGTCAAACTCAAGGCCCTCGGGCCAGGTGTGGCCCGCCATGTGATCTAATGTGGCCCGCGAGAGCTTAAAAGAACAAAAACGAAAAAAAAACAACATTTCCCACAATGCCTACGCAGCCGCATGCATACTCACGAGTAAAACTGCAGAGCTGCAAACTCTCACACATTGAACGTAACTCTCGCATTTGAGTGATCTCTCACGCCACACCTCCAGATTTCTCATTCTAAAATAAATTTCAAGATTTGAAATGGACACAGCTAATAGTTTATCTGTGATCTGTTTCTTGAGCCTGATGATAAAAGATGAGGATCGATATGCATCGTCTTCAGTCTGTGAGGTTTTTTTTCGCTAAACAAATTACAAAAAATTCTATTTTTCGTTATTCGCTTGGAAAATTCGATAATTCATTAATGGAGTTATGTGGGTTTTCATTAGCTGACAAAAATAAAAAGGATTTATATTAGAACAATAAGCATACAATTGTTTCCATGTAACTGAATTGTCACTTGAATAAGTTATAAATAATGAGTTATTTAACATTAAGGAGTAGTTACATTTATTTTACATTACATTCATTGTTTTACATTGATAAGTTACATCTGGCCCTTTGAGGACAGCCATTATGCTAATGTGGCCCTCTGTGAAAATGAGTTTGACACTCCTGCTTTATAAGGAGTCATTATCAGTAATGTAACTTGGCCTGTTTGTATTTTTGTATTTGTATTTTATATTAGTTCCATTTGGAAAAATATATGATTAAATAAAAGCCACATCATTTATAGGGTGGAAATAAAAAGTTATATTTAAGATTATAAATTAAGTATTAGTTTTAGATGGCCAAAGCCCTAGTACAACGCGGTTGATCAAAGTGAAGGTTTTATTGGGTTGTGTGCCTGAAAATGTATCTTGTCCATCAAACTAATTTGAAACGCTAGCAGACAGATTTCTTTGCTATATTCAGTACTTATTTTGTCCATGTTGAGGTCCTGGAGCACCATGAGGGTGATGTTTCAGAAGGGTCAAGGGGAGAGTAAATGTACGGGGTCTGGATTTTTTTACAGCACTTTGCACAATGTCTTAATCTCAATTATTGTTAAGAGCATGATTCCCGTGGAAGTTTCAGAGTATACAGCTTTATTTTGGTGCATTTCAGGCTTTATAAACAAGTAAGTCTTGAGTTTCCTGAACCTTTTTTGGGTAAATTTTCCCATTCAATTACCTAAAGTTGGCTTATTCTAAGGATAAAAGGAGTCGTGGAGCTTCATGTGAATGATCAGGTCATAAGTACATGATTTGAGGCATTTTTAGTTAAAGAAATGTTGATCCTGGAGAAAGGAACAGTACAACCTTTTTAAAGTTTTCAAACAGAAGATGGGCTAAATATTGTTTAGGTTACTGCCCCTAAGATTCAGCCAGAGTTTTTTTTTAAATCAAAAATTTCTGATTGTAATAAATTCTGAAAATTCTCTCAGTTTGTGGCTTGGTTTTGTCAAAATAGACCATAATAGAGATGACTAAAGTCCATCAGAAATTGACAACCAAGCATCACATCAAATAGAAAAAAAAAACATTACAAAACAAGGATAAAATTAGACATTACACAGAGTTTTTTACAGATTTGGACTTGCAGGGAAGGCCCCGGAGCCAATCAAACAGGTCCTGGTCCCAACCTGGGAGGCAGCAAGCAGGCTATTATTTATTATTCATACTAATAAACATTTGCACTATTAGAAAGTATGTCTCAAATTTGGTTAGTAGTACATGGGTGGATGCGCACATATATCTTTATAAGTTAAGGATGGCCAGCTGTTAAAAATAAGAAGTATCTCTTTTATTTAGATTAATATTTACACTTTTTATTTAATTTTTATTTAGTTCCTTTCATGAATTAGACAGATCTTATGGATTGAACTTCTTCTACTTTCAGCTGTTCCCAGTTTAGGGGTCGCCACAGCGAATTATCTGTTTCCATCTAACTCTGTTCTCAGTATCCTCTACTCTAACTAACTTCATGTCCTCTTTCAGCACATACATATATCTCTTCTTTGGACGTCCTCTTGCATGGCATCTCCATCTCCAACATCCTTTTACAATATAACCACATGTCCAAACCATCTCAATTTGGCCTCTCTGACATTGTCTCCAAAACAACCAACCTGAGCTGTCCCTCTGAATCTCAACATCCTCATCTCCACTTCTTCCATCTCTCCCTCTTGTCTCTTCCTCACTGCTACAGTCTCTAACCCATATCTTTAGGATTAAAAATCTGCAGTACTGTATATTTTTGCATAATATTTCAAATTAAGTTTATTTAAAGTGCCTTAAAGAGTGCCTTTATCGTGCTGATAATCGTATTTGCATGGAGCCAGCATTGTTTTAGTAACAGAAAAATCACAGGAAATATTCAAATGAGGCAATCATGTCAAGAAAGTAAAGCTGATTGAAATTTGCATAGGAATCTCCAGAGCTTGCGTTGTGATTATCAGAAGGCCATGCATGACTGTTACTACATTTTAAGCAGAGGTTATCTAAATGTTTCTATTACTCTATTCATTACAGAGTTAACAGTGTATGCAAAAATTTAGATCTCATCTACCAAATTACTACTACTAAATTATACATTTTTTTTTATAAATGACACAAAAAGTTCATTTTAATGTACATTGATATATATTACACCTCATGTACAATTGATCCAGAAGCAGAGTTGTACACTATTTAATCTACATTTAATCCAACACAGCTCTGATCAGATCAAATATGGTCCTAATCTATTGGGTGTAAATCACCAGTGTAAAAAAGGTAGTATAAAATGTAATTAACTCCCAAAGTGTTGGATTAACAATAGACTGCGTAACAAAGTACACTTTGCCAGTGTAGATTAGGGTTTTACATGTACACTTAAAAGTGCAAATAACTTCAACTTTTTACACCCAATAGATTGGGACCATATATGATCTGAGTGTTGGACTGACACTGCAAAAATTGACTGTGTGTGGTAGTTTTATGACTTGAACGTTCAGTAACAAAACACATGCATACTTGCTCGCATGATTAGGTTTAGCAAAAACATTTTACAATCGTCCAATTTTGCATCACATATATCTTTTTTTTTTTTTCAGAAATCAAACGCCCATTCTAAGTGCCCTGAATGTTCTCAAATTTGAGACATTGACAATTGTGAAAAAATGTTTTTATTTGGTAAAATACTGAGGCGAATTTGCTGCATGTTTTTTTTTTTTTTTTTACCAAAACTATGACTACGATGTTATTGTACAGCTCATTCATTTTACTCCAGTGCACAATTATTTTCTGGCCTTTATAGGGGATTCCTAAAGACTCTGACTCATTGGTGTGACACATGCTGTCAGACTGATGTTTACCCATCAGTTTCTGTACACTAACTGCTCATGAACTCCTCAGCTCCTCAACAATGACGATTAGATCTCTGTTCAATCCCACAAGTGCAGCCACAACACCATCCAGGGATCTGCCATGTCTCCAACCCCGAATAATAGATTGGTTGTGTCAGAATCACCATTGCTCACCAATTGATAAAAAGTAATGTTCAATTCTCTCCACACTGGTACGTAATAATACATCCAGGATTTAGATTTATGGAAGATTTTCTAGAATCAAAAATAAATTCTGTTGATATATTAAGCATAGTTTTTCTCAGTGACATACGCTAAATTATTAAATTAAGGGTTTTATTTTCATAATATTAAGGTCAAAACACTTTGTCCATTGTCTCATAATATGAATTCATTTTTATTAAACTTTTTTTTTACACCAAATATTTTATGTATGCTGTAATTAATATATAGACTTAAGTCTGTTGTGATGACTTTGTGCCTATTTTTTGAGTTCAAGAAAAATTATTTTACTGCAGTTTGAAGCATATTTTAAATTAAAGATTAATTTACTTAATTAACTAGAATAATTTAAATTAATCTAAATGAATCTAGACATCTCTATATGATTTGCTATAGTGTAGGGTTGTAACAGTGTATCATGGCACAACATATCGCAAATTTTCATAAAAAGTATCATAAGACTACTAGGATTATCGTTAAGGAGCTGAAGTGTAGTTGCTTATTGGAGTGATTGTGATCCTAGTCACTTCTGAAACTTCTTTACCTTGTCTACATGTTGTATGTAATATTTACTTGGAGACAATTATACTTTACTCATATTTTAAATGAGAGCTCTCTCCATCACTTATAGTAACAAAGATTACTTAATGCAAACAGTAAAACTGCCCCCAGTGATTAGATGGTTTCCAATGCTCTCTTTCAAATCAAACTAGACCAGAATCAGAATGAGCTTTATAGTCAGGTATGTTTGCACATACGAGGAATGTGTTTTTGTGCAGAGGCACTACAGTGCAACAGATTAGGGTACAGGTAAGATACAGGTAATAAAAAATAAAATATAAATACAAATTTACAAAATAAACATTCTAAATTTACAAAATAGACATTCTAAATTTACAAAAGGACATTCTAACACAGTATATAAAAATACAAAGTGGACATAATATATAAAATCAAAAATGGACATTAAATAGTGCGAGAGGAAATGGTAAAAAGTGGACTGAATATCAGTCAGCAGTATAAGAAATAGTGCAGAGTGGTATGTGTAGGAACCTTTTTAGTTGTTGATGACCTGGACTGCCTAAGGGAAGAAACTGTTTCTGTGCCTGGTTGTTCTGGTGTTCAGAGCTCTAAAGCGACAACCGGACGGCAACAGTTCAAAGAGGAAGTGGGCTGGGTGTGAGGGGTTCAGAGTGATTTTCTTGGCCCTTTTACTCACTATGGATAAGTACAGTCTGTATAGACCCTAGCCTTCATAGCTTTATGGGCTTAAAAACTTTTTAAATGAGATTTTTTTATCGTATTGTAGACATAATATTGAGGTATGTATTGTTTTGTGAGTAGAGCGTATCGTTACACCCCAACTATAGAGTGATCTTTGGTAAACAGAGGGTGAGTAGAGGGCAGTAATCACATGTTAGGTATAGTAAGCACAGTAGGCATGTTTTGGTCCAATCATTTGATATAAAAGGACAAAAAAAACAAGAGACCCAGGTCCAAACAACCATGGGTTATCACAGTATTCCGGGCAGTAAAACTGCTTGCTTCACCACTGTTTTAAATGAACACAGTTTTTACTGCAACCGTTTTGCGGAGCTTTACAGTATTTTAGAAAGCTCTGCAGCCAAGGTAATATCACATGTTTTTTTTTTTCAAAACATGTAATACATTGTAAAAAATCTTTTACGTAAATTACGTTTGACTCATTGATTAAATATGAAACAAGCATTTGTTTTGATATGAAGATCATTCACCAAAATCTTGAATTGAAAAGGAATAATCTCACGGTACATGTGTTGTGTTTTGAATCAGATGAAGTCTTCTGCCGCTGGTGATGAAGGTCTTTTCACAGAGAGCTATTGTAACATCTGTAATGCTCAACTTATCTCCGAGTCTCAGCGTGTGGCACACTATGAGGTGAGCAGACACATGTACTTACAAAATGTTTGTTTAAACTCTGCCTTTTGTCTCAAGACTTCTTTCAACCAGAAAGAGTTTTTAGCATATTTACTTTGTTAAAGTATTAACATCTTTCTTTCTTTCTTTCTTTCTTTCTTTCTTTCTTTCTTTCTTTCTTTCTTTCTTTCTTTCTTTCTTTCTTTCTTTCTTTCTTTCTTTCTTTCTTTTCTTTCTTTCTTTCTTTCTTTCTTTCTTTCTTTCTTTCTTTCTTTCTTTCTTTCTTTCTTTCTTTCTTTCTTTCTTTCTTTCTTTCTTTCTTTCTTACATTTTACAACCCATTTATTCCCTTTTTTGGGGTCACGGGGGTTCTGCCGGTGCCTATCACCAGTGCACATTGGGCGAGAGGTGGGTGTGCACCCTGGACAGGTTGCCAGTCCATCGCAGTAAAATGTCAATGTTTATGCAGAAATAATACATTTATTTGTGTATTTCATTTCTGGCATGGGACATTTGTATGCAAAGCCAACAGGAGCAAAAAGAGCACATTAATTTAAAAACATGCCTCATCAATTGATCATCAGGCAAGTAATAATCATTTGTAACCTAAATGCTTCTCTCATCTATCATTCATTGGCTACTTTTAAAGTTCTAATGCAGTGCACCTTTGCTCATCTCTGAAGCCCTCAATAAGTAACCCAATGATTGACCATTAAATAATCATCCTGCTGCATTATTCACATCTCTCAAGTACAGTTCCTGCGGCAGCAGAGTACGCAATCACTAGATTAATGAGCATGTTAATGAGGACAAACTCCTTCACCCAGGATCTGTGTAGCTGGGGGAACGTGGCTGGATCTTTTGGTCAGGTTGGTTTACAAAGAGAAACTAGTGAGATTCAGTGTCAATGCTAGTGTTAGCATGATCGTGAACTGGGATATCCATGTCTTCACTAAACACACTCAGATGTGAAACAAGTGTCCTTAAAGTGTTGTGTTTATATATTTGTATGGCATAGTGCTGGTTAGTTACATCATTTTTAAATACAACAGATGTGTTTACACATTACACATACATTTACATAGATTTATGCATTCACCAGATGTTTTTATAAAAAGTGACTTACAAATCAGGAGAAAAAGCACAACAAGAAATGTGTAATAAGGAGTCAGTTAATAAAAAAGTGAGTGCTCTTTTATATCTAATTCCAGAATAAAATGCTAAAACACACAAAAACAATGCCCTTGAATTTAATGTTTAAAAAGAGCCTTTTGGTCGTTTTGGTTTGGCTCCTTTATTCGCGGTGTGTAGGTTATAATGTGGTAATAACTAACCTCATACCATTCAGCTTCCATCACTTCAATGCCATGAAACAAAGTGATAAAATAGATGCCAAAGAAATGTGACAACCCTAATGATACCAGAATACACCATCATTCTGTTCTGCTTGCTGCTAGCTATCACTTTTGACGAATGCAGTGAACACAGTGACAACTTAACAGAGCGTACTAAATTCAGCTATAATTACACTGAAAATATGCAGGAAATATCAAACAATTTTAAATCTTAAAAAAAGCTTCTATATATTGAGCCAAATCTGTTTTTTTTTGTCTCATAATCACAAGGAAACCTATTTTGGTGCCATTTAGCCTTTATCTTCATTCATCTAACATTCAAACGTGATATTTAGAGCCAATCATAAAATGTGCTATTTAGAAGAATCCATCAAATGCATGAAATAAATAAACTTTGTCATAATATATTTATGACCAGCATCTGTATATAGCACATTAAAAGCAACAAACAACTACTTTAGAACCACAAGTACCAAAACAGCCTTAACAGATCCTTTAAGCTAACAAAGTGCTATAATAGTACCTCAAAAACCACAAAGAACCAGTGAAGAACCAAAAAGAGCTTAAATGTATTTTTTAAATGAAAAAGGGCTACATAGAACATTTAAACCTCCAAAGAACCACAGAAGAACTTGTGAAGATCCATAAAGAACTTAAGGAGTTATTTAAAGCGAAAAAGTGCAAAGTGCAAACCTGGAAAGAACTAGTGAAGAACCACTGAAGAATCTTTTTTTTATTTCTTTCATTTGTTGAAGCACTCTCATCATTCACACTTTATTTTTCAATGGTATACTTTCATGTCAATAAAGCCAATACAGACAAGAAAAAAGAAAAAAAAAACATTCACTACTCAGCAAACATGCCCCTTTAAAAAAAAAAAAAACTAATGGTTATCCACTGTAAGGAATGCAATGTTGTGAAAATCTACACATTCTGGTGGCCATCTCAAAAGACTCTTTGAATCAAAGAAACATCCTTCAGTGTAGTGACTCAGTTCCATGAGAAGTTTTTTTCTGTTATTTACAGTAAATGTGTGAGCATTTCAAACAACAATCACACTGTTGATTAGTGTTTTAACATTTTAGTCATTTGTAATAAAAATTTTGCTCATCACCACAATCTCACAATCTATAGAAAGCACTACAACGTTGTCTAACCATGCAGGGGGATACCAGAGTCTCTAAAGACTGAAATAGGGATGAAGTTATCTGTGATCATTGCATTTGCGCCAATGAGTAAACAGTCAATTTCTAGCAGAGTAAAACACAATAATGGAAGGAGAAAGAATGAGAACTAGAAAGAGGAATAGAGATGTTAGTGTGATAGCATGAACCTTCCCTTAGGACGGACACACACACAACTCTCTCCACCTGTCAGAGCAACTTTAATGGACTTTGAGAATCATCTCAGGGCTTTTCCTCTGTTCAATTCCTCACGCTGCATGTGAGTGTTGATGTGGGGACAAGCATTATAAACTGATGGATTTTTAACAGATCCAAACTAAATGTTTGGACATAATGTTTTTTTAATTCCCTACAATGTTGAAGGAAGTTAACTGCTGTGTTTCGTTTACACAAGACATTAAGCATTAACTTTTTTCTAAAAAACTTTCTGAAACATTTCTAAAACAATCATAATTTTTCATGCTATACTATACTACAAAATACTCCCACAATTGTGGGCCATTAATAACACACTTCGTAATTTGCACATGCAAAAAAAGGGATTTTCCAAACAAATTCATTCAAGCCCATGTCACAAAAATGAGTTACACCCCAAATAAAATTTTAATTAACATTAAACCATAGGTGACTATAATGATTCATTTAAAAGAGGTGTCCAGCAGACAGGTGAGTATAAGGGCATTTTGTAACAAAGAAAATTACTTTCAGCAATGGCTCCCCATGGAAGAGAAATGTCACAAAATCTGAGAAATTTCTTTACAGAAAAAAGGTGAGGATTACAGAATCAGCAAAGCTATAAATATCAGTTAAATACGTATGCTTTATTTATTAAAAGCCAGAGGAATAAATACAGTAATAAAAAAATATAACGTAAAAAAATTAAGAAAAATATTCAGAGAATTCAAGCTTTCATTCCTAAATTCAGAACTATTTGAAAAAAGTAAATAAATACTATTGTTTTTTTGCCTTGGTTTTTAGTAGATTTCTTTAAAAAAAAAAATCTTTTTTTTTTATTTTAGAGAAAAAAAAGGTCAGAGCTTGGGAGCCGATGTTGATACATGAGAGTGATTTTAAATGCAGAGCTTTAATATTTAGCCCTGCAACTTCCTTTCTAATAAGGATTAAGTTCTCTGACAAACCATCAGCACTTAAAGTGCCAGAGAAGCTTCGGCTCAACTGTTCAGCGCTTTGCTCTTCTGTATTTCTACAGTTTGAGGAAAGTCTAAAAATCTAAAGTTTAAAAAATTTCCAGGGTTTAGATTCAGAATTAACCAGTGCTGAATGATTCATGTGGATTCCTTTGCTGCATTTATTACTTTTTAAATAGCACTATAAAATTAATTTTACTTCCAAGCTTAATGCCATTTTGTAGATCCATATGTTTAATAGCAAGCAGGTCACTGCAGCTCATTTGATGAAATTTGCTAAATAATTCATGACATTTTATAAGAGTATTCATACAACATATTTAACATTTTTTATAGCAAATGAAAACATTTCTTTTTATGCCTGTCGTGTCTGTTTATAAGTGCTGTCACAATTTCAGGGAATGTTTTGTCAAAACGATGAACATATTTTTTTCCGTTTGTTAATGATTTTTTACTGTGTTTTGCATGTGTTTTCTTAAGTTGCAGGGTATTTGGCCTCTCTTAGTCACAAATGAACATCCCGTGTCATCTCAAGTCTTCATTGGTCTGGATCAGCATTTTTTGTTCGAGTCAGCTCCCCTGCAATCTGTTCTGAGAGCTAACTTTTATTAATCACTTGCTCAATACCAACAGATGCTCAGTTTCCAGTTTTAATTTCAAACATATTGCAAATTGCATTAGAAATGCAAGCCTATTTGTCTTAAACCCTCAGTGATTTCAGAGCATTAACTACCTGTCCAGGCTTTATTTATGCAAACGTAGCTCTGCTGTACATGCAGTACTTAGAGAGTAACCTCAAAAAGAACATTCTACTGAACTGAAGTGAACCAAATATTTAAGGCTTATGATGATTACAAAGAAAAGAAAAAACCTTGCAATGGAAAAGTTATTTAATTTTTCAGGAAACATGTTATTAAAATATAGTTGATGACTTTAGCTGTGTTTTTCATTCTTTTATAGCACTTTATTCACTGCTATCCACTAGAATTGTGCTAGATTGCTTGTGGTTGCAGTATCAGGTTACTTCTGGGAAAAGTCCCCAAATAATGATGTGCTTTAAGCACAATCCCAAAAGTTTGTCCTTTCATATATCTGCTCTGGTAATAAATACATTTTTTTATTGTCTTCACTACAATGTTCTAAACATAGAATGCCGAAGTGCACAATCCGTCTGTGAGCTCCAAAACAGCTCTGCATAAAAACAGTGTATGAAGCTGTCGGTTATGACAAATTATCCATTGAGTTTTTTTTTTTTGTTTTTTTTTTGGGGAAAAAACAATGGTTTCATTTTATATCTATATTGATAGTAAGTATGTCTGCTTTAGTTTAACAGCAATTAAAAAAAACAGACAAGAGAAGCATTTATGTAATGTAATCCTGACACTAAAATGTACCCAGTTTTTTTTCCAAACAGTAAAGTGTAACTGTCTATGCATAGAATAATTTAATAGAGAATAAAAGAACCTGATAATTGACCACTGATAATAGAAGGTAGAAAAGATGAGCAATAAGGATCACATCACAGGGTAATGAGAAATAAAATAATAAAACAGATAATCACAGAACCAATAACAGAAACGTCTTTGACATGAGCTCATACTGATACGCACTGTTCATATACAATACAGACAACCTATACTTTTATTCATACCTTTATAGATTTTTTTTCATTTGAAGTTGTTTCTAGGTGTTATATCATGCGCACACATAGAAAGTGCATGAATAGAATAGGATATAATTTCCTTTATTCCCTTTCTCCTTCACCTTAACTCCACTCTGTTTAGCATGTTCACAGGAGGAGAAAGTGCTTTTCAAATTCCATCAAGGCCAATGGGCTCAATAGCCCTTAAACAGAGTTCTGAGCAAAACACACTTCAGCCGAAAGACTGTGAAGAATTTCCAATCATTGTTTTACGTTACAACAGGTTCATGGCTTTAATTACATGGCGGTAATAATAATTTTTAACGCTGAAATTCTTCAAATTTTCAATTTTTATGCATATGTTTGACTAGTCATGCAGATGATGGCCTCTTTACAACTGGAAATATGTGTTGCATGTATTACTATCACCAAGAGACAACAATGAATGGTATAACTGGCTGTCAACGGGGTGTTACATGTCATAAGTTTAATTTCCAGCCTTATCATTTGATATTTAAAGCAAAGGATTCAGAATGATTGGTCTACAGAAAAACTCCTCCAGACCAACCATGAACATTCCAGTCTAACAGTTCATCATTATTGCTGAGTGAATTTACTGATAATAAGGGCATGTTCTTCACAATTTTTTAGAATACTTTTACTATTTTTAAATATGTCTTTTTTTAATATGTCATCTATTTCAGCGATCCATTTCAGCAACTCAGAGTCGACTCTTTTATTTATTTTTTTATTGTTTTACAAACACTACAAAGATACATAGAGCACTTAAATAACTTATATGTCACATTATATAAAATGTCGTTTTCATAAAACAAACTGAGCCACGTACGAGGAAAAACACAAGGGAAAGTATACCCATCACCTAAAGTTTGCATTTAGCATCACTTCACTTCATGTTGGGTTTGTTGGTCAGTCGTGATTATTTGATAGGGACACGAGAGTAAATGGTTTGAAATCCAAGCAGTGACATGCATTTTTCAAAGTTGAGGCCACTGGCAAACACTTGAGCTTCCTCGTATTCCTATGAAATAATCAAACTGTTTGGGTGGAGAAACAGAAGCATGCTGTTAATAAACAATGAGGGTCTTGTCTGACCTTATCTTATCTTATTTTACTTCCATCAAATGACTGCAATGTTTGTAAATATTTACTTTATTTTTTATTTAAATCTGACTGAATGGTACTTTGTGCTTTGCGTTGTTTGTCAAATCAAGCGAGGTTGCACTAAAGATTTTATCTCATTCTCATTTTCAGAGCAAGAAGCATGCCAACAAAGTACGTCTGTTTTACATGCTCCACCCTGAAGATGGAGGACCTCCTTCCAAACGACTGAGATCAGATAATCCGGTATTCTAATGCATTTACATTAGAACTACATGTTTGTTTTGAGACTCTCTCTTTAAATCCTCAAAAGAGGTCCAGAGCCATAAAAGAGTATCTTTTGACCAGAATCTTTCTTTCTTGTTGATAATTCTTGTTGAGGAATCTGTTGAGAACCTCTAGGCGAGGGTAAAGGAGATTACAATTTCTTTTTCCTTTTGTTTTTAATCCTGAGAGACAGAATATTAATATTTCATTTCCCCAGAAGGCAAATGACCATCCCAGCAGTCATCTAGAGTCTTCATGAGCTGTGATCTAAGGCATGATTAGAACTGGCTGTAAGGAAGCAAATAGACAAGTCGATGAGGATTAAAACCAAGTTTTGACTCTTTACTGTCAGCACTGAACCCACTATAAATCATCCTAATGATCCCTGAGAAAACTGATGATTGACATACTGAGGCATACAGGTTCGTTTGTGAAGTGCAGAGCTTTGATAACGGTCTCCAAAAGGGTCTCTGAGGGTTGGAGATGTTGGTTTATCACTATATGAATCCTTCATAGATATGATTTTGTTTGGATTTAGTTTTGGTGTTCTTTTATACAGCTCATTAGTTTGCAGGTGTATGAATAATTCTTTTGGGAATGAGAACTGTGCTTGTGACTCCACTGTCAAAATCTGTAATTGAAAAGAGCAAGACTGGCAGGACCAAAATCCAATCCATCATTCCCAAACAAATTTCGTTCAAGTATTGCAGAATTAGACCCGTATGAAAAATAAACTTTTAGGAAAGCTCAGTGACTACAAAATATGCCTTTCTAACCAAAGATAATTAACAGCTACAGTGCCTGTTTAATGAAGGCTCCACCAAACTTCCTCTCCAAGCAACCCCATCATCCAAGAAAAAGAGCTCTGAAAAGTAAGTGACTATTAGGTCAGTTAGTAACTGAAGATACGGCTGCAAAATACCCCAAGAACTTTTCTTAAAATGTAAACCTTGCCATTGATATACATGTATTCATATATATATATATATATATATGGTGATCGGGCGCCTAAAGAATAAACATATAACTATACCCATCAAATGTTATTGATAAATTGAAAAGAGCTACAGATTGAAATCGAGAGATCTATGAACCATTTTCGAAATTTCCTTAATGGTCAGTTCATATTCATATCATAATTGACTTTTTAAAAACAGATCAGATCATTCTTAGCTATGCTCAGCTGTCAATCTAGAAACACCAAGTGTCATTTAAATGTGTCTACAAAAAGAGCAATTGGAAACATGACATTCCATTCAGTAATAACCTGCTTGCTCCATCTCCAGCACACATTGGGCAACTGATGGGTACAGCCTGGACAGTTCACTCATATCTAGAGAGAATTTTGACTACCCAATTAAGCTTGTGAGGGAAAAATGAGGAAACCTACACCTTCCACTTAGGAAGCTGCCCTAGAACCTGTGACCTACTAACTTAGAGGCAGCCGTCCTACCCACTGCTCCACAATGTCAGCCAAACATTGTCTTCCAAGTCTTTAGTGAAAAACAAGCAGTATTGGAACCACGAAAATCAAGTGAAACATTGTCTGAAATGTCTCATCCACTCTGCAATCAAGCAGAAATAGAATATGCATCTAATGCATAAACAGTTGACACAGTTAGATTGGTTCTGTCATTACGAATCACCGTCACGGCTAGCATTTGATGATCTCAAAAGTGTTTGCTGCTCATCGCAAGCCAATATAAGAATTTCAATATTTTGTTTGTAAAATGTGTGTGATTAAAATGTCATTTAAAGTTAAGACTAATGAAACATGGTATCCCAAAATATACATACAGCTTAGCCCTACCTCAAAAAGAGACATCCACAAATCACCATTGTGCATTCCAGAGCACACTGACAGTGTAGATATAAGATATTTTTTAGGTCATTATTAATAGATATCCAGAAGCTTATGGAGTTTATTTTAGCCGAGCTAAAGGTCAAATTTGCAAATTGTGTGGTGACTATCAGCCTTTATTTTAACACTAATCTACCACTAAACATGCTGCTGTTGACATCTGTGTTGGGCGAGCTACTTGGAAAAGAGTTATTTTTCATCAATTGTAGCATCACTACACTAAAGCTACTACCCTGAGAAACAAGTGTGCAATTATTTATTTATCAAAATATAATGTCAAAGAAAAGGCCCCGAGAGTGTGTATTTTTATTTGAATGCTACATATATGTATTACTGAAAAAAAATAACTTGAAAAAGAATTGTAAATAACTCCAAACAGAACCAACATGGCAAAAACAAAAACACACACGTCTGTATTCAGAATAGTATTTATAATTAATGAAATTATTTGAATCAGTCGACCTCTGTTAAGTAAAATTACGCTCTTTTTTGGCAAATTGGGACGTTAATCAAATGCATGTTAAAAGCGACTCCAAATCACAGTACTTGGAGATATCCAGCAGCATTTAATGCTACACATTTATTTAATTAAATAAAAATCACTGCCTATAAATTATAAGTCATTTTCCAGCATGACATGGCCGCTTGTGGAGTACCTCAGTATTAGTTGTCGAAAGACTGCTTTGTGTTGCAAAGACTGCACTGAATTTCGATTGTTTGCGATTTTTTGGGAATCCCTTGAATGTGTGTATCAAATTTGTGTGTGATGACTTTGAAGTTGACAGTGTCTTCTTCTCTGGGTTGCATGTTGCATGTTAGTAGCATGTATTTGTCGAGACATGGCCACAGTGATTCAACGTTGTGTACTCTCTCTATCTGCACATCAAGATATTCTTGAAAGTTTGTTGAAAGTTTATCACATGTCTGCCTAATGATGCAGAAGGGGATATGTAACGTTAGCTTTGTGCAGATGACACCGCACTTCTTAATCAGTGAAATAGCTTCACTAATGAAAAGCTAATTGTTTTAAAAAGCACTACTTGTAGTTACCTCTACCAAAGATAGAGGTCAGAATTATGTTCTGTCAGTTTTTTGGAACCCAAACTGTTCAAGTTATTGTATGTGGTTATTACACTGTTTCGTTCGAGGGTTTTATTCAGTAACATTGCTGTTATTGGAAAAAAAAATTCCAACAGTGTTTCCGTTCAATGTTTCCATACCGAATCTCTCCCAGTGCTCAGTGGTTTTATGCTCGTTTGAGTTGGTTACCATGTTAACATTCAAATCATGCACATCCAACTTTTCATAATTTGTGAATAAGCTCCATTCCTTGTTTTGAACTGTCCTAAAGATCTATTTTATCACTTAAATATTAAAACAGTCTTCCATAAAGATTATAGTTTTTAAAAGCAGAGTCACCCCTGAAAATAATACTCTTTCTTGACCTCATAATCCTCTTTAAATGGGCTCCCTCTTTTCTTCAGAAGAACGTGTGGTGCTCTGAGGCTATGGAAACAATGGGTTTCCTAGATAAAAGAGTCCAAAGAGTACACAGACTTGAGCAAGACAACAAGAGAGGAAAGTAGGTCAGAAAGGTGTATTTTATCTTAAAAATCAATTGTTCTTTGCTATGTGTCCAAGGACTCAATTAAACTATGCAGTAAAAGGTAGCTATCATGAACATATTAACATACATTTATTAAAGTGCTTTGAAGCGGATTAGTCAGTTGAGAATGGTGCTAACAGCTCCAGGATTGAGGGTTTGAATCTCTGAGAGAACAAGAATTGTTAAATGTATGTTGCTTAACAATAAGCAATATTATTATAAATGAAAATGGGTAATCATTGTGGTAGAAATGTGGCATTCAACAATGAATTCTAGTGGTTCAAATTTTGGTTAGGTGTCCTATTCTTCTCTAATCCGTACATGTGCTTCTGAATGCATGTGCCTCTGTGACTTTTCTCCTTCAGGCTCTTATTTTTAGCTTGTTTTCACACGCTTCCAAACACTACAACAGAGGAATGAAAGAGTGGAGAATAGAGATAAACAAAGTCCTAATTAAATGCTCTTTGTTAACGGTGGAAGAGAACGAGCTGCTGCTAGAGCATCACACACATGCGCTCATGAGTTTACTCATCTCACACACTGGCTTTGCTTTGCATATCAACCTAAAATAGGTCATATGTAAATGCACACTCATAAATGCATGTGACAAGGGAGAAATATGTCACGTTTGAATGAAAACTAGAGAGGAAATATGAAATTCACATTTGTCTACTACAGAAAGCAAAGAGCATTTCACGTTCAATCAAGCAGGAAGCCAATTTCATTCCAACTCTGCGGGTTCTTCTCACCTGGGTTTGGTGCTTTATCTTAGGTGTTGGTGGCTGTTTCAATCTTCCCAGTGATATTATTGGACTATAAGCCACATTTCCTAAATATAACATATAAATCTTTTTTCTAGTGTTTTTTTCATGTTCAAGGTATTGTGTTAATATAACCCTATATAAAAGTTGTAACTGCTATTTCATTAAGCTGACACAAATGATTATGTGCAAAAACCAAGCAATTATTGTAAAACTATAAGACAATTAGTATATGATTACAAGTACACAAGGTGAGGGAAACAACTATTTGACCAAAGACTAAAGATCTAAAGATATACTTAGTCTATATATGTAATGCCATGTTTTTTTTTCTACAAAACTGTACAACAAATGCATTTGAAAACAAATGAATTAAAATACTTTGTCCCTGTTGTAAAATGATAAAAACCCACAATTATACATTTCAAAGTGATCAAATTTTGGCAAATTTGAATTGCAGATATTTAGACCAGATATTTTCTCTAATCCTTGATAATAGCTTGAAACAAAGCTGAGTATTTGTTCAATTCAGAGCAAGACTGTGCCTTTTAATTTCTAGATGAATCACTCGTTTAGACAAACAAGTCATCCATGACTCAGTGATTCAGGAATTATGACTCTGTTTTGAAATCAGTTGTTTTGGTCAAATGGCTTCATTGAATCAGGGAATTGTTGCCATCTTCTACCATAAACACACATATCTCATTTTTTAGTCATTTCTCATTCTCGAGTCATTTTTTAGGTTCATTCTGTCTTTATGCTTTAAAATAAACATTCACTGCTTTTACTATCTAAAATAACCAATGCATTGTCACATTAACTCTTATTGGCAACAGTGTGCGAGCCAATCACAACGGCTGTTTCGAAATAGGTATGAATGATGCCATGCATCTATTTTTTATTATTTTATTTTAATTATTAAGTATGTGTAGGTTAAAAAAAAAGTTTTTTTTGTGTTTTTATTTAGATATTTTTGGTTATAAACAAACATCACAAGAGTTCTGACACATAATTTGCAAGAAAATGAAAATTAAAATGTGAGAAAACGTGCTATTGGTTTTTAAGTTTTGTTTTACAGACCCCAACAGCGATGCAATGGATGTTGGATAAAAGGGATGATGGACAGTAAAAATCTGTGCAAAGTTAGTTTTTGACCCAAATTAACTTCTCTCATCTGTTTAAAATATTCCCTGAGAGGGTGAGATAACGAGACGCTCCACATTCCTCACTCTCATAACACCTCCACTAGCTTCTACCAACCACTGTAATATAACGGACCATAAGTACAGCGCCGTAAAGGGCAGCAGGAAAATGTAGACTGTTGACTGCAGTGGTCCCACCACTTTCATTGACCCTACTTCCTTCTCCATTTTTTTTCCCCTGTATTATGTTTATATGTGCTTGGTCGCAATGGCTTTTTTTAACCTGCTCCACAATGCCCTCCGATGGACAGTGCGAAAAATGCTCTTTTTAAGTACCTTACACAATATATACCCATTTCTCAGTTTCTTTCTTAAATGTTAAATGCTACCTCTCAACACTGGCCTGTCCTCATCCTGTCTATGTCTGTGGCCAGAGGGGTCTTATTTCACTGCATTTAACAGTGTATGTGACAAATAAAGGTCATTATATTCATTAAATTTATTCATTTATTCATTTCATTTCACATCTGTGCCATCAGTGTCATCTAGTGGTAAAGAGAAGGGAAAACCCTTGGAATTACCCAACCTGTGATATGGTTTGTGTTCTTCCCAGTTTTGGCACAAAGTTTTCTGATTGTTTTGGCCTTGTCTGCTTTTAGGGGGTATTTATTGTTTTTGTCTCACATTTTGGATTTTTGTTATAATACATAGAAACAACCAATTTCTGAGATTTTTGCAGTAATACATTTACAACATTTATACATCTGAATTGTATTTTTTTTTTCTACAATTTCAGGTTTGTTGTTGAACTCTTTAAACTATTATTTTTTATTTTGTAAAAAAAAAAATAAAAAGAAGCTAGGATTACACTAAAAAAGATTTATTTTAAAATAAATTTATTAGAGCAATGTTAAACGTGGTTAAAAAATGCTCAAATAGGGTTTTAAGGGTTGATTTTCATCAGTTTTATTGATATGACAGTTTCTCAGTAGAATGATAATCTAGACTCTTTCTCAACCATTGTGTTGGTTTAAATCCATTTAACAAATACAGTATTTGGGGAGCAATTATTATCAAATTTACCCAAATTCTGAGCCATTCCAAATAATGACTAGTTTTCACAATTTTATTTTGCCTCATGGAGCTCATTGGGGCCCTTGGCTCTAGCAAAAGTTTTGATGTTCTACAAAATGATCAAAGGGATAATATGCATCATTATTACATCACCCAGTCTTTTAAACGCTATGTGCTTTGTCTGATCTTCCCAAACAAACTGCAATTAGTTCCATAAATGGCACTGAGACCCCACAAAGATCTAAAATACACATCATGATAGAAGCGCATGAGCTGAGCAATGGAGGAACCTTGTAAACAGCCTGAAATACATGGTGCAGTAGATGACAAGTAAGGGACACGATGAGAAAACCCTTCTAAAGCAGATCACACTTTCAGAGCCAGACCGCTGAAATCAGGTCACAGGCACAGGGAACCAGAACTAGGCCATAAAGTTTGAACTTGTTACTTATTTGACTGATTCCCTTCAGCAGAGTGGCGACAAAAAACACTTTAGTCTCAGAAAACACAAAACGCTCTCAGACATTAAGGGGTTTTGTGTACCTCTAAATTCCCTGTACATACAGTACTTTAACATTGTAATGCTGAATTTTTCAAATACCATACACTTCATAAAGCATGCAAGGACATGTCTGTTTCTGCTAAGATACAACATTTACTGTCTGTTTTTTTTTTTTTTTTTGAAACACACATAAAAATATTGATGATTCATTCCGATGGCTGTCTTCACCTTGGAGTGCTGTTTTGTTCTGTAATGAATGTGAATCCAGAGCTGAGCTTTGTTTATCATTGCAAGGTCAAATGCATCAGTGTAAAAATATTAGCAGCGATGTTGAATGCATCCGAGATGGATTGCGGGTTAGAGAATCATCTTAGGACAGGCCCCAGTGGAGAACTGCACAGCTCTTCTTCACTGCTCAAGGACTCAAATGGATGCAAGGCTATAGTAAATGTAAAGTAAAAGAAATAATGAAAACCACCATTGAAAATCAAATTAGTGATGTTAAAAAGTAAAAGGATAGTTATAAAAAAACCATCATGATGTATATGTGAAAGCAGACAGAAAACATGCATGCTAAACTCAAACTTACTTTAATTAATATTTCACACAAACAGGAGCACGCAGGAACAGATGGGAATAATGGACCGGGCACATAGGGAACAAGGGTGCATATAAACACAAGGCAATCAGGGAGATGACGACATGCACAGGTCAAAACAATAGACATCATAGGAAACAGGTGGAGGATTGTGGAACATGTCACATTGGAACCAAATATAACAAAAGTGGAAAGAGGCTTTGGGGTATGGTTATACACAGAAATACAGGGGGCGCCACCAGAGCAGAGTTTCTTTGGGTTGGCTCTCAGGAAATGGACACTAAGATGGATCTCCTCAGAGAAGGAGAATCCCACACAGAGTCAGACAGACAGTGGGCCACTGTGACGTGGAGGCCGAGACAGGACCAGGCGGAAGCCACTAGCAACTCAGCAGTCGCTGTAAACTTAAGTGGGGAAAAACCCCACGAAGCCGCATCAAGTCATGGGGCTCCAGTGGCACCATCAGAGATACGACCTTTTGAAGAAGTGCCAATGGATCGAGGGGGTGCCAGACATTTGCACGGCTGTTTAAACAAGCAAGTGCCAGACATGTGACATTAATCGTGTGCATGTACCACTATTCTCTCAAAAATTACTGCATTCATGAAAAAAGTGACAATAAAGTCTTATAAATAAACCAAATAGTTGATCTGAATACAAATCATTTAAATAATAATATTTTGATATTCTTTATTAACCAGTCCTATGCAACCAAAGGGAAAAAAATGGTTTCTCATGAAAAAAAAATCAATCTTTGATTCAGCAAACCCCTATACACCAATTTAGTATTCGTTAGCATTAAGAAAAAAACACTAGTGAGTTTGAAGAGTTGTGGCTGTGGTGGTCAGGCATGTCATGAGCACTGTCCGTGTTTTCAACTCTCTAAACAAGGTGAGGAGAACCAGAGCTGTCAATAGCAATAAAGATTTCATCACGGCCGCTGAAAGTCAAGTAGACGGCTGCCCCGAGGGAGCGAGCTGTCTGGAGATCGGCTTGACAGAATATCCATAGAGAAAGAAAGAAGCGAGAAATAAAGAAAGAGCTGAGATGCCGCCAGAAGAGAGGAATATAGAGTCTGACCATCACTTCTTACAGTAAAGTTCAGCTCAGAGTTTCCATGATTGCTGTTTTACAGTGAAATTGCTGACCAAGTTGTTCCTGCTGAGTGTCTGCTTCGCACCTCTGTTTAGGTGAGGAAATGTCAGCAGTGATGCCGAATGGAAAGCAAAGTTGCAAACCTGGCATAGGGCAGCACAGTGGTGTGCATTTTTTTGAGAGTGTTTGCAGGCATTTGAAAACACTTTTATTCATTTTTAGAATGTCAAACAGTGAGAATATACTTTTTGAAGAATTAACATACTTTTGTGAAATCACGTTGAATAAGGAGACTGACTGATCAGAAGGTTGCTGGTTCGATCCCCAGCTTCACTGAGTTGAATGTGGGTTGAGTGATGTGATCAAATTCCCACTTATGACAACCACAACTGTGGTGCACTTGAGGAAGGCACCAGTTTCCTTCACTGCTCCCTGGGTGCTGTTCCGAGTGTTTACTGTGTATTTATGTCCTAAAAACACAAAACACCATAAGTCCACTAAACAAAGCACAGCGCAAAGAAGACGTGGTGCTGAGGACGTGCAAAAAATTCAGGTTTCATCTGCAGAAAAAGATTTGAATCATTTTATAATCGTTCCATGAAGACAGAACAGAGTCAGGCTTTTTTCCAGCTGATCACAGACAATAAAGTCCACCAGAGACGTCCCAAAGTCATCATCATGCTGACCGGGCAGCAGATATCTGCGTCTGGGTTCTGACATTGATTCAGTATTAATATTGATTCAATATCAATGTTGTTTGTTGTTGTTTCGAACCATTTCATCCTTAAAACAATTATTTTTATGTTTGTATGGCTTTGAAACATTACGATTTTCCACAAACCACTTTTTTTACTCAAGAAAAACAAATGTTATCCAAATTCGTCAAAATGGAGTTTTGGAAAAACTCATTTGTTCATTTCTGTGTGTGTTCACTTGGATGGGTGAAATGCAGAGCACAAATTCCTAGTATAGATCTGTCCAATCTTGGTCATAGTGTTACTTTCACTTCACTCATCACTGCAACTGTTTAATCAGATAAGACTTGTCTATGACTCGACAGTGTCTTAACCATAACCCAGCATCCATATCAATTTATTCACTAAAGCAAACAACGTTAGAACGGTTTTATTCACATTATTACTTTTTCTCATAGACAATAGGTAAAACGTATACACAACAATGTTCTGATGTTTGTTACGACCAAAACTGTATGATCAAAACTTTCAGGGTATGGGTCAAATCTGACTGTTTTATTCATGTTCTTATTCAATCTAAAATTATCCCTTAAAAAGTCACCAATACAAGCACAGGTTTAATTATACATATAACAAAACATTTTGTTTTTCAATTATTTTGACATTTTTTATATATACTCACCCACTTATTTGCCCATCAATCTATGCTATTGTTTTGTTTTTTTTTTTTACTACTATGTACATCTAAAAGCCTGATGATTTCTATGGATTTATTTTATCATTCATTCATCTTTACCCAATTGTTCTTTTTCAAGGTCACTGCTTTATTTTCTGTAGGTTTTTACTAATACATTTTATGTACCAAAGTTACAAAGTTTCTTAATGTTTGCAGTTTTCCCCCATGGAATGGTTCTTTCTCTCTCAAAGGCTGGATGCTCTCAGAGACTTAGGTTTTCTCTCTCTAGTAACGGTTTGGCTGGAGAGTGCATCTCTCAAAGAAAGTCTGCTCACTGAACTTGGACACTTTTCTCTTCTCTGGTGCCTAATTTACTTAAAGCTGACCTCTTTCCTACTGGACCTGAATCCGAAAAGGAGGGGTGGCGGGGTAATCACCAGGGGCCTCGTCTGTGCTAGAAATGATAGTGGCCCTGCAATCCACAGTGCAGGCTCCAGAGACCAGAAGGACAGATTGAGCCTCTGGCAGCAGCTCAGGCCCACCACTCACACACACACACAAACACGCACACGCACACACACACATAACTCCATATAGTCATATGCTTAGGTGTTTTGACTTGAATCACTTAAATATTCTTATATTACATTAAACATTTTTTTCTTTGTTTACTCAGTTACTTTAACTGGAAACTCAGTTACTGGTGGACAACAAAAATATGTCTGTTTGAATATTGCATCATGTTTCATAAACTAAGAGACATTACAGTCTTATTTTCACATTCATGCATTTTGCAAATACTTTCAAAATACTTGCATTTCAAGAAAGTTTCTTCTTCTTGGCATTGACAGCAGCATGACCTACTGAACAGACTGTATCCGAGAATATTTGGAATTATTCTGCTAATAAAGTAACCAGGCAAGTTTTTTTTTTTTTTTTTTTTTTCGCTTCTTAAGATTGATTATCATATTTTTGCACTTTCTAAGTAAATAGTGTGACTGCAGCTGGATAACAATAATATAGGTTCTATTGAGTTCAACTTAAATATTTAAAAAAATGATTCTGAAGCAATTTCACTCTTCAGAGATGTTATAGTCTATGGAGATCAGTGCAGAAGCTTTCTTTCAATGAGGGCTCTGGAAATGTAACATTTAAATTGCTGGAACAAAAATTTAAGTTACGGTAATATTGTCATTTAATTTTGACTACTCCAGATTGTATGCAATCCTTCTTTTAATGAATCAGTGCATTTTGTAAATGTCCTACATTTCTGTTTTAGGACAGTGCAGAGAACGAGGTGGACAGAAACAAATGCTGTACCCTGTGTAACATGTTCTTCACATCTGCCATCGTTGCTCAGTCACACTACCAGGGTAAAACCCATGCCAAGAGAGTTCGCTTGGTGCTCGGAGAGTCACAGAGTTTGCCCACAAACACAGGTGAGAGACTGTTTCGACCATAGAATCACCTTACATGAAGGGATTAAACAGTCAAAGCATGGCCGGCCATTGATTTTTTTTTTTTTTTTTGCGCTATGGTCATATCAAATGCTATTAATAATATCTGGACTGCAAAACATGACTGAAATGTCAACCCCCAAATTATTGTGTGACAAACTAGAATAGCTCTGTTTTCAAGCTTGATTTTTTTGAAATAACACAGTTGGTTTCATGGCAATTTATGCCAATTTTTTGGCAAGTACGGCTAAATGTTAGTCTAACAAACTTTTTCAGGGAGTTTTACCATGACTCTCTTCAATGTAAAAGCACATCTGACAAGTACATTTCTAAAAGTGTTTCATCATGCGTCAATGCCACTTTTTATCTTTAACATTATATAAATATTTTCATGTTTTTGAAAATGATGGTAGTTTGCAGATCGTCCCTAAAGGCACTGTTGAGACTGAGGAAACCACAAACAAAGCCTGCTTTCACACACAGCACTCTGCAGTTGCTCCGAGCCTATACTTCAAAATATAGTAGAACATTTTCTTCAATGAATAGTGTTTAGTTAAATAAAAAAAAACAGTTGCAAGACAAGATGCAACTATCTGTGAATTGTTTATATTTTGGATGGAGGACTTGGATGGAGTCCCACTGCAACGGACGGGATCGTGTGTCTCCCAGTCCAGCTTTAGAGAGAAGACCAAAAGCAAGGCTCTACAAATCTGGATTTTGTATAATAACTGACAGTATTTGTCTATGAAAACTGTAACTAATGCAGTGATGCTTGTTCAGCGAGTCTGCAACTGTTTAATGTTGCTGTTTTGCTTTAAACTTTAGTTCTATGGTTACCCATGGCACGGATTGAGTGTAAAAGTGAAAACTCAACCGGATCTATGTGGTTTCACAAATCAGAATGTTGTACTTAGATATACCTTTGCATAAAAAAGCATTGCTTCACTCACCTTAAGTAATTTTATTTTATTTTTATTTTTTCAATTTCTACCATGAAGCAAAACTTTGCTGGGTGGTGACATATTTGATCCTTTGAATAGAATATTATCCCCCTTTCAAATCAGCATTTTACATCTATTTTGCTCTAAAAATACTTTAAGAGTGTTAGAAAAGTACCTTATTTATTATATGAAGACAGATAGTCGAGTTCTGCCACATTGTTATCATCATGTGACCAATCTTTCCTGACTTTGTAAGTTTCTCCCACGTTGCATCATGGTATTGAGAATTCTATGTGCTGTAGTAGCTCTTATGTACAAAATTCTAATCTACATCAGCGCTCATTTACTGTGTTTGGCACACTGATCTATATGCAGATGTTTTGTTTTGAATTGAGACTCAGTTTTGATCACTTGATCTTCAAAGTCTTGGTTGGCTCCAGATATTTTGCCCCAATAAATATATTTCCAGAAACATTTTCAATCTCTGTTTATATGTTTGCTATATTTTCTACAATCAAAACTAGTTGACTTGCTTTAAAACGCTTTTAAATCTAGCCTGTCTATCACAATTATGTTAAAAAATAATTTCTTGCCTTGTAATGCATCACCTTCACTACAGACACTGGAGAAAAAAATGTGTTACTGTGATCATTGTGATTCACTCTCAATTTTCTGCAAATCTTGTATTAAACATGAAAATCAGATGGAGATCACACAGTCGGTGGATTTATAAAGTATTAGAGGAGCAATTTGAAATGACTTTTCCTCAAATGCCAGCAGAGAGAGCTAGAAAGGTGACTTCAGGAGAGATTAGAATCAAAAGTAAGCTTCATGGTAATCCACAGAGCTGCTCACAGGGGAAACTCGAACTCGTCAGACGAGTATCTTTCCTGACAGACCCAGGGGACATGATGGAGTCGTCCTTGAAAAAGTGATTTACCTACGTAACTCCATTTTTTTTTTTCATGGAATCATCAGGACTCTTCTTCCTTTTTGGACTTTTTATGCAGGCTTCATCCACAGCTTCTTTTGCTGATAATTTGTAGGAAATTAAACATGGGGCTTCAGAGTCAGAAAGGACCCAATCATAACCTCTGTCTTGTATTGAATCTTTATTATATATTTTTAAGTACTGAAGATTGCTCTACATCTCAAAAAGTATTGGTTGGTGAAGTATATCTCAAGTTTTTTTTTTTTCTTACTCCCGCCTCCCCTTTCCACATTAATTTCCAGCCGCAAGCTAGTCGCTCACTTGTTTATTTAGAAAGAATACAACGTCAAGTAATATACAGAAACCTGCTTCTAGAGATGACTCTTTGAAACAGTAAAATATTCAGCGTGGTGGCAACATGATTAATCTACCTGCAGCGGTCAGTTAGAATTGATTGAACTGAGGGAAACATAGGGAAATTTAGAGGGAAGAGATCTCAACACAAAACCGGGAAGGAAACCTAGTCATATTTCCAACTAGTAATATCTCTAGCATTTTTCCCATCCTCTGGACAACTTTGTTTTCTAATGATTCATAGTCAGATAATTGCTGAAAACACATATTCATTAAATCAGATAATTTCCACTTGAACTGAAATCATGACTATTTAAAGCCGTCAACCAATCAGAGTTGTGAATGATTCATTTCAAAGGATTCAGTGAAAAAAAGGCTCAGCTCATAATATTGTAATTTTCTTTCAAATATAATGTTTAAAAAGCTATGAGATCCCTTTTAGTAGACCCCTGTGAACAGAACAAAGATAGAAAAGCAGATTGTGACCCCTTAAATGGCAAACTATTTTAAAAGATTAAACTAATTAAAAAAACATCATGAATGAATTCTCCCTCCTTAAATTCACAGAATTAAAAAAAGTAACTTCAGATTCACACAATTCGTTTACAACAGTACATTAATTCTGTGAAGTTATTTTGTTGGAGAATGAGAAATACTTTTCTGAAGGTCCTGCCAGAGGTGCTTTAAAGCAGATAAATTTAGAATTATTACTTCGCTGAGAGGATTTGAGCGTGCTGACAGTTCAAAAGCAAACTGTCAGAGTGCTAAAAATCTTATTTGAGAGCTTCTTAAATGTTTTCCTTTCTGAATTTAAAAACAGCAAAACAAGAGATTCAGAGTTAAAGAAAGTTAAGCTAAAAATGTACTAACGCCTAGATACAAAATCACTGCCTTAAATGAACATTTTCTTTTAAATGCACTGCAGAATATTCTCAACATGTTTTAGGCACTGAAGGGGATTTGTGTGCATCATCTTTACTAATGCGAGTGAGATGTGGGTGGTGAGCCCAGAGAGGTGCTGATGCTGTATTCACTCTCGACTACAGGGTTGCCATGGAATAACATCAACGAAATAAAATAAACATTCTTAAAAATATCTGAGATTCTTCAGCAACACAAGTTTCTCAAATACAGTACTGTGCAAACGTTTTAGACTTGTGTAAAAAGCTACTGTAAAAAGAATGCTTTCAAATATCGTAGCGTTAATAATTTGATTTCATTGCATCAATGAACAAAATGTAGTAAACGGACACAAGTGCAATTTGTCTAGGTACACTGTGGGTATGGGCTGTGAGAGCATTTTATCTAATATTAATTATATTTAATCCAATTTTTAAAGTTGATGCTAAATAATGTTAGCTTGTTTGGCTAGACACAAAGATTTAAGATGTCACCCTTTAACCGAGAATGAAGTTTTAGTGTTTCTTTGGGCGTATTTAAAGTGATATAAATCTCTCCAGACACAGAGCAGGGGATGCGTGAAGCTGAGTATTAATGTTATTGTCTATCAGTTATTGCTGTGTCCATACACCTTTTTAATAGAGTGGTGGAAATTTCATCCTTCTATCCCCTCATGTAATCCCTGAGATCGGGGGTCTGTGGGGGCCATGAAGATGCTGTAATGACTTCAGATTTGGGCTTAAGGCCATTGTCCTACTGCAAAATAAATCAGGGGCCAGTCATACAGCTCGCAAATGGTTTTGCATGGAGGATAAGAATTTACCTATATTTTTGCCACATTGATTAATCCAAATCTCCAACTCATTTTGAAGAAATGCAGCTCAAAGGAACCTCCACCATGCTTCACTGTTGCCTGCAGACACTCATGCAGACACTCAGACACTCTCCAGCCCTTTGATGAACAAATTGCTACAAGCAAATATTAATGCAATCCTTTTTTGGACTGAAAAAAGCACTTGCAAATTTTGCACTCAGTTCTGATGTTTTCATGCATACTTTAGTTGAATGCAAGTGTACCTATAAGAATGGATAGTGGTTTTAATGTAAAAGACATTAACACTAAACTTTTGCAAAGTGCTATAAGTTTTGGAAAAAGATAACAGTGTCACTCTGTGTTCCTTTTTGCATGTTTCAATTTCAAATAGTTTTCTTAGCACTGTCTTGTTGCTACGATACCTTTCTAGAAGCTGCTGCCCAACATTGTTCAATACAAAATCTGTCACTTGTCCAACTGCAAAGCTTTATATAGTAAGAAAATACACCCCCCTCCCCCCAAAAGGGTGATAAAACTTTAAATCTTTTAGAAATTACAGAGAACTGAATTTGCAGGAATTCTTTAAACAAAAGTAAGCAAATAATTTTGTTATAATCATGGAAATTGTCAGTCGCACAAAAAATAAATTAATAAAGTGGAAAAATATGTTTGGAGCTACCCCCACCCCTACCATATCTACCACAATAAAACTAATAGAATAAGATGTTTGAGGTTGTTCATATGAAGATATTGTTGGAAGACATTGGGTTGGATTTGTTAATTGGTGAGAAATATCGTTGGCTGCCATCATTTATTAACATTCCGCTGATTAAAGCCTCTGCACTCAGAATTGAGACGTGCAGCACTAGTAGATAATCTCACCTAATCTTTCAACTATAACTGACATCTAATAAAAAGCTAGTACTGGTAGAAGTGCAACTAAGTTCTTTTTGTTTTTGTTGTATTGTTGGTTTCACAATAGGTAAGGCATATATTTGGGGTCATCGGGCGGGCACTCTCCTTCTGTTCAGTAGGGAGATGACACAAACAGTTATCTTCTTTTTACTGGATATGATTGGATGGCATTAAGAACTATTAGCATATCCCAATGTATTAGAACCTGCATATACTGTAGTAAGAACAGAGAGAGAGCGGCTCAGGCTCAGATACAAGAAATGGAGCGACAGAGACAAAGATGTTGCCAAGCAGGCTGAGGGGGTGTCATGCCATGATGCCGTGAGCTTTTCGACTTTTTTCAGCACTCAATGAACCTGTAAAATCTGAATTAAAGAAAACTATGTACAATTTTTCTATGTAGAATTTTATTGTTTTCTGAATAAATTTACCCTAAAACTTAATCTAATCTGTAAACTTCATTTGGTCAATGTTTTGGTGATTCTCACTAAACCTATAAAAGATCACATTTTGTTTTACATTTGTTTGTTTAGTTTCAGACACGTTTGTCAGTACCATTGACTTAGAGAAAGACCAGGTTACAGTTTATTAGAAATGTAGAACCTTTTCTTTTCATGATATTCAAATTAGCTGATTTTTAATGTACCACTGCATAGCTAGCTTTAGAATCTTGCTTCCCCCGTCATTTTTTACTAAAAAGCAATCTATATTGATACGTATATTTAACTAAAGAGTGTATGCGACTATGAAAAAAAGCATGATTCAAATGAATCTGACCCTGTACAACTGTCTGTACAAAACTATAATAGTGGGTTGCTTGCTGCATGCTGCAAACTTGAAGTGAAATAAAAATAAAAAAGAACAAAAGTCTATTGTGTGCAAAAAGAGACTTATTCCAACATCTAAATGATTTAAAATTTATGGATCAATATCAGTCTTTAGCTCAATCTAACCAGTGCCAGTGTACAGGCCTGTGGCCATTTGGTATAGTCACTATGGCAACATGATTCATGGTGTCTTTTATGCCGTCACCTGAAAGATCAATCTAGTTGCTTTCTTTTTCTCACAAGATGAAGGAGGGAAACCCAACAGTGAGGTGAATTTTCATCTCCCCATGTGCTGCTCTGCTCTTGACCTGCATTAATGTTCTGTAGATCAGACCGGGAGCCACCGGTGTGAATATCAGCAGGGTAGATTCAGCGGCAATCAACAGTATTTTTATTGCCTGCTTTGATATTGAAAGTCTGAAACTTTTACAAAACAATCTTCAGTATGATAAACTTATAGTTTAACCAAAGTTCTCAGAATTTTCAGAACCGAAAGAAGAGATGTGGACTTCTGCATGCAGTGATGGCAATGTTATGGTTGATGCTTGATACAAAGTGAGAATACATGAAACTACTGTATTGTATTCTGTGCAGAGTCAGCCCCATCCACCCCTCAGGGCACAGACCCTCCTCCACCTCCTCTGTGGCAGCCGCTGACCAATCACAGTGAGGCGGGGAAGTACTGCTGCCTATGTGGTGCCTGGTTCAACAACCCAATGATGGCTCAGCAACACTATGAAGGCAAAAAGCACAAGAGAAACGCAGCTCGGACAAGACTACTGGAGCAACTAGCTGGCAGTTTGGACGTCAGTGAAAGTACAGGTCAGTAACCAATCACCTCGGAGTGCAGTATACTGTGACTAAACTAGAAGTCGTCTGTCGGATTTTTCAACATTTGGATGAAATCTGTATCAGCCAATATTTGACCCAGAAAGTGCCACAGTTCACAAGCAACTCCCTTTTCTTCCACCTCCCCTTCTGAGCAGGGATCCACTTCTTTTTGTATTAGCTCACACTAAAAAGCCTAGCTATAAATATCGTATTAAGCCCTAGAAAGTGATGGCAACTCTAATAACAGAGAGCTACGAAGAGAACAGCCAAATCATGCAAAGGCATGTCAAGATTCAAAGTGTATATTGCACAATAGATAAAAAGGTTTTTCATAGTTTTGATTTTGTTGCTTTGTGTATGTTTATTAGTTTTCATCAGTGACTCAATTAATGCGTGTTTCATATTGATGTGGCCACAGAACAAGGCATGCACTGTGTGATTCAGGTATCCTTAGAGATCCTCTAAGTCAGTTCAAATAAAGAATGAGTCACAATTGTGCAGTTGCTCATGGCTTCAAACAAGGTTGAGTTGAATATTGCCACTGGAAACATCTAAAGATCACAATCTGTACGCCCTGAATGTTGCTTTCCCTGAGGCAATTAACAAATGTCATATGTCTTTAGGAAATAAACTCAAAGCTTTGATTTCCAATCATCTACTACTGAAATGAACATGTCAGTTTGATTCAGGCTTGCTTTTTAGCTCTCTAATGCAGTGCTGAGGACGAGAAGACTTTTAAGGGATTTTGAAATAAAGTAGTACTAATAAACGACTTATGTTGGTTGACAGGGATGGTGTGTTTGGAGTAATTTTTTGGGGTTAATAAACGTCTTGGTTTGGTGGTCACCAGGAGAAAGGTATTTTTTTTTTCCAATGGACAGAGATTCAAAATATATGTAAAATGACTTAATGTGTTTGAAAATGCATCAACAAATAATTCTCAAATAAAATTGCCACCAATAGCCTAAGTTACTTGAACATGTATCACTTTAAACAGGTTTTATATAAAACTAATATAAATCGTATTCTTGTTTTTTGATAAAATAAAATAACATTAAATGATTAAACTCATATAGAGAGGTCCAATGCAGAAAAAACAACCTTTTTAAAAAGGAATTCCAGAAAATACAATAGAGAGAGAGAGAGAGAGTCAATATGTGTTTTCTTAAAATTGACTACATTTAGGTTGGCTTTATTATACCATTGTTTGTTAAATTTGTATAAAATTTAATATTAGTATATTTAAAAAAAAAAATGTAATGGTAAATGTATGCTGCATTCAAAAGCAAGCATAGGGGACATATTAGCATAAACATTAAGAAAGAGACAGGCGTACTTTAGCAAACTAAACCTAATGTTCTGCAGCAAACCAGCCTGAGGGTATTCAGAGCTTCAGGCTCATGGACATCATTTACAGTGAAGAGTATTGTCCAAAAAGAGCATGTGGAAACCAAGCCAAATCTCAGCAGGTAACACATTCTGCTCCCAGAGATAGAAACACACAAATCACAAAGCAACACATTATTTTTATCCGCTATTCACAACCATCCCTGCTAAGTCCATCATGATGCCATAAAGCCAAGGTCTTGGGGGACAAACTGGCTGCACAATACAATGGTACAAGCAGATCTTGTGCATCCCTTTCATTGCAAATCCTCTGGATTCTGGAGGTTCTGATCTTTCAAAGACTGGAGGCAACAAGAGGAAAAGGTTTCATTGAGGCTTGTGTTCAACATAGGACATAATTTTCCCAGCCACGAGAGAGCAGGATGCCCTTGACAGGAGGCATTCACTCAGAGAAGCTATGCATCTGAATTTTAATCTTATAACCATCACAATCAAAGACCTTTTTTAAATGCACTTCCTAGCCTTTTATTCTTCTTTATCTGTGCACATTACACGTTTTTTGGTTTCATAATTTTTTTTCATAATTTGGTTTCATGCTTTTAACTTCAAGTAGACAAACAAAGAAACATCCTAAGAGTTTAATAACTCTGCTCAGCGTGTATTTTGTCCCACTCTGTATAGAGTTAAACCAACTATGACAAAGTTATTTAACTATCTATTTTCTTCATTTTTTTTTTCAAATCTGCACAGGAAAATACAAAATAAAACTTTTCAGAGAGGGACCATGAGACTGCTTATGTATTTTTTGATCATTGGTGTTGATGAGGATTTATGATTAGCAAGCCTGTGGAAACAATACAAAAACAAAAGGTACACTAAAAAAGATTTTCATTCACAAATTGGGAAGAAATGTACGAAATAAACTCATTTAAATAACTCTTCTTCAGAGTTGGTGGCACCAAATACACTGAGTAGAGTTAATTTAACTCATAAAGTTTTACTGTGTAGCTAAATACCATTGTTAAGCAGGAAACCATTTTAGATTCATAATGAATGCAAAGTGACTTTTTCTAAATGATTATAATTTCTGAAGCATCAGATATAAGAAATCATTGGTTGGGTATCTCTTGGGTAATCTGCAGGCAGAATCCATCCCTGACTCTCGCCTATATTCCTGGAGAACACTTCAGTGTAATTGCCCTCCAACTGAGGCTATATTTTGTTTCTGAGAAAATTGGAGCCCTGTACATTTCTCTCTTGTGGGGAAAAGAGTTTTCATCCCCCATTTTTAACAAAAAAGCAAGCAGAGTGACAAGCTTTAGGATGTAAATACCAGCTTGACACTCAAGAGCCTCCTGCCATTTTGTGGAAGGGTGATGTTGAAGTGCAGTGATTTGCCCTGTTTAAAATTGCAAAAGCCATTTATATGCTACATGGAATATGGAAATAGCCAAGGACAAGAAAGCATGTACTTCCTGTTGTGTTCATATCCATCTTGACAGACAAGATCTTGTTTAACAGGATCAAAAGTGCAATGACGGTACTTGTTCTTGAAAGTAATGATAGATTTATTATTGGAGGCAGTTTTATAACAATGTACCCAAGTGAAAGGGGTTTCAAGGAATCCAGTTCACCATTTATTTCACCTTGACACTGATGCGCAAGATACTGGGCTGAAAATGTACACCTAAAAAATTGCATTCTTAAAGAATTACAGCTACGATATGATGCATAGATATGCGCCAAAAGGATAAGGATGCATTAATTTAATTGGAAGATAATAATTGGAATGAAAAAATTCTAAATATGGTTTCACTCCAAGTGAGAGGTTGAAGTTTTTTAGAAACAGTGCTGCCAAAGACAGCTCTGAAAGGGTTTTGCTTAGAGGCTTGGACAATGACTAAATTTAAAATGAGAATTTTTACACAGAAATAATTTTAGTCATATGTTTGCCCGAACGTGTTTTGAAATGACCAATTCTTACAGTGGGTGACTCAGAGGTGATTCTCCTCTTTGTTAATAATAACAACTCGTGAGTCATTTCCAATCCTGAGAAAAGACCAGAAATAGCCAAACAGATCAACTTTATTTAATCCTTCCAGCAGCAGTGGAAGATTCATAATTCATCTCCAATCTTTAGCTCAGATTTCCTGACCTACTTTTCAAAGTTAACTCCTTTTAATGCCTGAGACACAAACTCCTGGCTGAATTGAGATGTAATACTGGCACTTTAACACCAATCGTCAAGTCTTTCTGTCTGACTGATCGGGCACGATTCATAATTTAGTGGAATTGTACAAGTGTCTCATCTTCTTGGTAGCAATTTCCTGAAGAAGAGGAGAGAAAGTGATTGACGGGCTATTGTCGGAAATAAGTGCAACCTCTCTCACACAAGCCATGCAATATGAAGCCAACTTTAATCTCCTACCAGTAAACAGTCATCTTTTCCAGAGTCTGTCTCTCTTCCTCAGGCATCTTGGTGAGTTTAATTAAACAGGATTAGAGGCCACAACAGTGTTTTGAATTATGATTTATGAGGAGCACTCTAACAGGTCATCAGGGGTCCAATATGAAGGAAAATCCCATCACTCAGAGACAGACACCAAGCTTCTTATAGATTCTGAAGGTCATTTACATGTCTAATCTTTGAATGAAGGTAATCTTGTCCTTCAGCTACTGATATGATAGCAAGTTTAGGACTCTAATTTTCTGTTAAATGCTCATCCCTAATTAACAGACATGCTGAAGTGGCAAAAGCTTAAGCAGAAGCCAGTAAGCTCCGTGTATAGTGTTTTATAATATCAGCTAGAGTTTTATTGCAATATTTCTCAGTCGTACCATGTGATAGCTTGCTAAAAATAGTGTTTTGGAGTCATTACACATATTTGCTGTCACCATATGTTCAGAGGATTGACAACACAAGCTGTTGGTGAACATGCATTACATCCTTCTCAACTCACAGCAAGAATCCAGAAAATGTTTTTAATGTGTAAGTCTATATTGGTAGCAAAAGTATCTCAAATAAAAACGTCAAGGATTACTTGAATTAGAAAGTTTGACTATGTGTTTTTTATATATAAAAACAATTTGTGTCTCCCCCTATAAACCTCCCTTTAGTAGAAAATTCAATCAACCATTATTGTGAACAAACCAACAATCCACACACACAGAAGATTTGGTTCACAATCACAATGACTGTTTTGAATTAAGTAAGAAAGACATGGCTCAGTTATTTATTTTATTATTTTTTTTATTTCAAATATAATTGGTTTCAAAAACTGCATTAGCTTTGATTGTTTTGGTTTTAAACAAACATTACAAGAGTTTACAGGACCTGCAAGGTGCCCTGCGATGGACTGGCAACCTGTCTAGGGTGTTCCCGCACCTCTCACCCAATGTGCACTGGAGTTAAGCAACGGCAGACCCCTGTGACCCCAAAGAAGGGGATAAGCAGGTTGGAAAATGAATAACTGGCCACAATATTAGGTACACCTGTCCAACTCCCAAATCCCAAAGGCATTTCTTTACTTTATCATATTTCTGCATGCAAAATTACATGATTACAAATTGTAATCATGAACGTTCAGCCGTCAAATACTAGCATGTCAATATGGCCAAACTCCCTGAGGAATATTCCCAGCACTTTGTTGCATCTATGCCCTGAAGGAATAAAGCAGTTCTGGAGGCAAAAGGGTACTAGCGAGGTGTACCTAATAAAGTGACCAGTGAGTGTGTACACGTAATTTTTACGCTGTCTTGCCTGCCCATGGCCATTTATTTTACATCTTTTCATAATCTAAAAGGAGGTGCTTTATGATCATTTAGAATTTCAGATAAGATTATCAGACACTGAAGTAAAAGTCACATGAGAGAAACTGAATCTTGTCCAGTCTTCTTTGCATTCTATTGTTAGGTATGCAATTTTAGATTTATCAGTGTTTTGATTGAGAGAGCTCTTGTTGTGTGCCAGCAGGATAATAAAGAGAGTGAACAGCCTTATTTTGAGCAGATCGAGAAACAGATGACATTGCCATCAAAAATAACTCTGCAGATGTCTGAAAGATATCGCCCAGAATGCACATGCATGCTCCCTCCAAATGCAAATGCCACATTCTTCAAATCAATCTATTTTTGGCCCTATGCTTTTCATTATAATGGAACCACCTGCAAAGCCTTTAATTGCTCACATCTGCTTCAATGCCCCTTTCCCCATAATTGCATAAAAAATGAATTGAAATCTCAAATAAAGCTACTAAAGAATGTGATCTGCTAGGATTCTTGCAGTGAGTATGCTTTCGTCTGACACAATGAACAAAAAAGCTAAACCAGAGGGATTCAATATAGATTTCTCCGCTTATTTTGCCAGACAAGGCAATCTCAAAAACAAAAAGCAATCAATAAAGCTCTAAAGAGACTGAGGAGTGGGAATTAACCATTTAAAGAATGTTTCATTGGAGATGTCATGCTTCCATTCTGCTTTTAAGACAGTCAGTTTTTATGCTTTGTTTTGCAGGTCTGCGTCGGAGTTACTCGTGCAGCGTTTGTAAAGTGGTCCTGAACTCCATCGAGCAATACCACGCTCATCTCCAGGGCTCCAAACACCAAAACAAGTCAGTTTTTTTCTGCATCTTTTATCTTCTCACTGAGAGGCAACTTAAATGTTTATTGTTTTGTCTCTCCTTAAACCTTTTATTCTTTTCCAATACAACTTCAACCTACAAATATTGTTAAGAATGCCCAGATGTCTCATTATGGATAAATGCTTTCAATTGTGTGGAAAGGATTTTTGTATGAAGCAGCTCAGAGCTGCTTATGCTTTATCCTAGATACACATCACTCTTGATGTTGAATTGAACTCGTCATTGGACATTTGAATACTCCATTTATTTATTTTATTTTATTAAAAGCTTTGAACTCTTGTAATCTTAAATGACTTACATCAGTCACTTTATGTCTTTTAGGCTTTGTTTTTAATTTCGAATTCTTTCTTAGAGGATTTTCATAATGCAGAAATTTAAATAAACCATTGGTGAAAGCAGTTAAAATTTGGATTTGGATATCACTATCCATCCACCCACCCAGCCATCCATTCACCCACCCACCCTTCCATCCATCCATCCATCCATCCATCCATCCATCCATCCATCCATCCAAATATGGCTGATATAAAATATGACTGAATATTCACTCTTACATTTACTCACATTGATTCAGAAACCCATGTAGGTACAGAAAGAACAGCTCAAACCAACAACCTTCTAACTGAGGGCAGTGCATAACCCCTACCCACTACACAACCACACTGCCCCATCACAACCCAGTCAAACTCTTTTGAACAATGCTTAAACTTATGTCAAATTACATCTTATATCTTAATTATTACAATAATCAGATTTTCATCCATTAAGAACACATTTTTACATATAAGATATGAATTTATCATTCTTGCCAGAACCTATGGCATCAAAATGTGCATACTAAGAAAAAAAAAATGCTTCCAGGGATGGCTTCACATCATCCATCTTCCCCTGGCTATGTTATACTGGTAAAGCTATTAAAGGCTGCTAGCATTTAGCTAAAAAAAACTCAGATCAGCCTGCCCTGAACCAGCACAGAAATTCATGCAAGACGGAGCAAGTTATTTTAGCAAGGTTTGCATAATGTGATGTTTGCGATTCAGACCGAAGTGGGTAAACATTGCCACCTGTGTGCACTTAGAAACAATTAAATTCACTTCTTGTTTCCATCTGCCAGTGCCCTCTGTGCATCAAGCAGCAACGTTTAGTTGGTCTGCAACCTCGTTTGCATCCAAATCCAAATAATGCCTGTAGCAAATGTGCCCATCAACCTCATAATGAAATTAAGTTGAATTTAGAGTAAGAAAGAGTAGAGTGAAGAAAGAGTAAGAGAGAGAACAGAGCTCCTTCTCTTTGTCCATGCAGTCACACAAACGCTTAACAGAAATGATTCGCCTCCTTAAGAGAAGGTTAGAACCAAATGGTGTGTTTTATCCCCGATTTTATCCATGGCTCTTTCTGTGAGCTACGTGAGTCGACTACAACTGCTCCCAACAGCCTCTAATTGCTCCACACAATAAACCAATTGATTAACATGCCAACAGAGCCAGGGTTAGGCAAGGGAACTCCAGCTGAAATCCCAATCACGACTATATTACAATCATTAATTGTAATTAGTGCTACATCCGCCCTTACGAGGAATCACTGACAGGCAGGAAGACTATTGATTAAAGAGGATGTTTCCCTATCTTGGCGCTGCAGCAGGTCCATGCGTGTTCTGATTAAGCAAAGGAAAAAGTTCATTTACTGTACGGGTCTGTTTTTCATTGAGACAACACACAGGAAAGCTTTTTTGTCTCGTCACCCCCTGCAGTCCCCCTCAGGAAGGGGGAGGACAGCATTTCCGAGCACAAGGAGCTTCCTGCTACAAACACTGTAACTAAAACACTGAGCTGTTATCTACAGCTGATAATACACTTTGCCAGCTTCACTTATAAGCACCGAATACAAGTCATAGCATTTAAAAATAGAAAACATATGTCATTAAAATAAGCAGAACACTATTGAAATTCAATTATTGTGTGACTGTCTTGAGACACTGCAGATATTCTTATTAAAACAAAAGGGATGATGCTGAACATATGAAGTTTAAAAAAGAGTTTTATTTAGTTTTTATTTTCTTAATATCTAAAAAGTCAGGTCAGTTCAAATGTAGCTACGTAGCACTTTTAGGCAGTTGCTTTAAAGCATCTTTACAAGCTTTGAACAATGCCTTTGCAGATTGATTGCTTTTTGATGATGTTTGAACATTTTATATCACTTAATTTCATATGTGACTAAAGGCAGATGAATACCTTTGGAGGTTATGGTGGAGGCTCATTGACTGGGTTATTTGAATTAAAACATCTTCAAATGTGTTCTGAAGATAACTGATAGACTTTGGTGTAAGAAACTACATTAAAAGATACTATTTAATTAGTTTTCTTTTTAGATTTCTAACCAGATATATTTGAAATGTTAAACTGGGATGTTCTTTGGAAAGACTACCCACATAGTTCAGTAAGATCATTATCATTCTCTGGAACTCTCTCACCGACTCACACTCTTTCATCAGAGAAGTCTCCAGTGGACTAGCTTCCTATCTCCTGAGCTTTATGCCTCTCACCCAGCAGATGGGGGGAAAAAGAGGTGCAATTTCTGCCAGGTCACTTTTGAGATGCAGGAAAGATCCCTGATTTCATTTTACCCTGCCGGTGTACTGGAACATATTGTCTCAAAAGTCCCAGAGCACCCTGGAATATTGGCACATACAGACTGACCTTCAAGCTGTTATAGTACATGTTGTCATAAAAAATGGTTTATACTACAATCTCATCCTTTGCTCAAACACTTTTGCATGACTTTAATTCTTCATGAGGAAATCCAGATGACATGGAACAAATAGTCAAACATTATGTCCTTAGCAAAAGTGTTTGTAGCATAGAGAGGAGGAGAGATGTGAGGACTATGTGTTTAGATGTAATCTTAACAATCTGACTTTTGACCAAAAAAAAGCATTAACAAAAATGTAAATACTCCTACATCACCAGATATATTATAAAGGCAAAGATAATCACTGATTAGACGTGCATAGATAATCCAGCTCTACATCTAATTATATCAATGAGAAGACACTTTATAACTTTGGAGATTTATGTCTAATTTGTGAAGTAATTATCATAATTATTAGTATCATTTGCAAAATCTTATGGTTAATTTACTAAATAAGGAATAAGATATTAAAAATGCATATATGTTGCACCACACAGTCTTTCAAAATCTAGAATCTCTGAAGCAGATACAAAGATTTGATAGAATCAGTGTTTAACATGCTGCGAGCTGTAAAGCAGGGCTTCTCACGTCATTAAATTAGAAGCACATTCAGCCTGAAGGAACTGGTGCTAATGTGGAGGAAATTGATTTTTGAAGACCAGGAAGGATAATGATAGCAGTCTAAAATAAGTCGTAAAAGAATCATGAATTCTTTTTCAGCTCTGCAGGCTGGTTGATCAGAGCTCATCCATTACGGACAAAAGCCTAACTCATTGTGAAAAATTCTAACGATTTTTTTTTATTTTATTTTATTTTTTTTAACGTTTACGTTTCTTTAAATCCCTGTCAACAGAAATCCCCCATGGATTGAAGCTACACATCACAGCTTCTTGTTTTATTGTGAAAATGCAGAAGTGGACACCAGTGTGAGGATAAAGACTCCTATTATTTCCACCATCTGCAAAGGCAGCAGTTTGTTGATCGATTGGACTTTGTAGATCCTTTTAAAAATCTGTTCTGTTTCATCTTAAATTATGCATTTCTTGCCGCTCAACAACGACAGGCCACATACACGAATGATTAGAATTATTGTTCTGAAAAGCAGGAAAAAAATGGTCACATACCCCAGAAGTCCCTGTTGGATATCTGTATGTTCAAATTTCCCTGTATATTGTATAAAATTAACAAAATACTTTCAGAACATGAAATATATATCCTTGGCTCAACAAAAGTGGCATCAACATTTGAATGAAAATGCTAATTAAATGCACCTAATATGTATATGAAAAGTGACAAAACTCCTTCTTTTCAAATTTTAAATAAATTGTAAGTTTTTAAGCTGACTGTTAATGTGTAAACAGCATTTTTTATGGTTCTTGCATAAAGGTTTGTGAAGACCTTAACTGTAATAGAAGTCTACAAAGCAAATCGTGTCAAGTCAATAACCAAAGCTAAATGCACCCGATATTGACATAGAGTTTTAATCAAGCAAAAAAACAACACAGTTTTATCAGGTTAGGGTTATGTCAACGCTTGAAATTTGGGGCTTCAGATGTCAATGATTTTTCACTGGAGGTCATGCACGCCACATGCATGGTTCCCAGTAGCTACCCAGTCTGTGCCTTTTCGCTTCAACAGCCTTAAGCATCTACATGAGCAGCAGTGAGCATTTCGGTTACATCCCAGTCTCCTTTCAAGGTGACCCTGTAGGAAAGTAAATGGAACGTAAATCACACTCTCTTATATCTGCAAAAAGGACAAGCATTCATTTACCACCACAGTGAATCTTTAAAGGTTCCTGATTGAGGTTGTGATGATCAATTAGCAAATTAAAGACAATCTATAGACATGTATGTTGCACTGGAAATAGAACTGTGAAATATCAACAGCTTAAAAAAAAAGACCAGGAAGCATTTGGACAAAGCAATATCAGAATTCCACTTAAGCTCACATTAGCCAATCACAGTTGTCCATTTTGTTGTCGCACAATAGGTAAAAACATTTAATCATGTTGCAAAGCCCCACCCAACTCAGACAAATAGATACATTTGCAATCAAACATAACAAATGCTTGCTTTTCATATTTTGGGCAGTTGAAAATGGGAGTTGGACAGTTTGAATATCTGGACCTGCTTTAAGTTTGTAAGTGTGTGTGGCGGGTACGAACATGCAGGGTTGCTATGTTGCTCGAATGCGCCCAAGTAGACCCCCATGTGAGGTGAAGGGGAGGTAGGTGGGAGCGATAAAGCTGATTCGGACTGAGTGATGGAAAAAGAGGAAGGAACAGCTTATATGGAAGAGGGTTAATGGGATAATTGTAGGTGTGGCTCCAGATAGACTCCTCCCAAAAGACGTTTAATAAACTGAATTTTAGGCCACAAAGGAAGTAGATTTACTTAAGGACGATGCTTAGAGCTTATGTGCTTACATTGGTTCATTTGTTCAAACAACAGAAAATAGTCAAATTAAACTAAATTTGTAAAATAAAAGCTGTTTTAGTTGTTAAAAAAGAATGTCCACCAGTCAACCATCTGTTAAGACTCCTGCCTCATGAAATGTTGTATATTTTCTAAATCTGAAGTGAGCACAGCCATGTTTTAACATTCCATTTAGCAGAATCCAAATTTAGAGATAATGATATAGTATTTAACAAGCAGCAGTGGTTTGGCTCATGCTGTGCTCTATCTGCTCTGAAACCATGTGTTTATATGTGCAGTGATTTACCACGGTAAATGATGCAGTCCTGACCTCTGACCGCACAGGCTGCCAGACAGGTAGTAATCAGCCACAGATAGATGAAGAAGCCTCAAGCCAATCACAATGCCTGGCATCAACTGTGATTGCCTAAAGTGCATGTGGCAGCTTGTGAGGGTCTTGCTGCTCTTCAACCAGTGAGCTCTTGGTACACCGGGTTATGTCAGGCTGTGCTGACAGAGAGTGTTATCAGAATTTACCTGCCACTGGCAACAGTCGCCCTCTCTGGAGCTTTAGGATGTACCCCTGGAGGAAATCTGTCTGTGTTTAACATCTGTGGCCCAGTCCCACCGCGTCCTCTAAAAGCATTACGCCACTGTCTTTCTGCCACTGAGGCTCTCGCCATCATTTCCTGTAGAGTCAAACACACACTCTGATGAGTCACAGCACTCACACCTCAAATTTTGTCTCAACTGAACACATCAGATGAATTCAAAAGCCAAAACTCTCATACCCCCTCCAAAGTGACCAGCAGAGAAGAGGTCAAAGCATGAATGTACTATTTCTTTTATCAAAATTATTATAATATGATATCAATCATGTGGACTGGGGAAATAAACTTTTATATTTGCTTCCACCTCTCTCAAATTCTGAATTTAATGGTATATTTCAAAATTAGCAAATTTCCTTAGCATAAACGAGTACACCTCATTACATCCCTATGATGAGCCGGGATCGTGATCAATCGCATCGCTGAACACACATAAATTCTGAATTGATGATTATGATCATGAATTATGTCTTTTTAGTTTAGTTTTTTGGGTTTTTTGTGTGTCACCCGGGCTGCAAAGGAACATAAGCAAAGTCCAAAGTGCATCGAAGTGTTCAGTGTAAGTCCCATCTCTTCACAAGCTAATGAATCCCCAGTAAATGGGTGGAAATAACAACACGCTTCACGCAGTTCAGTTTTGAGATGCCTTTGTATGACTCGAGTGCTCCAAAACATGCTCTCAAGCTGCTTGCATGAGATGAAGTTACTGAACAAAGTTTAAATCTATTTTAAAAATAGTGGGGGTTTAAAATCAGGAGTGTGTTCAATCTTTCTAATCGTATTATTAGCATTATTAGCTGATTTAAGCTGTTTTGTGCAATGCTTGGTTGGTCAGCATAACCGCTGCATCACCATTTATTAGTCAGTAATGCTGACAGTGGATCTGTTAGCATTTATAAGTTGTTTATTGACTGTACATTTGCCACTACCTCTTTCATGTTTACTTAATTCAGCATTTCATTTTGTCAACAATGGCTCCCCATGGAAAAGTTTGGAAATTGTTTTTTTTGTTCATTGAGCTACTGATTAAATTCATACTTAAAGGGACTGTACTCTTTTTTACTGAGCACCAAAGCTGGGTGTAAAATAATCTTACACCACTTCTACCAGTGACATTTGCATTGTTTTAAAACTATTTAACTTGTCTCAAAAGCATTAATAATTTTGTAGCAATGATGGATTTTGTTCTATGTCTATAATGTTGTTTTTTACACCCATCCCCCATGTGGGATTCTTCAGGGCGCTCGAGCTTGAATGGATTTCTTTTGACCTTTCTTGAGTCATTTGACATGTCCAGATTGTTCCTTTGGCTTTCTGGCCGAGACATATTGTATATGCAACATTTACTGCAGTTACATTTCAGAAACATAACTTTCAAACATCTGTCTCTCGTAGCTCTAGCCTGATCTCAGCGATATCTGTAACAGATACACTTTAGAGACCATAATTGAGATTCTCATTCCAAAAAGATTGCGTATGCTCGCAATATATAGCATTCTAAGTATATTATCCAAGAACAATGTGGTCTCCAAAAGAGAAAAAGTGGTAGTTTCTGCTTATTTCCTGCTGTCTTTTCAAACCCCCTGCTTCTCTAGAACCTTCCCTCATCCCTAATGGTCTCCATCATGACAGCAGGTGGAAATGGATCTGACCCCCGCAGTGTAAACGGTGCCATGTGTTTCAGTTGTTTGGTTGCCAGTTGGATGTGCACTGAAGGTGAAAGTCAAGAGGAGTGAAAGGCATATGTTTGTTGAAAACACATCTTCTCTACTGAACCTGCTCACCACCCACTGGAGAATATGAGCAGGAAAAGTGGAAGTGATGTGTGGTTTAGCCTGGAGCAAGTAATAGGCTCTTTGAAATACAGGCAAGTTCTGTTTTTGGTTCCCCATTCAGGAGTGGATAGCATTCTAATTTGAAATGATTGGATGTAATGGATGGATAAAACCCCCAAATATCCATTGGAAGAAATTAACTGAAAATGTGAGATACAATCAATAAAGCAAAAACTCTAAAGGCCCAACTTAATTATAAAGCATTATTTGTTTCTAGTAATTTAAAAGTAAAAATAAAGTCCATCATATACTCTGAAAAAAGTAATTATGTGAAAAATGGTCCTCAACAACCAAAGAACCTGCACATTTCATTCAAATGTCTAGTTCTTTCAGTAGCATCACAGCAATTGTGTTTCTTAGGCACAGTGCCTGGTGGGGTTTCGCTAACAGTATTCTGCTTTAAATTCTTCCCACTAACAATATGTGCTTTCATATTTTTTCAAAGCCAGGTCTGGAAGTCTGGTCCCATTTCAAAAGGATCATTCAGTACTGCTAGAAACAAGACAATCCCCAAACCAAGATGGGATGGTCGGTGACCCATTTTCTTGCTGCTATGGCAATGTGTGAAAATACATATGGTGCATCTCACCCCATGACAAAAATGGCAAAAATTACTGGGGGAAGGGAGAGATAGGATGAAAGAAATGTGCAGAAAAAGAGGTTATGGGGAAGGCAGATTGATTAGAGGAGAGGAGTGTAATTGGAGCTACTTTTTCTTTTGTTCAGAGCCTCTCCTCCTGCGATCGATCCCTTGAGCTTCCTGGAACAAGACAGGAGGTTCCAGCTCATTGGGTTCCTGCTACCTGTGTAATCACTCTCCCCCAAGTCAGCTGAACTGAACTGAAAGAAGAAAGCCTAGGAGAATGAGACTGAGGAAGACGTGGAAAAAACTGTTCTGAGATCAGACACAATCAGAGTTTTAAAGTTTTCTGTATTGAACATAAAAAGCACCTTTGTGAAATTGCAACAGTTTAAAAATCTTTGGATGAGCAAAATGCTTCACTTTTGGTATGTTGTCATCCTGGTTTTGGGATACTTGTATCTGGTGCTCAGGGGCTTATAGGGGTTTGCTCACATGTGTTTTGTGAATCAGGAGAAGACATTCGGGCATGTGAAGCATACTGTGGGATTCTGGCAGGAATGTACATGATGGATGATGTCTGGTTCAGGGACCACAGGATATCTTCTCTGATCTCATTAGATGATGTAGTCCAGGTTCTACTCCAGATACTCGATTGGATTGTGGTAGTGTGTGAAGTGGTGGTCATGAGTTTTAGCTCATGGTTCTCGACTGTTAATGGAAGTCGGATGAAAGATGTCTTTTCTCAAGTGAGGGGATCTCAGAGTCACACGCTTATCTGAGTTTTGCACACAAACATTCAGGAACAGTTGGTGTACACGTACATGACATCAACAATGACACAAAGTTAGGCTCAACTAAATCTTGTTGGCTTTTCTTGTTGTGGTCGACAAATGGTATTTACCAGGACCTGCCCTGTTAGAATATAGCATGAAGTAGCGAGTACTAATGTGCAAGGCAAGCTGTCCAGACATGTATCATATCCATGTAATATCACCCCAGTGAGGAGTTCTGGGGAAGAAGTAGGGTGAAGCTCATCTTGTCATCACCCGCGGCCCTTCCCTTTCTATGACATAAACCCCAATTTTTTGATAATTTAGCTCTCTCTTGATCATCTCACAGCAAAAACGAAGTATAATAACAGGAGCATTGAAGAGAAAAAGAATATGAAGCTGATGCAACAAGGTGCACCTACAGGACTTTAAAACACTACAGTACCCCTGATTTTTCTTGAATGTCTCTGAATGAGAACCTCTGATGTATCTCTTATGTTTCCACTAGCAGGAAGTGAAATTACATCTACATTAATCTTGACCTCAGTATAAAGCCACCATGGTTATGGCAAGTTATCAAACTGGCACACAAATTTACCAATATGTAGATGTATATTTACATTTATGCATTTGGCAGACGCTTTAATCCAAAGCAATTTACATTTCAAGCAATTAACAAACGAAAACTGAAAGGCAAAATTTGATTTAAGTCAATCTACGTTCCGACTCTCTCTATGGGTTCAGATGTTCAACATTTACTTCTTACATTCAGAAGCAAATACAGCATGTGGAAGTCTAGAAAAGTAGGAGTGAGGCTGGCTGTTAATTTGCATCTAAATCTAAAGATCTATTACAATCGGTTATTCTGTCAAAATGATGGAAGATGGTTCTTCATTTATAAATCAAAAACGTAAAACCCAGCAAATGTTATTACCTGAATTCATTTTGCATCCGCAATGAACAGGGTTTCTTTATACTCCTTCAGCAGATCCGATATTCTCTGAAAGGCCTGTGGGTGCATTGACAAACATTTGTGCCACTTTAGAAAGTAGTATTTCAAGCCAAGTGCTAAAGTGTTTATGCTGAGCCTGCAGTTTTGCTAAACCAACTGTCTATTTACTACTGAACCGGGCAAATTGTAAATATTGCATTGCTTTATGTTTTACCGCCACTTTGAAACCCGTGTTTACATCCACTTTAAATCTCACACAAAGCATGCAAGAATATTGCATTAATGCATGCAAACATATTCAATTTTCACTCAACCAATCAAATGACTAAATGTTTCAAACATTTCAATGTTTGAATGCATATAAAATCAAACACCTTGTTCGAAAGAATGTGCCACTTTCTGTAAATTCTAGTACTTTGATGGGTTGTCACCTGTCCAGTCATGGAATTTCCTTGTATCTAAATATTGCACAGTCCATTTGTCTGTGATGTTAACAATATGAAAGTGAATGGAAATTCCAGCAGGTCAGTTACGAAGTGGTAGCCCCTGTAAAGTGACATGCACAAGGTTCATGTGGCCCTCAAATTAGCTAGAGATCACTGCATATAGAGTTTAGTGGGGTGTGTTTCCATAGCTAAGAAGGTGCCTCTCAGTGCAGTGAAAGGGTCTATAATTCCATAGCAGTGGTGACATGTTGTTTTTTACATGTAGATCAAGATTTTGCATGTGGAAATCTGTTGGATGAGTCTTGGATGAGTGCATTGTGCTAACTAGGGTTCTTTTTCAGGAATTAGGTTGGCCCCTCATTTCTAGTGAAAGGGACACTGAATACTTCAGCACAAAAGGCAATTTTAGACAATTTCATGCTCTTAACTTTGTAGGGAAAGTTTAAGGATGTCTCATTTCTGTTCTAATAAGACTTTACAACAGTCTTTAAAGTTTGTAAAGAAATGAATGAACAAGTTCACTGTCATCACCCCAACCAAACAAAACACATATGGGTAGAGTACTTGCAAGCCAGACCTTTCCCATTTTGAGTGGTAATTACACTCATATTAATTTTACATTGTTCTGAGCCTTGAAGAATGCCTTCTCAGAGAAGGTGAAGCTGATATAGTGAGCTAAAGGCAAATTTACTCTTATGGATTTGCCCTAAAGTGGGGTGGAGTTAAAGAAAATAACTAATTTAAAGTAAGGAATTAAACACAAAATACTTTATTAAAACAAAAACAACAGAAAGCCCATGATGGGGACCACCTAATTAACTAATTGACTCATTGCATAAACTAACATGGAGCAGAAAACAAACTCTAACAAAGCCAGTGCTTACAAAGTACAACAATATACAAACTAACAGACAGAATTAGCACAAACTGGCTAAAAGCTTACATGCAGAACTCAGGCAGTAACCACGCAGGACACAAATGAGGTGTAGTGGACACAATAATTCCATGACAGTCAAGAAACATAGAGAATATAAAGGGCAGAAAATCAACCAACAGAATCAGAAACAGGCGTGAAGGTGATTAGGAGAGACAGAGGCAGGGAGGGGCAGGAACAGGGAGAGAGAGAGAGAAAAAAAGAGTACAGAACTAGAAACACAGGGGTACAAATAAAAAGGGGCAATGGTGAACACCATGACAGGATTTTTAGACATACGTCTGGCAAAATAGTGCAAGGTATTCAATACATGTTTTGAAAGCATTCATTAGAAAAACATGAAAACTGCAATGTTTATATCAATACAATTGCAAATGTATGAAAGTCTGAAGGTAAAAGACAGTTAGATAAAGTTTCCTTTTATTAATTGCTTTTTACACAATAATGACTTTTCATAACCATAAATAAAATGGATCATGTGCTAAAACCAAACAAATGCTTCACATTTTCAGTTAGGTTTGCTTCCTCCAAGTCCTTCCAGTCAGTGCGGTTCTACTTAGATTAGGGTTCTGAGGCCAATGGGGTTGAAAGTGTTATTCTGGTAGATGAGCAGATTTATTTTCAGCTTTGTTTGCAGAGAATGACCTCTCTAGAGACAGCCATCTCCCCAGGTGTTCAGCTGTGGCTCTGCTGCAGGATTCAATGCAAACAGCCCTGGTGGCAAGAAGTGTACTGTATTCTACTAATGTGTCTCTGTGTACAAACGAATATTCAGAGAATGATAGTAATTCTTACAATTTCCTCATGCCTCGTTATGTTAAGTTAGTTGAATTGTAGGGATTTTATGGAGGGAGTTTATAAAAGAAATGTTGTTTTCCATATTTAGCTCAGATAACCCATGCTTAGATCATCTTCTCTGTATACCAGAATATCACAATTAAGCTTGCGCAAATGAATGGCTCTGAAAAACTTTAATCTGAGTAAAAAAAAAAAAAAACTACGTGAAGCATTAAAATCAATGTTTAAAATTTATTTTAAAATACAAAAAAAATTTATTATCTGTTTTTTTTTCACGTAAATATAATTCATTATTCACGTAAATATAATTTTATATATGAACCAATATTTCCATCAACCACTTCATTAGCTCAGACAAGTGTAATGCACTGATTGTGATTACTCAAAAGCTAATTTGTGTCATGTATATTTACAACGGATCTCTGAAGAAGCCATTTTTTTCCCTATAACTAGAATTCACCTTTATTGCCATTTTAGGGATTGGTGCTGGAATTTAAAACTGGCCTTTATTTCATGTGCTCATGTCTAAATGAGCACACAAGGATGTCACGAAAGTAATTAAGAGTAGAAAACATCAGTTTTGTCCTCAATCTTTGTCCATTAATGCATCAATATCATCTGCTCCCAACAATCCTTACATAAACCCCTTCATTCTACCACTTGATTGACTTCATTCTTGTTTATTTTTTAGCTCTGAATTTCATTTAATGTCTATAATTTTATTTCTGAATATACTTGTCCTTCTGCAAAGTACCTTAAATTACCAAAGTGTATAAAATGGGCTATACAAATAAACTTGCCTATAAAATTTGGGACTAAAATATTGAGACATCTGCCGTGTTCATTGGAGATAGGCACCAGTAGAACCCTGTGATCCTAACAGATTTAGTGGGCAAAGGTATAAATAAATAAATAAATGCATACTGCTGCATTTGCAGGTAATCTTAAGAAATAAGGATGTGAGACAGAACCTTCTGAAGATTTCCAAACAGAGCTCTAATGCTGATATTTAGGCTGTGATATGAGAAATCTAGCAAAACTAAACTCATGTATAAGCAGTTTCTATGTAGATGGTTTTAAAAAATGTATCAGAATTATACATTATAATCAGAATAATCAGAATTTTGCCAGTAGTCTACTTATTCTATGCATTAATGTAAAGGTATCTATTTAAATTTCAATAATTTTAAAATGGTATAAAACTTTATTGGCTCTTATAGCACAAAAATTATTTGATTATAAATTGTCTGTAATTTACTATGAAGCTTGTCAACATGTAAGCATGTACATAATACATTACTATTGTTTTTTTCCAGCTTGAAACAAAACCAGCAATGAAGAGCGGGAAAGGGAAACACCACAGCTGGAACCAGAAACATTTCAGGAAACGAAGAGCAACACAAATTATTTGTGCGCTCATAAGATGTCTGTTGCTGCACAAGAATTCTTCTGGGTTTTTTTTTATGTCTGTTCAAAGTCAAGCACATTGAGATTGATCTTGTTTGTCCTTCAGTGAGTAAAAAGCAAAAGGATACCTATGATCAATGAACCTCAGAGATACACTTGATCATGTGACACAAGAGCACCAGCCTGAATAAACTCAGTGGTCCTGCTACTTTTATTTGCCTTTCAGACTCTTGTATGCAGTGACCTGTATCCATGTATCCATCTTTGAAATGTTCATTGCTGCTGGATAACAAAGAGAGAGCTCATCTGCTTCAAGAATTTTACACTGGAATATGAATCCGCCAGAATAGAATTATCTTTGCATCAAATTCAAGACTTCAGCACAGATTAAACACGTCTTGTTATTTGACACCACTGTAAGCATTGAACATTCCAACAAAGCTGCAGATCTGCATAAACACTGATGTCACATGGACTATGCCAATGAACAGGAGTCCAGATGCAACGAGGTGACATTTTACACCCTTATTAGCTGTTGAATGATTCACTGAGAGGTATAAGTGTTAGCCTGGCACTGCGCTTCAACTAAATCTATGCCAAAAGGATGCCTGTAAAACCGGAGCCCAGTGCCTGAGGATTCATGTGTGAACTATCCATATAATTACCAATTACCAATATGGTAGCGACTAAAAAAAACTAAAATGTCTCATTTATTTTTCTGTTTCATGTCACCTGTGTAATTAAAAGGTACCATAAGTTTTTTTTTTGCCCAATTATGTGATAAATCTGACCTGTTGATAAGCCCCGCCCACCTTTGTTGCGATAATCCAAACAGGGTGATCACTGCTAGGATCAACACTATGGGAACAACATGGTAAGATTTAAAACTTATAATTTAGTCTTTTAACTTTGTTAATACTTTATGAAAATAATCCCATGGACAGATTAAATAAACAACTAATATAATTTAGTTAAATTAACTAAATTAATAATAGCAATTTAGTGTACAAAATTTAAAGTCAGGCGTACGATGGGTACAAACTTGAAATGTTACATGAAAAATTTGAATGTTTCATGGTAACTCTGTATAATTCTTATATTTTTGTCTACATACAAACAGTACCCATGAGTCTAAGTTAAGTACAGTAAAACCAAACTATAAAAAACTGTAAAAGTCAATAAAGCAAGGATGTACGATTAACCTACAGAACCTAAAAGTATTTAACCTTTTAACAATTTAAAAACTTTTCATAAAAAGACTTCTCAATTTCCAAACTTCAAAAGCAGAAATTTAGATCCATCTTGTTTGGTTTTCAAAATGGTATAAGATTAATCTTTTTTGCCAAACCTTTTGGTTACTGGATCTACAAGAATTGCAATTGCAGTGGTACCCCGAGATACGAATGCTTCGAGTTACGAAATGTTCGAGATACGAAAGGTCTCGAAGTGGAAATTTTTTGCTTCGAGATACAAAAAAAAATTCGAGATACGAACAATAACAAACATTTCTGCTCTATTTTCCACTTGTTTGTCTCACGTCGCGCCGCACTTCCACATCCTTGTGCTCCTTTCTCCCTTTGAAGAAAGTGTGCTTTTAGGGTCTGGTACGCCTGATAACACTTTAAATCAGTTTTAAATCGATCGAAACATTATGTACAGATTACCAATGATGTACTCTAACAAATGTTAGTCAAGGTGTCGTAAAAAAATAACATTTATAACGTGAAAAATGCTGTTCTATAGCGTAAGTTAGTCCACCTCCTTCGACATATTGCGTCACTCTCAAGGTAAGGTTTCACATTTGTGTACATATTATGTATTTTGTGTGTGTTTTATTGTCATTTATTACATTACCAATGTGTAGTTTTAAGGATTGAAGAAACGTTACTTGATTTTTCTCTAGTTTCCATTTTTTTATCAACTTAAATTGTTGTTTCTGAGAGCCGTTGCTGGGATTAAGCGTTGTAGATGTAAAACTTGCTTCGACATACGAACGTCACCGTGGAACTCATTACTTTCGTATCTCGGGATACCACTCTATACAAGTCAAGAAATAAAATAGTAATAAGTAACAAATCATACAAAAGGTCAACCAGTTGTTCTGGTGTGACTTTGAAAGCAAAATAGAAAAAAGAATGTTTACTTTGTATTCTGCTATATTTTTCTATGGAACCTGAAGAAAATTCTGTCTGAGCTCTCAGCAGCGGATACTGTGATTGGCTGATCTATCTTTTTGAGGCAGTGTTCAGCCATATCTTATTCAAGGATTTTTTTTTAACCCCACAACTTTAAACCACCATTTTAGTCACTTATTTATTGTGTCATTCACTTGCATAATAATAGATAATCTGAAAATGTTAGCAAAAACAACAGACCTGCGGTACATTTGTTCATTATATGTGATAAATATAATTTAGTTGAATTTTAAATCCCAAAATGTGTGTGTTAATAACTAAGGCCTAGGTCACTATGTTTATGCAAATTGTTATGGTAGCCGGATGTTTATTTTTTTTGTGGTTTAGTAAATACAAAAAGACTGTGTACAGTAATGAGGATGCTATCACTCTTGACCTGCAAGTTCATGATGAGCTTTATTGGGTGTCTGTTTAAAGGTTTTAAAATGCGGCCGTTGATCAATTTGCTGAGGACAAAAAAAAATACTAAAAAGCTTCTTCTAAGACTGTGCAAATTAGTGGCAGAGTAAGTATGATGTCAATGTTGGATTAACATGAATTCCTATTTGTCTACGATGTTTGTATCTTGTCTTGATTTCAAGTGTCTAAACTGTGAGAAGAGCATATGTTGCTGTAATTTTAATAACTCAATTGGCATCTACAACAGTAATTCCCAACCTCAGGTTCGAGGACCGGTAGAGTTCGGTGGATCAATTGCTACTGGGCCGCACAAGAAATCATTAAATATTTCTATCTCCAAAATATAAGCCACAAGCAAACAAGATCTTTTGGTCTGCAAAGTAGTTGTGCTTGAAATATGGATTTATTGTGACATGTGATTCCCACACACCAAGCCCGCTTTGTATAATAGAAGGCAGAGGGATGCACATGAGTTACAACTAAATTAATCTTTGAATAAGTGATGTTTGCTGCCAAGTCTTTGGATTGCTTATCTGGGTTTATTGCCATTTGTCTAGATAATTTAGTGTAAAGGAGCTTTTTATAATCGATTACCATAAACAAAGTATAATAGTTTGCTATAAATGAAGACTTTAAAATGTTTTCGTATTGTTGTGTTTGTTTGTTGGTTTGTTTCCATTTTTATTCAATAATGAATATGTTTCAATTAACATGAAACTTTCGCAAACGGAGTATCTCAGAAATGCTTTCATGGCAGTTCCATCTGCTTGCCAAATAGCGCACCTCAACCAAAGGTTTTATTTTAAGGAAAGTAAATGGAAATGACTGGCATGGTTTGACCAACTGTTGACTATACAGACATGTCCCAAACTATGGGGCAGATGTGATGAAAGTTTTATGTCTGGATCACAACTTTGAAAATAGATTTTGATGGAAGGTGCAATATTTGGCCTTTTAGTTTCTTTTAGTTGTCGCTTATACGCATCCCTGCAACAAGGGGTGATTTTTCTACCACAACACCAGCTCTCTAATGAGGCATATCCTGAGCAGGGTGAGGCTTTTTCGTCATAAAAATTGTCTGCATTAAACCAGTCCGCGGTAGAAAAAAGGTTGGGGACCACTGATCTACAAGTCACAAAAATACACTATATTGCATTGCTGCTTTCAACCATTTAATGGACTCAGGATTCCATGACGTTATTTGTGAATAATTCCGAAAGCTGAAATATAATCTATCAATACAAGGAAAATGACAGACACAGAATTGTGCAGACAAGTAAACTGTTCAGATGCATCCGTTTGATCCAAGTTCTAAGAACAAGCTTTTATTGATCATGTAAATTGAACAAAAAATACATTTTAGCGAACACAAATGGGTAACAGATATATTTATAGTCAGTAAATGCTGTGAGATAGAGTGGTTTATTTATTATACATTATATATTGTTTGAAATGCTGTATGTACAGTAAATGGAAAGAATAGAGTGAAGTGGTGAAATGAATTCTGTACCGTGCACATTTGTAAATACACTTGAGAATGACTATTTTCACTTTCAGATTACCAAATAGTTTCTGTGGGTTTTTTCTACCAAACATTCAATTGTTACATGAATGAAATTTAAATATCCAACAAGTGATTCTGAGATTCTGAAGATTCTGAGACCAAATGTTTTCATCATCCACTGTATAAAACTATGGACACAGGGTCTGTTGCTTCCCCTGTTGGTTTCAGTAAGGCTAATAATGGGAATGGGCAGCCACTAAAAAGGGCTTTATATTATGTATGTCTAAAGTCAGATATTTTGCTTTTTGTTTTGTCACTAACAAAGAATATTGTTTTGGGGCCATGACTATTGGGATCCAATTACCTGCTGAAATCAAATCAGCTCCTGGTAACAACTTGCAAAGGAAAACATTTCAAGGGCCCTGAACAAGGTCACTAGGCTGGACTGTTATTAGAGCTTCGTTTAATTGACATTCTTTTTTTATATTCTCTGTCAAACATGATGATGTGCCTTCCATTTATAAACAATATTCAGCAGAACAGCAATAATGATATTTCCTTCATCACTAAAATCAATAGAGGAAAATAACACCAAATGTTAAATTATTTCTGTGAAACTTCTTTGTTTGATTTAAAAAATGAAATTGTTAATGATTTATTTTCCTCAATTAACAAAACACCACTATTCCTGACTATATCTCCAAATTCATCAAACTTCCTCCATCCTTCACTGTTACATACAAACACTGCTCACCGGCACTTTGATAAACAAGATTTCTTCAGTTACAGGCAATATTTAACATTCAGCACCAGCTGCCATTTTCTGCACCCCTCTTCCAATGTTTTCATCCATTCCTTAGTCACTGACTGCAATTGTTCCATGAAGACCACTTTAAGCCAGATTTCTTCAAGAAGTGTATGAGTTCTGAATAGATTGCACTATTGGAGATCCTTTCTTTTTCGAAGGGAAATTAGTTTGATATTTCTTGCATCTGCAAGATACTTGAAGATCTTGTGCTTCTTCAAAAGAGCTTGAAAAACACTTTGAAACATCAGTCTGTTTTGAAATCTTTGTCTCAGACACCTTGTTGCTACAGTATATCTATCTTGTGTCTTGTATCTTTACTCGAACTTGCTATGATGTCTGGGTTTCAACCTACCTATGATCATTAGCACCTCTTTGGTAAATTTAGAGGATCTGAAAGCCTTCTTTGTTCACAGTGTCTCACACCTGCCAAAAAAATATATAGACTTGTCGACCTCCATAAACACCACACAGCTTGGGTTACTACCAATAAATGTTTGGACCAGACTCCAGCCTTCTATCTAATGTTCAATATATTGATTATAATAATAGCAATATAGCAGGTATTCAGCATAGTTTATAAAATTGTCCCCCCTCCCCAGTGACCTGAGGTATGTCATATGCTAGATTTGTTTCTTGTTTCAATAAAGAGAATTGATTGTCTCAATTAGTGTAGGTCCCCCTTGTTTCTCAAGGTAGCGATATTGGAGACATGATGATGTCAGAGGGCAAATGAATTCATTTAAGAGGGCAAGAATTTATATATTATATATTATTAACAATAGAAATGAGATTGTAAAGGAGTTACAGTATATGACTCATTATATATCTTGAGTCATATACTGTATTTTGTTTATGTAGGTTGTTTGTTGTTGCTAGAAATCAACAACAAACAACCTACAGTCCAACTGTAGAAACAAGGGCTTTTATTGTTTTAATAAAGGTACAATATGCTTCTAAAAATATAAATGTCACTAATAAACTTGAGTAAATGGCAAACCAGTTTATAGTTCTAAACGACTTAGACTGTAATAGTCATTTCAATATCTAATAAACTTATAATTTTACCCAAGCCATTCTGACACACAAAACACGCGAACTGAGAGCAGATGAGAAACCAGGAACCGCTCAAAGGAGTCAAATTGTGTCTGGGAGTATTATAGATGTAGAAGTGGGGAGTATTAACGGGAAATGGGAACCAGACACTGATTGGGTGAGGAGTAAAACAAGGAGAGTACACTAAATAAAATTCAAGCTCCACTAAGTTTGCTTTGTGTAAATAAATCAATTTTATTACTTCTATTTTATAACTACTGTATACTTTTTATATATATATAAAAAATTATCACATAGGCAACAAATATTAATAGTTTCACCTCTGAGATTTATAACTCCAAATTGTTAATTAAGGAATCTGGGCATTTGCAAAGACATGTCTTGTTCAGAGTCGTGGTGCGGCTGGTGCCATCATTTCTAGAATTGTCTGGTCGTAGACTTAACTGACTTCCTAGATGCTGATTTGAAGTGGTCGTTCATTCAAGGTAAGTACTTTTTGCATTGGTTTTTGAGAATTTACTATAATTCTTCGAGTATATCGATATACACACACTGAATACAAATATACTGCGGCTGAAAATGAAGCTGTTTGAAAAACCAAGCAGAAATATATGAAGCACTTCCTGATATGTTTTGGGGACGCTCACCATTTTCATGAGTGGCCATCTTGTCTTTCCATTTCTTTAATTATTCCAAAAGGACAAAAAACATTAAAGAGGCCAATTATGGATATGGTCACATTGTTGAAGTTAATTCTGCTTTCTAAAACAATTCTAAAACACTGGTTATATTGGTTATAAATAAAATGTTGCCAGGCAAGTGTTTTATTCTTGTGTGGTCATTCAGATACAATTTTTTTTAAAAGTCAGAATTTCATTTTACATAACTTGATTAATTTGAGTTGAACAAACATGACACGTTTTTTTTTTAAAAAACAATTACTTTAAAGTGTGTTTGCCCAACTCATTTTAATTGAATTGGATGGATGCATTTCATTCAAATATCCTGTCCTCAATTTGATGGTTCCAATGAGTTTGTTTTTTTTTAGTGTGGAGAGTGTTTGTGTGAAAGAGACAGAGAAGAGAGGAATGCAATGCAAAACCAGATTCTATTTTTCATATCAGTCCATACAATTCAATAAATCTAAACATACTCTAATACTTTGATAAGGGATCAAGTAAATAATGTTCAAACATCAACATTTTAATATAAACTGACAGTTCTGACCCTGTAAAGGTGAAAGAGACCATATAACTGCTCAGCTAAAACCTTGTCATCTGATGCCCTAGACTGGAAGGACTGCATAGAGATTGTGGAGCACAGTCACAGGAAGTAGAAGTGAATCCCCTGCAACTGTATTAGAAATATATTTGATCATAAATACTTCAGGGACACTCTGAAACATGAAATCCCTTTTCTCTCCTTTCAGCAGACTATAGGTGCTATTTCTGCAGCTTTATTAAAAGTTCCCTCGTATCTGATTTCCACTTGCGATGAATGTACTTAGCATCTGATATTCAGGTCAAAGTCAAACTATTTGACTTGTTTTTTGGCTTTTGTTATAACATTTTGCTCTTTGTGTGTAAAAATATATTTCTATTATTCATAAATACGTGATACATGTTGTAGCATTTTAATAGCTGCAATTCGCTTGCCCTCTAAGCCATTCTCATCCCATATTGAAACAACCTATATTAGGATAAATACGTATATATGAAACCTATTTGGTTATATGTGCCTATACAGGCATTATTGGTCAGAATTTTTATTCACAGATTTCGAAAATGTACAAAATAAACTAATTAAATAGATGAATAAATAACTCTTATCAGGGTCATTTGAACTCTATATAGAAAGGGACCAAATGTTCTTCTCACATTTTAGATTTTACTGTGTATTTATAGTGCAAATCTCACTTTGGCACATGCATGATGCCAAACTCGTATTTCTATCATCAAGGCAATCTAACTAAATGTATCTCCAAACTCGTATCACATTTAATTAGCCTGCTATGGAATTATACATCATTCATGATCATCAGGACTCCTTTTCCCCCACACATATACTAGAACAGTATCTGCTAACTGATGATGTAGCTCTGATGTTAGGTGTACGGACAGACCCAACGGTCATCATTCACTCTCAATGCATTGGTAAGGCAGTGGACTACTTTTCATGACATGTAGGGGGAGCAATGGCAGGATGTCATTTTAATTTAAAGGGCCGGAGAGCAAATAAAATCATTTGAACAATGAACAATCAGAACAATTCTGCTATTAATTTGAAATGTGACCAGGATGTTGGACATCTTGTTACTTAGACTGAACCTTGAAGGTCCTGGCCTGTGGAAATGGTTCATGACTCCCGCAGCAGATACTACATAACATTTACACACTCATCCAAAACTCTTTTCTGTTCTGTGTACAACAGATTTAACAAAGTCGCCAAAAACCGTTGCCATGTGTCCAATTAAGATTTTGCTTAAAATATTTTATATGCAAATAGTAGCATATAATAGATGCAGTGGTCAATGTAACATATGCAGCAGGTCCAAGACAAATTAAGGAAATTACTCTTGTAGAACATAGGCAGTGCCATGGTGAAGCATGGTGGATGTTCCTTTAACATTAAGGCATCTATTTCGGCAAATAGCATTGGATGTTTGGTCAGGATTAATGGTGTTGTGAATGCTGAGAAATACAAACAGACACCGATTCTTTATGCAAGACCATCAGGGAGGTTTACGATTGGCCCCAAATTCCCTCTGCAGCAAGACAATGACCTCAAATATACAGCCAAAGTCATTAAGAGCAATCTACAATGTAACAGGAAGTGATGACATGGACCACATAGAGTCCTGATCGCAACATGTGTCAGGGATTACAGGAAGAGACAGAATGATGTACAATTTATTTGGTTCCTTCAAAAACTGTCTGAAAGTATAAACTGTGTGCTGTGTGCAAAAAAAAAGGTGGTGACACCAAATATTGTTTTATTTCCAATTTCCCTTAAGTGAATTCACTGTATGTTGTTCATGCATTTATTAATTTAAGAGAACTATATAATTATTCATACTTTACACAGCTTAATATTCATATTTGGAGCTGTCTGTTTTGTAAAAAAAAAAAAAGTCTATCAAATTGTAAGCTAAGATACTGCACAATTTCACACTAATAAGACTTTTTAGGAACCTCATTACCATCACCCTGAAACCAAATCATATGCTGTACAAACACTTACAGGATGGCAGAACAGTGATTGGCACCATGAGAGAAGCCAACCTGGAACACCATTTTCAAGCACCCTGGTGTACTGGATAAAATTTAAAAGATCTAAGCCTTAAAAATTCCTGAATCTCCTTAGAAAACAACTTGTTGCTTTACATAACGTGGTTTTCAGCAGCATATCTGTGCTTCTTGCTTAAACATTGTTATTTTTTTAATATTGTAGCGGGTGACGAGAGAGACACAGGCACACTTGCACTGTTCAAAGCAGATAAGGGCATTTTATTTAAATTATGGCACCAATAAATAGTTAAAAGAGTCCCTCAGCAGTGGAGGTGAGCAGGTTAGAAGAGTAGTGTGTTGGGAGTTGTCCGTGGTGCCTTCACCCTGTCTGTCCAGTGGCGTGTGAGTTTCCAGACCAGAGGTGTGGGGTCTCGTTGTGCTAGCGCATCCGCCATGCTCCAGGATTAGTTGATTCATGCACCCTCTCATCGACTCCTTGTCAGAAAATGAGTGGTCTAGCACCCGGCACGGGGGGATGGGAATCCACACAAGCCCCAGTGACTCAGCTGGCCTGGCGGTAACACTCTACACCCGGTCAGTGGGCACCTTCTGTGCTCCTTCAACCATGAGCTGCTCCCAATGGAGTGAAATAGTCCCCATCTCCCGCGCTGAACGATCTGACTCTTCGTTCATTGGCTGCGTCGCGTTTTTAATGCTGATCAGCCCCGCATTCCGTCACAGTATGTACACCTTCTGTAAAAGTGGACTAAAAGTCAGATATGTCGCTACCGAAGGCCCAAGCAGCAAGAGCACAGGTGTCTGAAAGCTGTGACTGTTTCTATAATAAGATATATTAGATGTTTTAGCATTCTGCAAGGTGTTATAACATTAATCACAAAATTAATACGGTGTCAGTGCTCCCCAAGTTTGACAGCAAGCTTCCTCAAAACAAAAGCCCTTAAAAAGCTAAACAATTATTTTATTATAATTTATTATATTGAAACTCCTAAATAGTACATACCAGAAGGGAACTTTTACAGTTTTTTACCTGATGTTATAGGCTGATAAAAACTATTTTCATTATCACAGGTGATACTTTAGATAACGATTGCATTGTCAATCACAATATTCCTCCATCAGAAAAACTCCTGCACCTACCACAGGCCTGTGGATGTGTGAAGATAAGGTCAGGAAATTTCAATTACCCATTTCAGCTGAGCAGAAAATTACACCTCAGGGACCTGGAGCAAATCAAACACCCCATAATAAGCAAGTGCAACACTGCTGATATGTTTCCTCGTTTATCTGACAGGCGCTGTAGCCTGATATGACACTGCATTGGTTGAAAAAAAAAAGTTGGACAAAGGACACAGATTTTGTTTTATCCTTTCTTTAATGCAGGAAAGGTATACTCTCCAACTTACAATACATAATGATTTTTTGAGAATACAATAATTCGGATTGTTTAGTAGACCATCCATTCATAATTGCATTTTTTCCTTATATTTAAAAAAAAATCTTTTTGAAGAACTTCCTTATCTTACACCTCAAATTTCTTTCCCCAAATTTACCTTTTTCGAGCACAGCACAGCAAACATTAGTAGGGCAAATAGAACCAGTCCTTCACAGGGCCAAATTCACTCAGACATTCACTGATGAAGGTCATGAGTTGCCAGACTTTGAGGCAGCAGTTCTGTTACTTCTTTTCAGCAATTAGTAATCATTTACAGTTTAGAATTCTTATTTGATCCCAATATTCATGTTGATCTCAAAAAAAAAAATTCAAATGTTCAAAACAACATTTCAGATGTTGTGCAATGAAATTGTGCCCCAATTCTGACAGAAAAATGCATTTATTCCTTATAAGATTAATTCCTTAATTGTGTTTCCTTTGTAGCTTATGTGCAATTAAAAGATATAAAGTTTATCATACTCTGTTTTGCACATTATTTTTTTATGTGCATTTTCAAAATGTATGCGCATCTTGGCATTTCCATCCAGGGTTTGTCTTAAGGACATTGCAAAACTTGCATAAAAAACTGTCTCTATTGCTCCCTGTTGTGTGTTTATTCTTTTTATATGGCAAGTGGTGCATTTCTGTCTCATTCCCTACAAAGTCACCAGTTGGAACTAGAATGACGCAAATAAGTGACGCGTCTTGAGTGACACATCTAAAACAATCCCACTCAGAGAAGATACTAGAAGTCTGTGGGAACACAAAATTAAACAAAAAGCCATACCAAGATGTAACTAAAGTAAAATAGTCTTTCACAATTTCTATATATTTGCCAGGAATGCTATCTATGTACATGCTTTGTTACATTGAATATCTTCTAAAAATCTTCTCAAATCCTCAAAAAAATTGAATTAAAGTATTTTTTCAATTTATTTAGAATGGATTTAAAAAAATATGAACCATTATTTATCTCCATGGTGATTTTCATGGATTATTAGATGTAATGAAGACCAACAAAAGCACATAATGTTTGCCTCTGCTTGTTCTGTTACAAATTTCAATTTAAAAAAAAAAATCCCTGTTTTCAAAATAATATGTGGATACATGTCTTGCGTGTCATGCGTGTGTGTGTGTGCGGGCGTGTGTGCGTGTGCGTGCGTGAGTTTGCATGTGTGTGTGTGTGTGTGTGTGTGTGTTGGGATAGAAGCCATGTTCCTTCTACTTCCAGCTCGAGAGTTTTCATGAAATCAAAAGGTAGAGCTTCATTTTTGTTAATTCAACCTTCACACCCTCCTGAAGCTTACAGTGTGCTCTATGAAATGAGACTCTTCAAAGGAAACTTCCTGTCTGGCTCCATTACAAAAATGTTATGCTTGACTCTCTGCAGAACACAGATAGACCACAGTCATCCTTCACGGATTAACAAAAGCAAACCTGTGCTTTACCCCACCACCGCCTCATGGAGTGGAAGGATTCACAGGTTAAGGCAAATCTGGGCCAGGTATTCTCAAGAAAGTAAATTTCCCTCTGGGACAAATGTGGATTGTGAGCTATTTTTTACCCTGGTGTTTCAGTTTCAATCCTTAGAAGGATTTCATGGCAGAAACATGACTGTATTTTTGATATTTCAAATCAATTATCTTTGTGATTTTAAATGTGGGGGATAATTAAGAGGTTAAAGCTTTAATACAGCTCTACAAGATAGAAAACCTTGTAGAATGAGACAAATAACCGAGAAGGATATTATATGGGAAATTTTGAGTGAGCTTTAAAGTTTATAGACAAAGTACTTGGTGATGTAACAAAAAAGAAAAGAAATTGAGAAATTGAAAAAAAGAATATATTCATGGCCCTTTGTTCTTCAATAAAGCAAAATGGGAACTGAAGCTGCCCTAGAGAAAGCCGTCACTGAGGTGTCAACACTTCCCAAGTCATTTATCTCCCATAATGCCACAGCTGTCAATCCAAAAGCCCACTCACATCTCAGAGCAGGCAATGTGGGATCCATGCTGATGAGAAATGCATTGATATTCCATGACAAATTCACCCCAAAGCTTTCTGTCAAACTGGGGACACCAAACACCACAGGACGACTGCTATTTAAAACACACGCTGATCATCCTGCTCTGTATTCAAGAAGGAAATGAGAGTTTAAAACTGCACATTGTGCTATGTTTTTCTTCAATGGTTTATAGTGAAAGTGACCAAAATGTACATTGAGATGACTGGAAAATTGACCACAAAAGTTACAAAAAAAGGAACCAAAAGCTAATGATAATTAACAAAAATGTTACAGTCACTTGTTTGCACCTTTTAATGACCTGCCAACAATACAGTCTTTTCTTAATCCTCAGTCTTTTCTTAATTAAATTACTTGATTGAATATATAATGGATGAATCTGTGCTCAAATGAATCTGTGCTCAACCCAGAAACATCCCAATTTATACTTTTAAAATCTTCTCTATGGCAAAAAGCTTTATTGAATTGATTGATCATCTAATTCTCGTTTGCTTTTGACTATACTCTCTCCAGAAGCTCTCAGGTACTGGAGAAGGGTCATTTTAGTATGGGTTCCAAAGATCCATCCGGCCATTCAAAGCTTCCCAATGCCACTATAGACCCAATGAAAAACGAAACAAATCAATGGGAAACTAAATAGAGGAATTGACATTTGGTCCCAAGCCCTTCGAGGCAAAAGTGTCCACTTCAGGCTGAGAGTGGACGTCAGAAAATGTTAGGATGCACACATGGAGGATCTGCTGAAAGGAGAGATGAGGTCAACTGGTTCAGACGTACAGATAAAGTTTTCAATTACTAAATGACAAGTGATCATTTTTCAGGGTGAACTAGAGGCTAATATGAGAACAGGCCAATCTGATGTCCTCTAGTGTCCATCAGAAGGTTTCTCTGAGAACAAATACATCAATAACAAGGTCTAGGATTTCAAAGATAAAAGATTCTTTTAAGCTTTCAAGCCTCTTGCCCCATTTCACCACCTTTGCCTCATTTTCAAAACAAATTTTGGGAATGTTGTCTATGCAACTTGCTTTGTGGGACCAAGAACGGCTATGAATACAGAAATTACTCTTTTTGAACCATATATGTATAAAACTGACTGAAGCGTATCAAGCAAAGCAAGTGTCAGTGATCCAGTTCACAGCAATGACACAGAATTCCTCACCAATTAATAATCACAAGCTACTCCTGAAATCACTAACACCAATCCCTTACCGGACCAATCACCATTGCACCAATTCACTGCTTTATCTTTTACACTCACAACACTGAATGTAAAGGATTCAGTTGATTTAATTCTGAACTGCATTGCAGATATTAAACTCTGGCTCTTGGAATGTTTCGTGCTGTTGAATGAGCAAAAATTGGAGGTCATTGTCTTTGGTCCATAACAGTGTAGAGCACTGCTCACTTTTAAACTGATGCAACATTTTGCAACTTTGTCATCTCAAGTCAGGAATCTTGGTGTGATCCATATTGTCTCACAAAGCACATTAACGTCATTTTGGCTCTTGATGGGAACAAAGAAATGGTGTTACATTTCCCCAGTCCTTCCCTCACTTCAATGGCTGCCTTGCGTGTAGAGAATTAACTTAAAACTTATTTTACTTACTTTTAAAGTATTACATGGACTGGTCCCTTTATTCCTCAGATGCCCGGCGGTTTGGAGTGCCTACGATTAGGCTGAACACTGGCTGTGAGAAACATTGTGGACTTTTTTAAGAAACATCTTAAGACAGATGCTTATCATAAAGCATTTATAGAGTAAGCTTCATGTATATGTTATTTTATTGCATTGTGTTTTGTGGTTCTTGGTTATGAATAATCATGTTTATGTAGTTTATCTTCTTTTGTATGTAATATGATTTAGTGTAGCCTTGCTGCTAGAATAAGTACGCTATAAATAAACTTTACGTACTTACTTACTTACTTATTTACCAGAATACCTACCTACATACTTACCAACCTACTTACCCACTCACCTACCTACCTACTTGCCTACCTACATACCTACCTGACTAACTAACTAACTAACTAATGATATGTCTTTGTTTTCTGGTTACCTTGTATGTTAGTGAATTCACTCTGCTGAAGAACATCTACCTCTCTGTGAAGCTGGTCTCAATTCTCTTCATGGTTTCCAGAAACTGTGTTTACGTTGATGCTTTCTCTCTGAAAGACAGCGATGGTTTGAACCTTAATGTTTAAAAAGCTTGTGTGCGTTCTTACATCTGGGTTCCTGGTGTCTGGAATTGAAACCTGATTTGTTTTAGATAAAGAATCCTTAAATCTTATTTATTTTCCTGTAATTCATACATTTGTGCTTTCTGGAAAAATTTGATTAGGAGTTCTGTTTTGGTTGGCTTCAAGCACCTCTTTATAAAGCAATGCTTCACAGCGCATTGGTGCTGGAACTGCAGCAAGCTCTGCATGTTTGTTTTGCTCTGTTTGTTGATGGAGTCAGTCGGCCTCTGGGGAACAGACAGGATTTGATGGGAAAGAACTCTGCTTAAACGAGTATAAAACGAGGGGAGGTGTGTTTGGCTTCTCAAGCTCAAAAGAAAGAAAGTAAGCTCTCAATGGGTGGTTCACTGTAAAAAAGAAAATATGCAAAAGTCAACTGAATTATAAATACAGTGAAAATACGCTAGAATACATTGCTGATGGTCCCTCAGAAATTTCTAATCATTGGAATGAATAAAGCAACAATCAAGGTGTTGCAGGAGCTTAAGAGCTCACAGTCTCTCTGAACTGACAGCATTTGAAACACAGAGAGCGGATGGAGCAAAAGGTCAGAGAAAACCATGACAGAATGAGGTTGTGTGAGTGAATATCCGGGTTGCGAGCTATTGCCCGCTCCAGTGATGATCTTGCATCCCATGAGGCCATACACCTGAGTCCTAACAACCACAAACAGCAACAGGATTGCAACGCTGGAGCTGACAGCAGCCAAACAGCTCCAGCGGAGACAGTTCATTAAAAACACACAGTCGCTCGCTAACACACAGCTGCATCATGGCTAGATCCGAGCCAGTTAATCTGTTTACTGAACACACATCATGGTGGCAGCTGTGATGCTAATGAGGACACGTCACTTACTCACATCAGTATATCATGTCAGTAACGGAAGTTCCACTTACACAGAAGAAATGTTTCAAAAGGCGATGATTGCTAAAATATGAAAAACTAAATGAATTCCATTTCATTTAAAACTTTTTTAGCTTCTTTGTTTACAGTTTGCAAAATGTCAATTTTACCTTTCATTCTCTCACTGATTACATATGGTGCCTACTCACACAAGAAAGACCAAATTGTTCAAGGATTCAACATTCAGGACCAACACAATGTTACACACTTACTTTGATAGAACACTACACATTTTAAATAGGCTCATTCTCACAAACAATAAATAGTGTTTACTGTTTGTTTTTGTTTTTTACCCAGTTTTTTTACACAGTACCTTTAGCATATAGCTTAGCATAGATCAGAACACTTACCATTTCTCCAGGTAGAAGGTTGTTGGTTCGAGGCTCGCCGGTGACCTTCCTGGAAGGAGTTTGCATGTTCTCCCTGTGCTTGCGTGGGTTTCCTCCGGGTGCTTCGGTTTCCCCCACAATCCCCAAAAACATGCAGATAGGTTTATTGAACAAGCTAAATTCCCCTTAGGTGTGTGTGAATGTTGCCCTGTGATGGACTGGCGAACTATCCAGGGTGTACCCCCGCCTCTCGCCCAATGTGTAGGCACCGGCAGACCCTCGTGACCCAGAAAGGGAATAAGCGGGAATGAAAATGAATGAATGAATGATGAGACCTTGAGTGACGTCATGTTGTAATAACAGTGGAAAATAAATATAAAATAATTTGCTGGCTAATATCGATAGGAACTATATTCCTTTGTAATAATAAAGGAACTCCTGGAAAATACCATTGGTTAATTATTTCCCAGTCTTGTGCTCAGAGAACTGAATACTTTGAATAACGCAGGCACAGATTTACTCACTATAGGGTTTCACTTTAGGGTTTTTCACTGAAAGAACACGGTGAACATCAGTTTTTCTTATTTTTACAAAATACCCTTCACTGAATTGCAGTAGCATCCAGAGCAGCAGGAATAGGAAGTAAAGGTCTGATGAAACTCAGACCTGACACCACCTGATTGACTGGAGAAGATGTATGATGCAAGGGGAGGCAACACATCTAATGCATCTCTCCAGGAGCTCAGTTAGTAAAGCTTTGGCTAAAAGGCTTGAAGAGAAAGATTAAAGTCATCCAAACAGTTTTAATGATGCTTCCCGCCCAAATATATTTTTAATAATATCTACAGTTTAAATATGAAAGCAAATAAATCCAAACTTGCATCATTATTGAAAGCATAAAACCTCTTAGACCCTTTGTGACCAGCAATTGGAGCCTGCCAGAGCATAGTTTTAAATTTGTACCTATTGTGATTGAAGTATTTTAATTTGCCACACGTCCATACAGTCTGTATGTCCCAATTTAAGAATATATAGATAAGAAAATACGCAAAATGCAACAAACAACAAAACATAGCTATTTTTGTAAATATACAAATTCCCAAGCAGTATCTCTCAAAAATGTTATGTAAAAGTTGAAAATACGTTTAAACCAGTTTAATTTCTACGTTTTTGAGATGAAATGAAAAACATGCACATTATGCACAAACAATAGTGTAAATAAATGTAATGAGTTCATCCGTCTGGTCCTGCCCTGAGTTCATGAGTATGTGTGGCGGGTACAAATGTACAGCTGTCTTGCTTGGATGCATCTGAGAATACGACACCTCATATATTAATTATTAAAAATGAATGCATCCTTCTGTGTTTATTTTAAAGAAAATTGTACAGTGTAGCTAGATAATCTGCTGTCCATTTACACACATTTCCATTGGTGATGTGCACATAAGAGTTGCACAAAAAAGGAAAAAAATTGTTCTGGTATTCTGGTAATGAATGTTTGTGGATTTGTTCATGTTCTTTTGTCTTGACCACCTGCTGAACTGGATTGTTTTTAGTTTTAGTTTTTATTATTTATGTTTATGTTATTTATGTTATTTTGTTTACAGATTTTCTGCACATGCATCATGGATGAAACTTTGAGGCATGACATGCAAGTGTAACTCTTCCGGTTTCATTTGTCAAAAATAATTATTGCTTTATCGCATGTTTTATTAAAACATTTTAAAACTTAAAATGAAAAGATTTTAAAAATTTTATGTTAATGGATCATTGCAGCACTCAGGTCGGGTGAAACAATATATTGTGCATTACAAAATTGTCACAACACAACTGTCAAGGAGCTGAAGAGTAATTGCATTTTAGAGTGATTGTGATTCTAGTCACTTCTGACACTTCTTTAGCCTGCCGCCTGTGTTTTATGTAGCTTCACTTGGAGACAATTATCCTTTACTAACATTTAAAACAAGAAAGACTATAAATTAGCTCTCTCCATCACTTAGAGTAAAAAAGATGACAATGCAAACATTAACACTGCCCCCTAGAGAATGGATGGATGGTATTGAATACTCTCTAACAAGTCAAACTAGACCCTACTCTTCATAGCTTTGGGTTCTCACAATTTTTAGATTCCATTTTTTTCCAAAGATGGTTTGTTATATAAACAGTTTCAATAGTTGGTTAAAAATGTTGAAATTTTACTGAAATGTTGGTTATTATACTCACTTTGGCTTTTATCACTAGGTTTCAGGATCTAGCCATTTTGGAAATAAAAGGGTGATTACAGCATGTCAGTATTGTAACATGTAAATATGAAAAGTGCAACTTAATACATTTCATGCCATTATGTTCTACAATGTTTACAGCATGGCAGAAACTCATCTAAAGGAATAAGGCGTCAATGTTGATTGCTGTTTTCCAAATTCTTAAAACTTATATCCGATTCATTTTCTGAAGGCAATATCAGTCAGAAAGCAGAATATATGAGCAGATGGCCCCATAAAGTGTTCTGATGCTATCTAGGGAAGGAGATGATTAATTTAATTTGAAGATGGGACATCTCGCCTTGCTGCAAGGATTGTGCATCATAAGAGTCACTATGCTGCCTGCACCTGTGAGAGGGTATAGATAAACTGGTTTAAAGGCTGAAAAGCCTGCATTAAATTTAGCATGATGCGATCTGTAATAAAGCCAAGCTAAACTGTATCCTATGATCACCTGCAAGCTGACATGAAGTGTTAATCCCAGGTTCAAGCACCTGTCGAACATAGAAGTGCATCCTCAAACACAAACTGTAATCCGCAAGGCGACAACTATTCAATATGCAGCTTTAAAGAAATCCTTCAGCTCCAAGAGTCTTAGCATCATTACTTTGATGTAGAGGAGATAGCACAGCAAATGGTTTGTGAAGGGTCAATTGTGCGTTTTAGGCTTTAGGTTATTGTTGACCAATGAAAAGTTTGTTTAACCTCCAGGGGTTGGCAAGCGAGGCACTCTCAGCTGCTTTAAAAAGTCTAAATAAAGGTATGAGGTTTTTCCAAATATCCATGACTCTAAATGATGATATTAAACAAGGATTTTGTACATTATGTGTTCTTCAAAGCAGTAATAATTAAAAGTGTGTTTAATATATGTGTTTGAAAATTGGCACACTTATGTAAGACACCAAGACCAACAAAAAAGTCAATTGGAGCAAATTTCCAAAACCAACAGGAAGCTAATTATTTTGTAAAAACTACTCAAAATGGCAATTTTTGCACATCTCATACTTTAATAAACACCTCCTGTTTTAAACACCTCCTGAGGTCTTATCTGTTTAACTGATTGTATTCTGTTTGGTGATTGGTCCCACAATCAACAATGCTATGAGTCTATGTCTGAACACATCTACAACATACTCCCTTAGTTATTGTGCCACCAACAAGGTGGTCAGAGGATCAGAGGAGGAATAGCATTTAAAACTGATAAGGCACTTATATATATGGATAAGAATGGTGACCAAAACAATACCAGAAAATCTTTCGAATCATAAATAATTAGACTCATTAGCGCTACTTGAGACTTTTTTAGATAATTTTTATTATTGTTTATGTTGTTTGTTTGGTCATTTTAACAATTGTCCCTTTAATACGTCTTCTAAGCATCGGTCGTAGTGTGTAGCACATGCTGTATGCATCTCTAAGCTTTCATAAACACAGGAAAACCAAATGTACAAAAACAATCGCAGTTCATCTTGAAAGTGAAAAAAATTTTATTTGAATAACATTCAAACTGTGTCCTTGCAGTGTCTTACAAACGGGAAAAGATGTTTACATATCACTGAAGTATATTGCATTGAATACAGAATCAACATACAAATATTTAGCCATTGATCTATAAAAAGAAACTTAAAAGATCATGCCAGTGCTTTTCCGGGATCGAAAAGCCCACCAGACCTCAGAGTGTTAAAATGGACTGTGGGAGGGCCCTGCTCATGCTGTTCTATGTGTATGAAGACAAACCCAGTAGAGCTGAGGGATTCTGTCCGCAGCTGGTAAAGTTCAATAATTCATATCTTCCAAATCTCTTGACCTTTTCATCCCTGTGCATCACAATTGATGTGGTGGAGCATCTAAGACATTGATTATGAGAAGAAATTAACACTGGAAGCTCCTTGTGGACTCGGTAGTAAGTATTAGTAGGCTATAATTAAAAAATGAGCACTTAAAAGCTTCAAAACAATACATACTTTTAGATGGCAAATACTGAATTGTATTGATGATCTTTCAAAGGTCCACTCCATTCAGAAATTTTTCTTAGTTGCATCTCAACTAAAATCTCTAAATTTAAATCTACTTTCAAACAAGACAAGTTCTGAGTAAACATAATAAAAACCTAATAAAATCTACTCAACTTTCCTACGTCACAAAAGCAGATCTCCACTCCCACACTCACTTTCATCTGTTGGTGTATCCACTGACCTAGGATCAGTGATAATCACTTGATAAACTAAGTCTCCACAACAATCCAAACAAACATTAGGTTTTCTCTAAAAAGCTGATCATGCCCCCATTGCACCGGCAAAGCTAAATAGTCTTACACAAACAGCCAATCACAGTAATTCTTTAAATTACGACCCGCATCTGCATATAAGCCTGCTTTGCTGGAAGCACTTTATTGGGCTTTTTTTTATATTTATTATTTAACCACAATTTATTTTTTTTTAATAATATTCCATTAACACAGTATATGGGTAACTGATATAAAAAAAGAACTTATAGAGAGGATATGTGAGGACAACAGAGGATATTGCAACACGCGTTCATTTGTTCGGTTTGGTCCCGTCCATCCATTTGGTCGTTAGTCTCATTGATATCACTAGCATTATTTACCGGTAATTTTAATTTTATTATTTATTTAATTTTATACTAGGCTTCCAGATTATAATTTTTCAAAACTAGATTTAACTAGATTTAACCACCGCTCCGCTATGGTTATATCTGACTTACCTGGTAGTAGGTACTGTCTTGTTCATGCTACTGGATATTTATTTTTCTGCTTTGTCTTTCTTTCATCTTGCCACTTTGCTGGCTATTCATCAGTGGAATAAATTGCATACAATGAATTTCTTCTTATCTGTTAAAAAACTGTTATGATATTGAAAATGCCCACTGCATTAAACAAGGCTTTAAAAAAAAAAAAGATACACCTGATACAGTTGAAATGTACCAGAATAAAGTTGTTTGCTTGTGACAATTATCTAATATACGTATAAAAAAAAAACATTGAAGGGTTTATTGTTGACGGATAAATGAACAAAGCACATTAATTATACAATAATGTGTTTCTTTAAGCCATTTGCTCTGTATCAACACTACCCAATGTGAAATCTCACTTCAGCTGGCCCTAAATCCAGTAAAGTCAACTTTGAAAGCCATATCAGTTGAGGGAAAGATTCCCAGAGTGTCTGACAGAAGGTGTGTGTGAGTCAGGCAGAGAGTGTGGAGGCTTTCTGAAGAAGCGTCAGCGTGTGAAGCCTGTTGTGCTCAGTGTGTGAAATAAAGAAAGTCCCTGACACTTTCAAGTCAATTATATAACTGTCCATCTGTGCAGTTGACCCAGTTCCAGACATTAAAAGCCATAAAGTTGAATATGACCGGGCCCGGTTCTATAGATACCTAGAATAAGCAGCTGCCTTGGCCACCAGGGGGCCTCCAAAAGCAGAAAGTATATGCAATAAAACAACTTTTTATGAGCAAAGCAATACTTGCTATGTAAAACAGGGTCAAGTTTCTTTTTTTTTAAGTTTGCAAATAAATGGCTTTGCCCAACCACTAACCATGAGTGGAAAAATGCTTTTGAGTTTTTTAAAAACGGCCAAAAAAAAGACACTGTGGATAAGCCAATTTTGAAAGTCTATAACACACTATACCAGTTAAATGTGACCCACTGAAACTTTAGTTGGTTTTTGTTTGTTTGGATAGACAGAAACACAGATGTGGTTCTGGAATGACCAGATTAAATGTATTGCAAGGGACAAGAGCCGATGCAGCATATCGATTGTTGGTTTGTTCATCCTAACATTAAAAACCCGTTACTCTTCAGTAAAGGTCCCCACAATAGCTCCCACAAATCCTGAGATCTCTCAAGATATTCCTTTGAATGGTCAAGGCCACTACAAACAGATACTCATCCCCATAAACATGAACAATGCATTATGCAACAGCAAGTAAACACACAAATCAGAGAATGGTTGCAACTGAAACAACGTATAAACAGTGGAAAATGTGGATATAGCCAACGAATCAGGATTGAGCATTAAGACGTGCATTTAAAAGAAGCCTCAAAGAGCCATGGACAAACTTTGAGGAATCTTCAGAATCAGAGCTCAAGGGAAAGTGAGTTAATTATAAATGAATGACTTAAGACCATTATAATGCAAAAATCTCAGCTTCTTCCCCAGAGAGCATGACAAAAGCCATTCCGTCTTCCCTGTGCTTTTGTCAGGAGCCTGAGCATCACAGCACTTCCATATTTCATGTGTTTTTTTCTCTTCAGAGAGTGTTGCATGTCGCCTGACACCCTGGAAAGTCTTGCTGTGTGTGGATCAGAGTGTCTCACTGCTTTCTTCTCCTCCCTCACACTTTCGCAGTCGACCCAGATCATAGTCTGTCAGGTTTTACCCCCACATCACACACTCAACGACCCTAAGGGGAAGATTATATTTATATAATATTGCAAAGAATGCCTATAGTGGTGATGTCTTCTAAAAAAAGCAAGGGTATCTCAGATTCAGATCTGGAATATTCTATTTATAGTTTTGTTGCCAATTCTTCTACTTTTGGCTGTTCCCAGTTTAAGGGTCGTCACAGCAAATCATCTGTTTCCACCTAACTTTGTCTTCAGTATCCTCTACTCTTGCACCAACTAACTTCATGTCCTCTTTCAGCACATCCATATATTTCGCCGTCCTCTTGACCTCTTGCCTGGCACCTCCACCCCTGACACTTTTCTCCATCTACACCAACCTGCCTGCACTCGCCTCTTCCCCTCTTTTTCACACTCCCTGTCGCACTGGACTGTTGACCTGGTTATGTTGCCAATTGAAAAGTAAAATATTAGAAATGCAAAAAAGTGAGCAACAAACAAAATTAATGGTTTCCCCCAATGTCGTGGAGACACCCTATTTATATTCTTTTTATTTAAAAAAAATGATAAAGAAAACCATTGAATCAGCTTCAGTCAGACTCACATTTTCAAGGAAGCAGCTGCGCTCTGGAGTTAAGCCGTAACTAATTTAGTCCTGATCGACGTAAACTATATCCATCATGCTGACAACCGCACCAAATTATCGGAAGCTTACTGATTTTAAAAAGTCTAATATCCCCGAACACACGTTCTGCTGTTACAGAAAAAAGAAATAAAGCTCCTCGCAGATTTAGAACATGACTTACTTGAGGAACATAGATCTTACTGCTATATATTCCTCTAAGCGCAAACACAAGACTCCCTGGAACATGTCAAAATGTTCTTGAAACAACCTAAGAGTAGAAGATGTGGCGCTTCAAATAGAGAGCAAGCATCTAACAGCCTTATTACTGAGATGTTCATCTTCTCCTCTGGGACCTCCAGAGAAAAAGAAGACAGACACTTAATAAAACAATAAATCTGTTTCAGATTTAATATTTAATAACAGGAGCAAAAAGACACTTCACTATTAATTTAAATGTTCTCCCAAAAATATTTGACTATCAAACTATTACTCAATCCTAGAAAGTGTAATACTATTTTTCAAATCTCTGAAAACTGATAAAAATTCAATACTGAACATACGTATGCACCATTACCTTTTTCAGCAATAATTACGAAACATTTCTGGTCAAGATCGAATGTGTACTTGTACAACTGATAATGAAAATAACCATCTCACAGATAAATAAAAACAGTTGGTCAAAACATTCTGATTCTGAACATTTGTTCAAAGGAATGATCAGTCCTTAAATTTTATTTCATTGTTTTCTTTTCAAGTGAAAGAGAAACATACGTTAAAAAATGATGCTTCATACTGATTAATAAAAAAAAATTCTGTATATTGTAAGTGTAATTATGGTTTGAATCTGACACTAAAGAAATAGAAAATCAAACCATATAAAAACACTTCACACAATTCCAAGCAACAGTTTTTGACCCTTTCCCCCATATTTCATCTCATCATCGTACAGCCTTTGTTTGATTTTCTCACTGGAGGATATTCGCTGAAAGGAAATTGTCAAATCTAATGACTTTTTTTCATGAAAGAAAGAGACAGAAACGTTTGGCCTGTGCTGATTGCTTTGAAGACAGAGAGCAGAGCCAAATGTTAAATCATTTGGTCAACTCTGATTTGAAACGGTAAGAAAGGTAGACCCCAAAACTAAGTGTTCCCTTCTGTTCACATTTCTCAGTGTCTGAAGTATAACAGTGAAACTGTAGTCTGCTCACATCTTTAATGTAAAAGGAAACCATGTAATATGCATACTTAACATTAATAAGCTTCATAATGCATTAACAGATATCAGACCAAATTAAATATTCAGCTCATTTTGAAATACCAATAAGAATTTCAATGAAGTACTGCTGTGAAAAAATGTTCTCAGAGTACAGAGATTTAAGATAGAAGAGAGAAATCAAAAGGTTAATTTGATTATTATTAGTGCCTTCATCAGCCCAGAACGAATGCATCACTTAATACGCTACATGTACTTTATCTCCTTCTCTATCTAATGAGCAGCCAGGAAAACACATTTTAGATATAAGCTAAATACAAGAGGAATTTAAAAAAAAAGACCTGCCTTTTGTGGATTCTTTTTGTACTATTTTCTTCCTTCCTTCCTTTGATCTTTCACTTCTTTTATTGTGTTCCTTTTATTGCTTAGAGGACATGGCTTTTTTTGCCATTAGAGGACATTTATTGCTCCAATGTCCTTCCTTTCATTAATTTACTCCTTTTATTGTGTTCACTTGACTCTAATTTTTCCTTCCTTCCTTCCTTTGTTCCATTCCTTCACTTCTTTTAATATGTTCTCTTTACCCTCAATTTTCCATTTCTTCCTTCATTTTGTTCTTTCACTTCTTTTATTGTGTTCACTTTACTCTCTTTTCTCCTTCCTTAATTTCTTTCTTTCACTTCATTTATTGTGTTCCCTTTTCCCTCATTCATTCTAACATTTTTTTAATGTGTTCCCTTTTACTCTAATTTTTCGTTTTAATGATAAAGTGCGGACTGTGTGCTCTGCTCTTGTCAGCTTGGTCACGGTTACTAGAGTGGACAATTCACCTGTTGCTCTAGTTTTTCTCTCTTTTGATTACCTTGTTGTGGGTGAATTTTGTTCATTTTATGGGCTATTTAGTTTTCTACATTCAATAAAATTAGTTTACTTTTCTCTGCCAAGAGATTTTGTTTGAACTCCTGTATTTTAACCCCCTCATGGGTGTTTGTCTTATTGAAACTATATTTTTCTTGCTTCAAACTAAATGAAATAACCTAATAAATACATTAAAAAAAACACACCATTGAAACCAACAAAAAGTACTAACTTAATCTTATTACTGTATTTACATTATAAAAGTTCTTTCAGTAAGATTTGTAGACTTTTTTTATGGGTCAAACTGCGTAAATCGCATGTTCAGTTTGTGAGAATTTGATTTACTCCCATTGTTGAATAAAAACATTTGTGGTGTTCGCATTGGTTTTCTTCAAACCTATTTTACTATTGTAATCCCCAGATTTTTCCCCTTCGGTCAGACAATCAAGGTCAATCCTGACATTCGTTGCCTCAAATGACAGCACGACACAGATCTCCAAAAGTTATAATTAAATCATAAACTCAGATGGTGGGATGACTTTCCTGCTTCTCAGAAACTCCAAATAATCAATTAATTAGGATTTACCAACATTACCACAAACTAAAAAAAAAAAAAAGTGGGGGGTGGGGGGGGCTTTAAAAATGTATCCTCCAGATTTCATTTTTAAACTTGCTCTTAGCTATTCATGAGGTTTCTAACATGTTGCTAAGCGACCTTTCTTCCCTCCAGGCTAAAAACTGTTTCTGATTTATTTTTAAAGCATGCAGCCTTTCATTCCACTCAAAATGAATGGATTATGACTCGAGGAAGGAGATTCTAATGTGTCAAATGAACAACTTGTTTTCCATCATTGTCAGTCAGCGTTCAGAACATTTGAGGTGTGAAAAGCTGGAAGAACTGTTGAATTATTGAAAGGAAAGAAAAGTTTATTTTCAAATGCAAACATTTTTTTAAAGTGAACATTATGCTCTTAACAACCAGAGCTGAAACCTCACATTATTCTGTGTAAAATACTGTAAAGTTCATGTATGGTGAAGCACTGATGTCATCAGATAGATATATACATATAAACATATGAGGCAAAAAAAAATTGAACCCTTCAGAGCTTATTCACAATTTGATTTGCCTTTAACAAAAACAATGTCATATACAAACTGTAGCAGACAAAAACAGCACAAAAAACACTATTATTGACTTGCCTTTACTTACAAATAAAATCCAGAATCGATAACTTGTAGAAGTGTTAATTTTCTTTATTCAGTTTTAAAAGTCTCTCTCTGCATTCACATTGTCTCTAGCATTCAGACATTGGTCTTCATTGGTTAAAATGTGAAATTCAACAACTAAAAAAAAAAACATCCAAAATGGTGAGTTTAAATGGAAAATAACTGTGAAGTACACGTTACTGACTAAATATGATCTTTTTTTCTATATTGAAAGGTAATGATGGACTCACCTCCCTCCACTGACTGCATACCACTTGTATAACAGTCCCTAAATTTATATCCTGCAACCATGGGTAGTTAGATTGTCAGTGGGTGTTTTTAAGTTGTACATGATTTGATTTATATACCACACAGTATGGATCAATTTAAAATTAAATAAATGTAAATATGTAAAACTCACGATTTGTGATATGTTCAAATAAAAAAAAAAGAAAATGGAAAGAAAACATAGAAGGGATAAATTTACTGTTTGGATGTCTTCATTCCGGTCCGGGGTAATAATATAGACTTCCCGTTGTCTGGTTCGTTTGAGTTAAACCTTCATTATGATGAACTGCCCTTGCTGGGGGACAGGGTTGCATGGCACTGAGCTCAGAGGGTGGGCATGCTGATACTAGGTTGACCTCTCAACAAGATTTATAGAGTTATAAAACAACTACAACCTCACTTCAGCCTCGAAAATTATGAAAACGTTCTAGTTTTATCCTGAACCTCTTCCAAAGGCCACAGCAGAATATTTTTATATCTGTGCTGATAAAAGATTTCTATGTCTTCAGAGATGATTGAACCAATGAAAACAGATCTTGAACAAATGCCAAGAATGATGCAATACTTGGCAGCAAATCAGAATAAATAGAAGTATTATGTAAATATTTTATTGCAACAAGATTTTAAATCTGAAGCAGCATGTTCTAATCTGTGTGAAGTGTCTTGTTTGTAGTTGCCTTAACAACCTGTTAAACTGAGAAATAACCATAAACTATATTTTAAATTAGCAATTTTAAGTGCTGTAGTTTGACAGAAAAAAATATATAGATAAAATATTTCAAAATTTTAGTTAAACAGCTCTGGCTTTTCCCGTATTAATATGTAAAAGATTAAACAATATTCTGTCTGTGTATTTCAATAATTTGTTTCAGTGCGATAAATTAGTTCACTGAAATATTCAAGCCTGTTTTTATTTCAATCCTAATATTTATTAATCAAAACCATACAATTAGAATAATGACAAAGTTCCACTAATTAGAGCAATACACCTGTAAAGGTTTCCTCACAGTCTGGCTCAGTAGGCTTTACATAGTACATGTGACCAGAGTGATTCATTACAGTTGCCACCCTGCTTGCATATGCTCAGATACAGAGCTCAAATGCCTTCGGTACCATGTACCTTTACACATGCAAAGAGAAAAAATGTTAATTTGTGCAACACTTGCAGTGCTCCATTTTGTACAAAGCGAAACGTTCTGCAAATACAACAGAACACAACTGAAATGTTTAAAGGGAAAATGTGATGAACTTGAGGAGAATTTGTTTCATTTATCCTGATTGTAATGGCAATGAGTATTATTCCCATGCTATGATTTCGTTGTTTTTTTTAAACTAAACTAATTTGTGCAATGATGGTTTGATAGGTACCAACACTGCCCCATTGACAGAATGAATGCGCGTTCAGCACAAATATCCAACATATCTATTTCACGCACTTTGTTAAGTTTTACAGAGTTGCATGATTAACATTGGAGTTGTTTTTCTCTGTGCCTGTGTTTTCTTATTCTGCTTCCAAAACCAACTCATGGTAACGATCATGCCTTGCATAGTTCAGCGTTAAACTTTGAAATACATCTGACAACGCTAATCTAAATACTCTTGTCTAGTCTGAGCTAGTGGAATGTGTAATGACTGCGTTGGACTGGCAACCTGTCCAGGGTGTACCCCACCCAATGTGAGCAGGAGAACCTGTGTGCAGGGCTGGAGAGTTAATGAATGAAAACTAAACCCATTGGGACCAAAGTTGGTATAAAATAAAATGGTTATGAGCTGGGACCAACCATGCAATTTAAAATTAAGCCCAAGTTAAGCTAGAACATTTTTGTTTTCATAATTTTTTTTGTTTTGTTTTTAAAGCCGGAACTCATCTCAAGCCCGACAAATATTGCAAATATAATCGTTACGCCTCTGAATCACCTCCTCAGCATCCATTCTCTAGCGCTAATTGAAATGCATCACATACACCATGCATAACAGAGCAGACCCAAAAATGTTAGGAACTAAGCCCGAACCTCTAAGGTCAAAGCAGGTTTGGGCAGAGATCTTCACTTCTAAATGTGATTATTTTCAATGTGTGTTCAGGCACAATATGTTCCGCTATCTCTTATATTTATCACATCTTTCAGTTCTCATTTGGAAAAGTTTCTTTTGTTTCAACTGCATGACCTCATTTAGAAATCATGTTCTTGTTAATTATTCAGACTTCTTTCCCCTTCACTGTGCTAGATAAAATCTGTTATTGTGAAATTTGCATACAAAACAGACTTTTCATCCAAGAGCCCTTTCCTTTAGAAATGGCACACAGCTTTGTGTGTGGCAGAGGGGTTAAAAGGACACTACACTAAAATGTTTTCCGCTTATCAGATGAAGCAAGTGTTTCTGTGGTTCCCACTAATTAGTTTATTTTAATGACCGACATAAATTGTTGTGAAATAAAAATATAAATTAAAAATATGGATAATAAATGTTTTGTAGAGATAACCAAGAATTCACACCAACATACTTACATCCCCAAATGCGATCAGTTAAGCCCCTTAAACACACAATGTATGCAAATCTCCACCAATCAGAATGGATTCTGTCAGCAAGCAATGTGTATTGTAATCATGGCCATTCTGCTTTTGGTAATTTCAGAATTCCCTTTGATCGCAGAGATTTAACTACTAAAATATTGCATCCATTCAAACACTCTCAGCCACAAGCATCGCAGTTCATTGAGATGGAAGAAAATATTTGAATGAATACATAATGCACTGATCTGAGGTCAGCAGATTGAAGGTTGCATATGTTATCACGGAGGGCAGAGAATTGAGTATATTCAAGTGCTGTTGCAGGAAATAGAAATTAATCTCAAATTCCTATTTGCATAAAATAACATATCCATCAACGCAGAGCTTTTCTTCAGTTCCATCGAGAATGAATGGCTCTTTACAAAGAAGGTGTCCATGAGCTAATTACAAGAACGCACAAGGGCCATGTGTAATCACTCATTAGCATAATTCCAGGTCTCCACTTCATGTAATTTTCATTGTAACCTACTTACAATGTTAATCAAAAGACAATTACATCACCGCAACCTTCCTGCAAAATGCTCAGGTAGTTTAACAGAAGCACAATAAACTGCAAAATTTGATACTGCAACAAAAGGTATGGGCCTTCCTGGAAAAACAACCACTGCCTGTTAAATCACATTGGGTACTACACCCAGGGGCGGTGTTGGCCAAATTGGTCGCCTACGTGAAAAAGTATACTGTGGTGCCCCCAAAATGTCCCCAACATACATTTTTACTAAATGTGTTTTAATTTCACCAAAAAGCCAAGTCCCAATGGTATGATTCAAAAATGTAAAACAACTAAATATTCTTCAATTTTGGATGTTGACTGTCAATAAAACTTACTATAACTATAAAAAATATACAATAAAAAAAACATACTAAATAACAACTATTATAAACACTATAATAATGTATTTGCTTGTTCTTGAGCATTTGGACTAAAAAGCAGCATCAGACACTTCGATAAATAAAACAATTGAAAGCAAACAACATTTCACCATTTTTTAAAATCAATCTTCTGAATATGACTCTAAATCAAAAGTTTGAATGATGCTTTGAACTCTTAAATTATTTAAACCCTCACTGCTGTCAGCATCTTGTGATTGCATTCTATTAAACTTGTATTTTTGTAATATTAAAATAACTTGTTAGAACTAAATGTGATATGTGTTCCACTCATAAGCAAAACTAAAATAAAGTCTTTGGGCGTAAACATTCAATTTTAGCTGCTTCTATTGGCTGATTGTAATCACGGGATCGAAGTTGGAATTCGGCACAACACCAGTAAATGTTAATAAGAAGCTTAATTCAGCCTCCTATTTACATAACTCTATGATTACAAATATTTCTTAATAAAATATACATGTAGAAAACAGTAGTTTATTAAAGTGGTTTTCCTGGTTTATACCAGTAGGGAACGTTACATTTTTAATATAAACCGTAACATACTGTTAATTTGAACCACAGTAGGGCACTGTACTTTTTACAGCATCATGCTGGCAAGCACAGCGGTAAGTTTTGTACAGTTGCGTATTCTGCATTTAGGGAATGGCTCGATACTATCTACACCTCTGTTTCTGTTATAGCAGAAAAATGTATGAAACCTTTGTACAATAGACCCAAATTACTGTTAGTGACAAAAGGAGCAAATTGGCCTCTAATCTCCTCCATTGCTTCCCTATGGGATTTTCATTAGGCTGACATTGTGTCCTCAGCAGGAAGCAAATGAGATGTCATGCAAAGTAAAGCAGAAAGTCCTGAATGCACCAGTGATAAAAGCAGGGCGTTCATTTAAATGCAAGAGTGGTAAGAGTTTCTCCTGATACCACTCTTCCAAATATTATACTTCAAAATAATAATGATGATTAATTAGGAAGATATGTGATAATGTAAATAAATAAACTTTAATTGCTTAGTGAGTAACCAAGCCAGCATTTGTGCTAAAGACAAAAGAGAACAAAAGTCTCAAAGCCTCTAAGACGAAGCGTTACTAAATGCACTTGTGTGAATCATGATGAAGAGTCGCTGATAAACATTCTTGTGTGGGTTCTACTGGTGCCTCTTGTTTCCTCCTACTGTTTAAATTCATGGAATGAATGTGAACAGTCTGTAAGTTTGACCCTGCACAAAAACTCTTGCCTCATCTCTAATTCGGTTTAAGGGTTGCGTAAAAAGATTATAAATTGTATTAGGTATCTTAATGGTTTACTTTCATTTTCAAAATGCAAAGTGAGCAAACTAAAGAAATTGTTAATTGTTAAATTGTTAAATCAAATTAATATTTGATGTTACAAACTTTTCCCTTCTAACCAGCACAACTGTGATAGGTAAGCTTGCATTTAGTAGGGATTTTCTATGATTATAGTCAAATATAACAAACAGGTGCTAATGATCGCCAATGACTCTTTTTTTTTTTAAATATACCGGTATTTTTATTAGTTTTTTTAATGTGAAACAGACACGACAGTAGTGGGAGACAGGAAGAAAGGCGGGGAGAGAGAATGGGGTGGGATGGGATGGGAAAGACGACAGGCTCGGGACTCAAACCTGCATCGCCCTGCGCAACGTCCACTACACCACAGGCCAGGACGTCAATGTCACATTTGATAGAAATTCAGGCATGCCCTGAAACAGAAGCAACTCTGTAAGAGGCTGTGTAAGGAACAGCCACATTGATACTGAGGTGAGGTTGGCAAAAAACAGATTCTTATCATGACAAGATTGAATACAGCAACAAGACACGAGGTAGTTATACTGCACCAACACAGTTTCACCGTGGCAAAGATTTCAAAGCAGATTGGAGTTTTAAGATGTAACGTTCAAGCTCTTTTAAAGAAACAGGCAATGTTTACCCAGTGGTCATTGTTTCAAAACTTGAAACAAGGAAAGTTAATTACGAAACAGAAGATATCCATCAGTTGCATCAGCTTAGAACTTTCAGAGCTGCCACCAAAAGAGGGGATTTTCCCCGGATGGTAACTCTGATCCATTTAGAAGTCATTTTGAAAATAAACTCAATAGTTTACCCGGCAAATGAGCAGTGGGTATTTTGTCACATGATTTATATTATGCTTGGACCAGAATGTTCAGTATGGTTTGAAAAGTCACAAAAGCAGACTATACAACGTTATTGCTCTTGTTGAGAACCAAATGAACCAAACCAGGTGCAAATGCATAAAATATTAAATATTTAGGCTTAAAAAGGGAATAGATGGATAAATGATCTGACAAAACTCTTAAAGTTTATTATATTCACATATTTCTAAAAATGTGCTTTGGAAATGCATTTGTACAAGTCCAGCATTGTAAACTTCTGCCTGACTATTGCTCTATACACATTTTTTTCAGAGATTTAGTCTAACCATTAGCATGGGTTTACGCTTGTAGGATGTTCATTTCACAGGATTTAAAAGCTCAGCCATATTCTTGAACCAGCACGCTAGCAGTATCAAATTCAGGTCAGTCCACTAGTTCTGAGCGCCAGAATGAAAGCATAGTCCTTGCTGGGAGATGTTCATATGCAAAGTCCTACTGTGTCTGAACGTCTTCTATGCTGCGCTGTGCAGCATGTCCTTTCCTCTGACCTCAATCTCTCTACGCTGCTCTGGATTACCATAGAAACCAATCGAGATGAAGACCAGGCCTGGATAAATACATTCAGCCAAAGCATAATGAGCCAAGCAGCAAAGCTTGTTAGTGTTAGCAGACAGTGCATTTGTCTTCGAAAAGATCAGCCACATTCCGTCACCGAGAGACATAATTATCAGATATATGAGGATGAGAATATTAAGTATTGCATCAGGGCTTTTCTCTCTAAACATAGCACGAGGCAGAACATATATCATATACAAAAAGTATATTAATACAATCAAACTGTTTGCAATTAAAATTAATGAATGGCAAATAAAAAAATGGACAAATGTACTGTACAGTCCAACAGTCAAGATGGGCCAACAAAGCTTGCTAAAAACAAAAATAAAAAATAAAAGCAGTATTCACTGGAGTAACCATTTTCAAAATAAAATAAAAAAATAGATTCCTTAATTTTGCAGCCAAAGCATGTCCCCATAAGCAGGGAAAAACATTTGGAAGTGCAATTCTGGCTTCAAAATATGCACATTAAATTAGAAGAGAAAAAGAGGAGAGAATATTTAAAAACATAATTTGCTGTAGAAGTGGAATAGTTTCGAGTCCATTTCATTTATATGTGCTGCTTAGCGTCACACCGTTTCACTTGATACTTCAGGCAAAAGTTGTTGTTGTTGTTGTTTACTTTGCAGTTGTGCATATTTGTATTGCTTAACAGAAGATGAATATCAAATGGAACATTTAAGATGAGTTGTTCAAATAAATCAATTCTTAACTGGTGCTTTTACAGATACACAATAGCTTTAAACTAATTATTTTTCCCTTTTTCTTCATAGTCTTTGAGTACAGATATACTATGTATAACATTTAACTGCATTGAAACCTTCATTTATATATTGAACTAGCATTTTCTCTGTCTTTCATTGATATGCAGAGAGACATTTTTACTGAAACTCCTATCAAAAACAAACTGAATGCCAAGTTATCAATAGCAGGATAGCATTGGTAGAGCACTTGAAAGAAAACGTCAACACTTCTACCTCTGCTATAAGAGGACTTGAGGTGATTCCAGATTAGAACTGTTGAAAATGGGCAAAATTTACCAAAAGCAGTGTATGTGGATATGTAAAGAATGCCAACAGACACCTAACGATCCTTGGGAGAAGTTTGAAATAAAGAAATACATAAAACCAATACCATGACAAAACACTGGAATTCTTTGGAAATGATATTTATCAGATACTTTACTGCGTTTGGTAGAACTTCACAAGTTCTAAAGCAGTATCTGCAATTGAAAGGAAAACACTGCCATCTAGTGGAAAGGGTTAGAAATCGCACAACAAGGGATTGAAATTTTTCAACACTTAACATTTTACTTGTCTTTTCAAAAGTGACGGAAGCACCAGTGCCACTGTCTAGAGAGCTAGCAGCTGAAAGGGAACAGCACAGAGCTAGACGCATAACGTTTAGGAAAAAAATTAGAAAAATGTTAGCTTTGGTTAGAGCCTTATTACATTTTTGCAGACAATTGTATCCAAAGAGACTTACATTTCAAAGAATTTACTTTTTTTTCCCCTTGTATTTGCTATACTCTCTGAGCTACAGGAATGCTGACCATTACCTTGGAAAACAAAACAAGTTCCCAGAGTCATACCTTGAGTTTTGAAGAATTAAAAATATTTTACTCAAAATGACTAAATATGTTCGGTATTACCATCATGTAAAGATCCCCCATATTCTCAATCGCTGTGTTTTAAATAGAAAGAAGAGAGGGACACAAACTGTTGTTAACATTAGCTGTGTTACTAGGGGCATACTCAAGAATCCATCAAAGAGATCATCACAGTGACCAGAATTTAACATGAATACATTATTATTAATTACAAAACATTCAACTGAGAAATTGGGACAGTAATCAGGGGAAGAAAGAATGGCAAATAAACCAAAACTCTACTATTTGAAATGAATACCTAATTACACAAGCGATAACTTACCTCTCTAAGCTAAAATAAATAAAACAGGCCTCACTCCCCTTATAATCCGCTTAAACAACACTGGTGAACTGACTAGCTCAAAAAAACAAACAAAAAAAAACAAAGGTACAACAGATTTCATTGGTAACAAATGCAGCACAAACACTTTCCGACACAACCTCAATATCATCAGATTCCCACAAACAAAGATGTGTTTGTATCACAGGGAGTCCCTCAAAAGCAGGCAAACGAACACACGAGTGTCTCCACAGTCCACACCCAGATAAGACTCTCTCAAACAAACTTGAAGGACTCCTTTTATCTGAGGCAGGTGTGACCATTTGCCAATCCCAGGGCTGGATTAATTAGCAGAGCCTCCTTCTCATCCAGGGATTCCATACTTTGAGGGCAGCAGATGGCAGCACTGGGATTGTACACAACCTGGGGATAACTCAGAACAGATCCAAGATAAGTGCACATATTTCACCTCTTAATCATAACGTGGAACGGAACAGCGGGCTAGTGAGGGAGACTGATGGGGGTTGGGTGTCAGATCCAGTGAATTGATCTGATATTGATATTTCATCCTTTTCATCAGTGTCTTTTGTGTTTGTGACTGTGTGGTTTTTTTGTGTGGGTTTGTTTTGAATTGGGGGATTTTTTTTTGTTAGGATATTTCTGTAAGAAAATAAATTTTATTTTCCGTCACCACAATTGAGATTTAAAAAGCTGCAAATGACTATGGTATTAAAAAATAACAGATCCCTATAAAGGAATTTGATAATAACTATCAGGTTTTTTTTTTTTTAATTTAGAGACAGAACCATAAATTGTATTTATGTGAAAATAATATATTCTCACAAATGGTTTTGCAATTTATAAAGTCATTAAATTACAATCTTTATAAATATTTGTATATTTTTCTGTGTTTTTACAGTGATTGAGGGGGCTGGGGGACAATACAGCAAACTAGTAACAACAATGAAATCTTGCCGTTTTGTTTATTGTACATCAGAATCAGAAAGATGTTTAGTGCCAAGTGTACATGTGCAGAAACACACATTGTTGTGGTACAGGGGGTACTATCCAGTTTATACATTAAATGACATTCTACATGAAATGAACATGAACATGAAATGAACAGAACTGAACAATAAACACAGGTTATACACAGGTAATCGTATAAGCAGGGTTAAGTGAAGATAAAGTAAAATTAAACGGTCATTACATTTTTAAAGTACAATTGACAAAATATCAGAGAAAAATTTTTGACCTTTAAAGCTGAATTTATTCAAATATCTAATATCAGAGATGATACTCAAAGAGCTGAAGCACTGGCAACTTTTTTCTTTGAATAAATGTCTGTTTATTTTCTGTTTTTTAATAAGCAGGTAGGAAAAGTTGAAATGCCCCACCCAGGAGTTTCTAGACATTTTAAAAGTAGAAAAGGTTTTAGAACGGACACACAAAAGGTTATTTGATCATTTTTAACATCTCGTAGACAAACTCATTTTTCTTCAATTTTCAAACTCATTGCCTTTATTAAACAGAGAGCAGGTAGTCATTTTAAAATCTAGTGGTGTAATCATGTTTGTTATTTATTATTATAATGATTAAATATTGATTTCACAACTTATTCTTGCATAAAATAAAACTTATTATTTAACACTCTCAAACTAATTTTGAATACATGTTTAAATGGTAGAACCACTATAAGACAAACTGTTTTGGATCATTTGGGGAATATGTCTGTCATATCCCCAGACAAACATTCTGCATACCTGAATATGTCAAGTACATTTCTAAACAAAGTTGACTGGTCTGACTTACCACTGCACTGGAAAATCTAACTGGTGTCAGGACAGCATGTTTCCTTCTAAGGCTGCAAGAAAACCTCAGTTTGCATTCACTGAATTCTAAATGTTGTTTTGCCGTCTACGCTCTCAAAGCAGCTAAAAGGAATGGAACAAGAAATGAGTTTTGAGAACATCAATGATTTAAAGCACAATTCACTGTCAATAGGCTCGAAAATATTATAGAGAGAAGTTAAATGGTATTTTTTAGCTGTCTTGTGGTATTAAACCAAAATTATAACCAATATTTTTAAAAGAAAGAAATGTAACTGTTGAAAAATAAGTTTTCAGTTTGTACATAGAACAACAACTTAACATAATTCAATGAAAAGCGAAGGCTTCAAATGAAGGTTATTAGGTGTGGGTTTGAATCTTGCAAAAAGAGGACGGCAGTTTAAATTAGGATTGTCTATTCGCATTAACAGAGTTATAACCTTTATGCTTTTTAACATACGGTTAGCAGTTTTAGCTGTGTGAAGCTCAGCAGAAAAGAATCACATTCATGCCATCTTTGGGCGGGTTGGCAGCAAAAGGGAAGTTTTGGTATTTCCAAAGGTCTAAAAATAGGCCTCACATCCCACAAGCCCCAATGTCCATTGCTTGAACAGAGTACCCGGTTCAAGCAGAACAGGATATGACATCAGAATTTCCTCTAAATCAAATTGTGGAAATGTCTGCAGGGTTTTTGGAAATTGTGCTTAAACTGGTTCAAAAACGATTCAAGCTCAGAGACATAAAGGGTCAATGTTACATGTACAGTTCTGAAATTCAGTTGAAAATGTCAAACTTGTTTTCATGCCATGAAAACACTGCACTTCATTTGTTTGCCTTGTCCAATGTTTTCTGAAGCATTTTTTTTAATTGGCTACAGTGCCAATAAAGGGGTTATGGACTGACAAACGAAAAATTGTGTGATGTATTCACATACATGAACTGATGAAACAATAGAGACAGCGTTAATGTTTTAAAGTCAAATTTGTTTTTCTTATTAAAAAAAAAACGGATGTATTGGCAATACATCAGATTAAACTTCAACGGCATAGACAATGGTACCATGCTGGATAAATACTTAAGAGCATTATTTGATCTAGTTAAATTGTGTTTAGTTTGTCTTGTGTCGCCGTTATAATTTGGGTTAAAAGGAATATTTCTACGTATTAATAATTTTGGAATTTTAAATGTTTTTTTTTTCTCATCGAATTAGCCAGACATTGCTTGGGACTGTAATTTTGAAGGTCTTGCTCTGAATTCATGTGAGGCAGTATATAAGGGCAAGAGTAAGAGCAAAGGAATGGTCCTTTGACAAAGGAGTGAAAACAGATTTGCGCATGGGATCAGGTGAAGTGTTTTATATTTTTTTGTACTTGATTGTATTTTGTTTGCTCAAAGCTCTTGCAGTGATTCATGGTGATATATGGTGTTTTATGAACTGTTAATAAGACCTAAAAGGAACAATAGTCGCTTTATTCACCTCATGACACTACATTTGATGTATTCGCACAGGCCCAGAGTGTACAAGTCATTTTGCTAAACTTAATTTCTCTTATAGATTGAGTCTGGAGGAACACATCTTTGTTTCATCATGGTTTCGTTTACAGTCAAATCTCTACTGGAGGTTTTCTCTGTCGTTTTCTCTGAGGAAATTGCTAATATTTGCTAAAGCTTCATTTGCATATGACTAAATACACCAAATGTTTTCTTTCAATTTTGATTGCCTTTCAAATATGAAATTATTCCGCCAAGAATTATCTCATTATTTTTCCATCCCTTGTGTCACTGTTTGCTAGAATTAGTCACATCACTGAAGGTAAAAAAGAGATTATTATAGAGCTTATCTGTGTATTTATTAACGCTATTGTTTAAACCAGTAATGCTATGAATCTATGTTATTCTATGGTAAAGCATAAAATAATCTATTAAATGCCATGGAGCTATTTTACAACTTGTAAATTTTTACACCATCTTGGAAGACTTAGTTTGTCCACGTGTACCCAGTTATTTTGAAAATGTGAATTTCTCTGAGCAGTTACTGTGTTCGTTCACATGGAAATGGAGAATTGTTTTTCATATAGCCTTGAATTTAAACACTTGCAAGTGTGAAAATTGCGTTTTCACATCCATGTGGGTGTGAAATGGGTTTTCCTGAGTTTTGTAGAAGGTTTGTTTACAAATGATCGAGGACTGCATTGCTGTTTATTCCACTATCGTGGCTTACAGCATGGTAAAACTTCACGTGGATGCAGTTCTTCTGAAAGTGAACACATTCGGACTTATTTATTTGAAAAATTACTCTTAACCATCGATAAAAAGAGTTACAGTGGTACCCTGAGTCACGAAATTAATCCGTTCCAGGGTGGGTCTCGAACATTTCGTATTTCGAAGCAAGTTTTGCATGTAAAATGTCTAATCCGTGCAACGGCTCTCAGAAACAACAGTATAAGTTGATTTAAAAAAAATGGAAAACCAGAGAAAAATCAAGTAACGTTTCTTCAATCCTTAAATCTACACATTGTCAATGTAATAAATGATAATAAAACAGAATAAAACACAAGCAAAATATGTAATATGTACACAAATGTGAAACCTTACCTTGAGTGAAGCGATGTGCCGGAGGAGGTGTGATGGATGCAGAAAACATTACGGCACCACGTATGAAAGTTAACGTTCTCGAGATATTTCATGAATTACTGACACGATTTCGAGTACGACAGATGGAGAGCGCTTCTGAGAATGCGTCACAGTGTTTCTCTAAGTTGCGCTACAGAACAGCACTTTCCACTTTATAAAGGTTATTTCTTTTACGACACCTTGACTCTAACATTTGTTATAGTACATTATTGGTAATATATACATAATGTTTCGCTCATTTAAAACAGATTTAAAGTGTTTCGAAGCGCATCAGACCATTTTTGCATAGGGAGATATACAATAAATTTGAAATCCTAGTAGCTTGATGCACAACTGTGAGAACCTACTTTTGGATACTTATTGAATGTTTGAGGTCAGAGCACCGTAGCCTTCCTGTCTGCCATTGCTGCTTAAAGTTTTTGTCATAAATCAGATGAAAAATATCACAAGCAATCTTTTCCCTACTTTATCGCGTGCCTGATGTGAAGCACGTCACAAAGGAATGTGTTTCTCAGCAGTCTGTGAGGAGAGTGTGGTTAACACTCCACATGTGCATTCCTGCTCTCATTGAAATTGTTCAGAAAACACAAGGGTAAAGTACACAATAATTATAACTGAGTTCTCACTTGCAACTCTAAAACATTTGATGTCGAAAAGATATAAATCATTGTGCAGTTGATATTTAAGTAGTCAAAAGGAAAAACAAAGTTTTGTCTTCATTCGAGTTATGTGTTTGTTCTCTTCAGTTAATGGCGTCCATATGTTTCTCTGGTGCATCACCCTTTTACAATAATAATGAAACTCATTTAGCTAAAATTTCCCCGAATAATGATTTGTCATGGAATATGACACAATGCTGACCAAGTGAAACACATACACACACATTCTGAGGACTGAGATCACACTTTATTCCACCTAAAGGTCATGAAAAACAAATCACAGACAACCAATTCATGGACAAAGCTAAATGTAGTAATTTTGAGGTATGGGAATAATGACAGTCTCTTGCAAAAAAAATTAATAAATTGGAACCTTCGCCTTCTGTAAAACTTGAACAAGTGGAGAGTCGATGAGAAAAGACCCAATCATAAAAAAGAACATACTTATTAGCTCAAAGTCATAGTACAACATGAAAAAAATATATCTGAAGATACATTTTTAGCATCCTGTTCCATCAAGAAAGATTTTTGATTCCGTACGAAAGCAACTGCAAATACAGAGCTCCAAGTAAATAACAAACACAGTGTAAAATAGACTTTAAAATCTGAGACTACACTACAAAAATTCCATAAATTACTGTGTAAAAGCAACAAACACAAACCTGAAAGGCTGAGAAAAGAGGATCAAACCTTCAGCTTTGATGTTACAAATAAATGTCCCAGAACGCTTGCTCAAAAGGTCTGGAAGCCCTAGTTTATGGGCTGATCTTCACACGACCGTCTGCTCACCTCGACACTTCCTGCAGCTGCAGTAGATGGCAGAAAGCAGATAGACAGCGGCAGTGAGACCGGCAAAGACAGAGGCGGTGAGGTAGACTTTGTACAAGCATTTATGTTTGTAGCCCTCCAGGCTACAGTAGGCGACCTTCTGAGTTTTGTAGATCATAATTCCAATAGCGGAGGGATACAGCAAAGTGGCAGAGATGTCATGAATGACGTTAGTCAATAACCAGCGCTCTCCTCCAACAATGGGCACCAGGTCCTGCTTGTCCAGGAATGTGAGCATGAAGATGGCTAGTGTGAGGAGCCAGAAGAGCACAGCAACAAACAGCACAAAGTGAATGGAGCCTTCATACTTGTTGGCTGCAATGGTGACCCAAAGTCCAGCTCCCAGTAGGATCTGGAGGACACGTACAATCCCAATAAAGCTCTTGAGGAATTCCAGGAAACTTCTCTTCTCCTGTGCCTGAGGGGGCATCTCCTCTTTTTTTGTTAAAGATCTTCTCCTGGTGCTCAGGGTAGGTGCTCTTTGCCGCAAATATAGAAACGAAGAGAAAAACAGAGTGAGACGAGAAGAAAAATGCCTTTTTGGAGAAGGTTAAAGTGGAAAGGCAAATAGAGTGACTGCTCGGTGCTGCCCCAGGGTTTTGAAAGGTCTTGTGTCTGTTGGTTTCTTCCGTTTCCTGTGGCAGATGTGGAGTTGGGTTTCCCTCCCCCCCGTCTCTCTTTCTCTCAAGCCCGAGAGCAGGAGGAGAAGCAAAGGAGTGGGCAGGACTTGAAACAGTAAGCCCTTTCTCCTCCTACTACTTCTCCTTGTCTTCCATCACTCTCTCTGCTAGTGAGAAAATTCCACAGTCTAAGTGTATGACGGCAAAATGCACTTTTATAAAAAAGTTTTAGTCACTTCCTTTGTATGGAAATCTCCATCCAAACAAATACTTATAGAAATTGTGTAACTGTTCTTTGCAGAGTTTATTTTTACAGTTTTTGGGAATGACCATTCAGAATTCATGTGCAAAGTTTAGAATTTGTAAACCACTCCTGAAACTGAATGTTCTTGTAAAATACATTAAACACTTTCAATGGTTTAAAATGCATACTTGCAGAGACCAGCATTCATTACTGCAGAAATGTTAAGAGGAATGGCTGACACATGGAAAAAAGGTGCATGTAGGAAGTTAGAAGTGGGCTCAGATTTGATCTGTGTTGATCCGATAGGATTGCAGTAGAAGCACCGACTTTTAAATTAGATATCAAACCAATGTTTTGGCTTTTGGTGCTCGCACCCCTTAATTCTTTCATTCATTTTCCAACCTGTATATTCCCTTTTTGCTGTCACGGGGCACCAGCGCACATTTAGGCGAGAGGCTGGGGTACACCCTGGACAGGTCGACAGTCCATCGCAGGGCATTGATGAGAATATATATATATATATATATATAGATATATATATATATATATATATATATATATATATATATATATATATATATATATATACGGAGAGGGCTTGAAGTCCAAATATTTACTAAAAATTCATGAATAACACATTACAGATATATCGGGGTGTTCTAATTGCATTACACAACAGCAAAGCAACGTTAAGCTCCCGTCATTATGCGTTAGATCACGTGCCCTCCTTTGTGAACCTGTCTTGTATATGTTCTTAAAAAAATGCAAATTAGCTGGGATGTAGGTACGTTTGCCTCTGGCCTTTTGGGTGACCCACATGTCCGACGTGAGTCATTCACCTCCTGGAATGGTGGATTGTCTTTGATCTTAATAATCAAATGATTATACACCACATAGTTAAAGAAAATGAAACTGTGGCGAGATACCGGTACCTAAATTATTTTATGTTTAATTTGAAAGGGAAATCACTCCTCAACTTTTTTGCAAATGCATGAGAGGAGCTCTTGGTAGGAGCTCCAGTCTCATTGCAAAATGAAACCTTCCATGTGTGTTAGCCCTGCATGAAGATGGGTGGGGTACCACTTAACCTGAATGGTCAATGTTGAAAGCTTGGCAGGAAGACCAGTGTGTTTTGATCTTTCTGGTAAGGAATATGTGATTACACAAATATGCACGAATGCAAGTAAAGACAACTTCAAATATGTATTTGATGATGAAACAAAACCATAGCATGAGCAAATTCAAGTTGATTTTTCACACATCTTGCTGCTGAGACAGCCTGTATATGACAGGAGGTTCCAGGATTAGCAGGAACACAGGTCTCCCAAATGAGTCCTTTGACAATGCAAAAAAAAATGTTTTATAATACTGATGCAGTGCAAAATTCATGTACTGTGTAAACAATTGTGCCTGTATATAAACAAGCAAAAAAACACTATGCAACAGCACCACGTACTCAAGAGGTATTGCGCATGCATCAAGTGGACCAGAAATAATTCTAGACATGGTTTACAATGTTTACAGGCAACAAGTCAAGGTCTGTTTAAGAGCAAGTCCCCTCTGTGCTAGGATGGAATCTTTTTTCACTGGTTAAACATGCTGTGCTTGACTTCAAAATGCCACATGTCCTCCTAAAATAATATTCCTACAGCCAAACTAAATAGAAAAGAGGTGATTTCCACATATAAGGTTTTCCACATAAATGTACACAATAAATAAGGAAAACAACCTAGCAGTCCTATTCTGACCAACCAGTCTTTGGTGATATGCAAAGTAAAAAAAAAATGCCAGACTCAGAAGAAGTCATTTTAAGTAGATTAAACTAGAGGGTGACCGATTTGGGTTTTTTCTCTGGTCAATGCAGAATCTTGATAGCCAATAGATGACTTTTTTTTTAAAAGATGATTTTATATATAAACACACACACATACATGTGCACATATTTCAAAAGTTTTAGAATGCACGAGTATGGTGCAAAAACACAAAAAAAACATCATTGAACATTTGTTATCAAACTATTCATTAAGGAATGTGACAAGAAATGTTCTGCAGGAAAAGAGGGGTTTAGCTTGGTACTAGAAAGGTGTTCCTAATAAAGTGGCCAGTGAGTGTATGTATGCACAGAACACATGTGATGGAACCATTCAAAGAAAATTCTATAGAGATGGAGTTCATGAGACCAAGAGAAAGAGAGGCATTACGGACTGCACTAAAGGCACCCCTCCATCTATTTTATTTTCTTTCAAGAGCAAAATATTTTGTGTCTGTCTTTTAATTCTCTTGGTTAACTCCTTAGCGTATTAGACTGAGCCAAAAAATTCCTCAAAAAAGCAAAAATTGCGGCGAAAAAATGCTGATTGAGTGATGTTTATTTTCCTTCAAGAACAAAATATTTTGTGTCTGTCTTTTAATTCTCTTGGTTAACTCCTTAGCCTATTAGACTGATCAAAAAATTCCTTAAAACAGCAAAAATAACAGCGAAAAAAATGCTGATTGAGTGACGTTTATTTTCCTTCAAGAACAAAATATTTTGTGTCTGTCTTTTAATTCTCTTGGTTAACTCCTTAGCGTATTAGACTGATCAAAAAATTCCTTGAAACAGCAAAAATAACAGTGAAAAAAATGCTGATTGAGTGACGTGCCATATTCCAAAAAGTCTCAGACCCGTGGAAGTATTTTACTGGCTGGATAAAAGAATAAGTTGTGTGAGTGCATGTATTGAAACCAGTAACCACCCACACAAAAACATGTTCATGCATTTGCCTTCAGGATTTTGGAAGAGCTGAGAGAAAGTGACAGCAAAGAAGCTGAGAACGGATGAAGACCCCCTGAGCTGCATGTCATGTGACGCCACACTGTACTATGAGCCTTGGAGGAAGGCAAAAAAAAAAACTACTGGTGCTATCTGGGTTGCTACAGCAACATAAGCATACTACCGATGTTCAGTTAACATAATAATAGATTAGGATACATTTCAGGTACCCGTTCTGATTCTATATCTTCATTTATTTATTTATTTTATGTTAATTCTTTTCATATTCTTATATTTATTGTCTAATATGTATTACAATAGTCCTTTCAAGAAACTCAATAATATCATAGGGACTTAAAATAATAATAACTAAAAATATATGAATAATATAATATATTATACACAGTGCAATTTCTATGTCGTTTTCTCTTGGTCTGTTTTGTTATTTTAATGAGTCCCCAAACACACAGAGAAAAAAACACTGTCTTGTAGCTCACACACAGGGATCTCGTCTCAGCCTAGAGGCTCCAATTATCCACAACCTTCTAGTTCTTTGACAGATCAGTGCAAAATAGCAAAACACATGGCTCCCAATGTTGAGAGCACCACTGGCAAGTCAAGATGAGTAAAAATCAATATAAAAAAATCCTCTGCATAATAATGTAAATGATAAACAACTTGTTTACAGCTTTTACATTTGTTCAACCGGAAAAAATGAAAAGGATTTTTTTAAGAATTTCAACATTTCTTATTAAAACCGGTTTTGGTGGCCTTTCTGGATTCGTCTTCCATGGAACTCAAACAAAGGTTTTGAACTTTACCCTTTAAGGTTTGGTATCTGATCGTTGAGAGTCGATGTTGATGTTAGAAATCAGGAAAACAAACATGCCCCCCAACCAAAGGCGTTGCTTCACAATTTTGATAGGCACGCCTCACACATAGATTTATTTAGAGGAATCTGCCATTTTGGCCTCACACTTATCGCTTATCGCTGATTAGCTACCACGTATGTTACCATGGTCGGCCCAGGCCACAAATTTCCAAGCATTTCCAGAAATTGTATACTGCAGCTGCAAGATCTAAATGGAAAAAATGTGGCTATGGAAAAATTGTATACGTAATATATTCAAGAAGGAAGAGATAGGACTTATAAGGACCATGTTATGCAAGACCAACCATATTTTAGTGTCATTCCTTCAACAAAACATGCCTCAAGTTTTATTCAGAATGTTTCATTTTGTTTTTGTAATCCTATATTCCTTTTTGTGAGCTGAAAACAGTTTGATGTTCCTTGCAATGCATAGTTCTTACCTCCGTCCCACTGAACATTCAAATTAATCCTAGATTAATTCAAACATCTACAATATTTACATGAAACTCTTTTCATTAACTTTATCACACACAAACAGCACGAGAGCATGTTAGCATACAAAGGCACTGCGTGAAGCGTTTTGTTATTTCTACACGTTTATGTTGGATTCATTAGTTTGCAAAGTGATGAGAACTCTTTGATGCACTTTGGACTTTTTATATGTCCCTTTCAAGCCCAAGTGACACACAGAAAACTCAAACTTCATTCTGTTCTATTTGACTTGTGATTGGAAGCCATTATGCACTACACTACCCATGATTCCCGAACTACAAGTGGACTGAAGCATGGCTGTGGGACAAACAGGGTTAAATGGTGTGTTTTACGGAGCCAAAAATGATCCAAAGACGTCTTTTACGATTAATATTGTGTTAAGAAAGTTACTGTGCAGTGCTAGTATAGTTGGCTCTAATATTTATTATAACTGCTTTAAAAATGTAATAATGTGGCCCCTTTAATGGTTTGATTTGAAACATTGGTGCCACACCCTGATTACTCCTACTGAAACGCGTTTTAAAAACATCCAATATTGTATATATTCTATACCATATACAGTTCCTAGTAAGAAGGAATATATAAAGTTCAGTAGTCTAATGATTCATAAAAGGTACAAATCCAACTTCTAGGATCTTGAGCTTCTTGGAAGTCATGTCTTTGAGTCCTTCTTGCTCTCTTTCTATCAGCTTCTTGTCATTTGTGAATCTCTCTTGAGGAGATCTGTGCTTCATAGATCTACACTTTTCTTCTCTCACACACAAACAGTAGAGACCACAGTCAATATACCTCCATGCATAAAAGATTGCATATTAAATATTTACACGAGCTCTGTGTTTACATTGTTCTGTTGAATTATGGGATGGAATCAGTTGCTTGAAGCATAAAATGATGTTTAGCCCAAACTGTGTCTGAGATAATCATGTATTTATTGAAGTATAATTTAGTCCTAGGGCATATTTGCTTTAATTGACCAAAGCAATTGTGATTTTAAGTGTTTTTCCATCATCATTACAAAAATAACTTTTATTTTCAAATATTTATTGCATATTTTCATGTGGAAACAATAAAGAAATTACATTTGCCACAAACGTACCACTTGTGCGACGGCATAATTTTATTGTCACATATGAAAACTCTACCCCAGTCCTCTTTCAAACTGTTAGAATGACTAAACCCTAAGAGGAACTGTCCAGTTTGGTCAGTAACTATTTACCCTCCCTGGTTCCATGTAACACAATAGTGTTGAATGGGTGTGAATAGGGAGCAGGTGTATTAAATTAGAAAGTCAGTTGTGAAAGCACACCAAGAGTACACATAAAATCATTTATTACGCTGGGAAGTAGGCAAAGGACTATTGGGAACAAATCTAGTGGTCAGATGAGACCAACTTCTTGGTTCAGGTAATGTAAAGTGTGTGCGCAGTGGAAACCCAATAAGTAAGATTGTCAAGCACGGTGGTAGGAGTATCATGGTCTGGGGCGGCATGAGTGCATGAGAGCAACATTTCATTGAGAGAATCATAAATGCCAACATGTTCCATACTTAAGCAGAGCATGAGATTGGGCAACAGGGCAAAATCTCAACATGAAATGACCACAGAAACACTTCCAAGACAACCACTTACCTTGCTAAAGAAGCTATGGGTAAAGGTGATGGACTAGCCATGCGTGTCCAGACCTTAGCCCAATTGAGCGTCTGTGGGGCATCCTAATACATGAACACCAAGATTTCCAACATCCATACGCCCCAGTCTGTCACCTTTGAGGAGTGGAAGAGGATTGAAGCTCTAGATATTTACATTCTCTACAATGGGGGGAATTCACTTTTGAATGGTTTAGGCACAGATGGCTGTGTGCTGAGTTGTTTTGATGGGTCAGCAAATTTATATCGTTGCCCATTTTACACTGTAGCTGAGTTTCAGCTCTATTGTGTTTTCATATTGAAAGATAAATTAAACCTTTACAAGAAACATGAGGGGTGTTTCCATAAAGGGGCTTAGCATAAAATACATTTCATGTTTAGATCATGTTCGATCTGTATTAATGTTGACTGTATGCACCTTGGGGTCTGAGAGAAATGTAATTTCAATTTTCTGTATGTCCAGTACATATTGCATAAATTGACAATAACCTACTTGACTTGACTTGAGAATAAATGCAATATTTTTCTTAATAATGTGTTCATATATTTCATCAATCATCTTTATTTTCTCTATTTTATTACATTTCTGTATTTGCAATGTTTCTCTTTTTGCACCTTTCAGTAATTGTTTCAAAATTTGAAAAAAAATTGATTGCTTTCTTTTGAATTATGAATTATACAAAGCATTTTGTTATGTCATAACTCTTCAGGGTCAAAAAACTTCAAATATCCCAATACTTCCCAACAGAAAGTGTTAGTGCAGAGAGGGAGAAAGAGTTTCATTGGTGTACCTCTTATCTGTACACTTCATTTTCTCTGGTTATTGCTGCCCTAATTTCCTTTAATCGCTTCCTATAATCATAGAAAAGCCTCTTGTCAGATTTTCAGAGGACGGTGATAAATTATAGCTGCTCTGGGCTCCCTTTCCTGAGCTCTGCAGGACATCCCATATACATGCCCCTTGCGTCTGCTATGCACGTTTTTTTCAGGTTAACTAGTTTCTCTTTTATACACATGTAAAAGTTGTGGATTGCTTTGATACTCATGTCTCCATTTTCTCTTAAAACTTTTTAAAGCAAGCCTTGCACAGCGGCACTCAGATACTGGGTGGCTTTCAGGCTGCCACCAGCAGTGACGCACACCTCTCTTTATTTTTAGAACGATGCATGTGTATAATACATGTTTCCATTGCCTCAGAACTGAACACAAATGCTAGGATTTGGACTCAAGGGCCAATTGAGAGTCCATCAAGAAACAGACAGCATCTTCTGTTCCATGGCAACAGGGTAAGCCTGTGACCTAAATACAAGACAGACCAGCCAAATCAAGAGATGTAGGACGGAAACTCAGCCATAAAAGATCAGCATTCATTTATGCCTAACACTGGGTCTAGAACAGCTGCTGTGAAACACGGGAAGTATTGGTAAAATATGAATGAAACAACTACAGCTTTTCTAAACTCATTTCCATGCTGCTGAGGAGTGTAAAAAGACGAAAAAAAAATGTTTAAATGTATCTTGTGTGTTGTTTGTGACTTTAAACAAATATTAGAAAGATTTTGCCATCATCTGCCTATGGAAAATCATAAATATTAATTTATTTTATTATCCCACTTGTTATTTTGCTGAATCCTGGCCATATCTGTCTCTTTTCATTCTTCTCTGCGACTTCGAGTTATCTCATGTCCCTAATATTTTGTCCTCTTTTTCCCAGTTCCAAATTTTGTCCTTTCCCTTTATGCTTGTGTTCCTATTATGTTGGCCTCTTTCCTTCATGCCTTTCTTCTCTCTGTGTGTTCTGTCTCCTTTAACTCCTCATGCTCTTCGCCTGTTCCTCTTTCTCTCTGATTGCTCCTCTCCCTACTCTCTTACCTAACTATGTGTAATCACATTGCGACCATACCTGTGATCATATCTCCACATTCTTTCTTCTAGTTGGTTCATGTTCTTATTCTCTTTTGTGCTGATATCCTTGTGATATTTTGAAGCTTGGCTTGCTGAATGCTGATGTTATTTATGTTTCTCACACTTTTATGTTGGTTATTTGTATAATAAAGTGACCCTTTCAGTACTGCTATTGAGGTCACGTCGCTCCGACCCACACACGGGAGATTTCCCTGACATCTTCTGGGTCACAGGGTTCTGCTGCTGTCTATTCCCAGCACACTTTGGTGAAAGGTGGACCCTGGACAGGTCACCAATCCTAAGGAACCATGCACCAATTCATTTTCTTATTGGTGTTCACTTTTAAATATTTTAAATTAAGGTGTTGTGAATTGAATTATTTGTTGTTATTAATGTTTTATCAACGGCATGGTGGGTAGCACTGTGGCCTTCCAGTTAGAAGGTTGTCGGTTCGAGGCTCGCCGGTGACCTTCCTGGAAGGAGTTTGCATGTTCTCCCCATGCTTGCATTGGGTTTCCTACGGGTACTCCGGTTTCCCCCACAATCCCCAAAAACATACGGTTAGGTTAATGAATAATCTAAAATCCCCTTAGGTGTGAGTGAATGTTGCCCTGTGATGGACTGGCGACCTGTCCAGGGTGTACCCCCGCCTCTCGCCCAATGTGTGCTGGAGATAGGCCCGGCAGACCCCCGTGACCCCGAAAGGAAATAAGTGGGTTTGAAAATGAATGAATGAATGAATGAAACAATGTTTTAACCAGTTCCCAACAGTTCTATTTAAATCTTTGAAAGTTAATCTTCAGCAAAAACAACAATGTGGACAATTTTCACCAGGCACTCCAGATTCATTTATTTTTACTCTGAATGTTTACTAACTTACATTAATGAATCATAAAACAATTGTCATCAAGATATTATAACATTTTTTTGCATTCATCATCATCCACATTATGCAGCAAGTTTTCAAAGTTTGCATCACTAAAAACACAAGTTTGATTTCATCAGAATATTGTGTTTGTTTCTTTGTGGAACAGTTTACCAGCTTGACAAATTGCAGACTTAAAATTTAAAAAATCTATTTTTGTGCAATCAGGAGGGCTTGTGTTTAATTGGGACTCTGTAGTTTTTTGTTTTTTTATATAAATTGTTAAGTGAAAACAACACAGTGTTTTATATTCACTGTGTCAATTTTGATTCAATTGTAATATCTGAATAAAGTTTTTTTTCATGTTAACCTTAATTTTATATGCTAGTCATATAAAATGAATGCTTGCTCAACGCAATTTGATAAATATTTTTGATCTTTTTATAGACTTCTTTTCTTTCATCGTACTAGGAGTGACAAAATGTGAAGTTGTTTTTCCTTGATAAAATTTCTTCCTCCAGCAGGTGGTGCTGCTGCTCGCATGACACAGCCGGAGGTGTGACGGGCAAACTCGCCTGAAAATCAGTTAATGCCTCGCGCGCAGCTGGAGCTCAAGTGAACGGACCGCTGCAGTCTGTGTCTGCGTGTGTGTGTGTGACAGAGTGATCTGCTGTTCTTCATGGGGATCATGTATGGAGATGGAGACCGGCTCGGACCCCCGCGAAGGGACTGCATGTGCTATCTGGGACCCCCGACCACCTTAGTGCCAAAGTAAGATGATTTAATCTCACCTGTGCTTTATGCAAATGACGCAGTTTTTTGAGATACTGATTTACCCAGCGTCACTTTCGAGTCGTGACGGTTGCACTGGTGTTTCTGTGAGTGCAAATCTCAACACCCATTTAAAAAAATTTTTAAAAGCACTTGAGGATAAAATTGTTCTAAACTCGTTTTCTGCAATCGGTTATTAATGCTTTTTTTGTGCTGATGCTAAACATTATTTGTTGTTTTTTCGCCGTTTACGTTCCATCTCATAGAAATGGAACAATAGTGTTGTACAATTGTTTGTGTCTTCTTGTATACACAGATTCTTAAGTGCACAAATAATTAATTAATTTATTCATTCACGATCCAATCCGCGTATTCCCTATCGGGGGTCTGCTGGTGCCTATCTCCAGCTCACATCAGCCACATGATACAGAAAAAAATCTATTAAAATATTTAAAACAAGTGTGGGTGATTTTTCAAAAAGCTTTAGAAAACAGAGATTGACCAACTACCAAAACAAACTTGTAGCCAATCAGCATCATGTATATTTATCATGTGAAAGGTGAGTATGTAAGAGAATATAGTGTTTGCACTGACAATAGCACCTAATTGGCATATTTGCCTTTTAAAAAAGGGAGTGTTTGGAGGAACACCTGCTGTAGACCCTACTGAGACAATAGTACGTTCGTAGTCTGTGGACTGTCAGATGAAGCGAGTTCAAGTAAAGATTGAACTATTATTTCTCATGTTATGCAGTAGGTTCTGCATTATATTACTTGTTTTTTTTTACTTGACATTTAACAATTACACTTTTGAACACTTTTTATCTTCCTTTAGATCATTTCCACTATGAACTAACTGTGTTCTTTCAAACTCTAACCAGTATCAAAACCTGACCACAACAATTATCGTGTGCACATGAATTAATAAATCTTGTATTATCCTCTTGTTTTACTGGATGTTTACTGAAGTAAAATAAAAATACATAAAAATGGTGGTTTTCATGCATGTTTTTTTTTTTCAAGCAAAAACTCATCTCTACAAGGCACCTGATGCATGCAATAAAATTGTGTGCAGAAAAAGGGAAGTAGGTGCTGCTGCATAAGATGTCATTTGTTGCTGGACAACTGTACAATAATGAGTGTCTGCAGGCAAAGTGAAGCATTGGGGCAATGTTTGGGGCTGCATTTCTGCATTTCTTGCAAAACGGCAGATACTTATTCATCAATGCAATGCCATCAGGGAGGATTTTGATTGACCCTACATTTATTCAGCAGCAGAAAAATGGCCCAAACATACAGCCATAGATTATTTTTGTTGTGATACAGCCTCAAACTATTGCACATGCAGTACTTATTTTTCTCAATTTCCTTAGTGTTCATATGTATGTAAGATTTATAAATGTATCACTGTATCCCTCCAAAGCTTTCTGTAGCAGTAAAACCGTGGGGAGTAGTGCTCAGTCATGTCTGGTTATCATCTCTGTGCCTGCTACATCCATGCACATCCACACCCTCCTCATGAGCCAAGACCAGGCTGCTTGCTCCCAAGCGTTTAACACAGAGGGTTTGTGTTTATGATCACTCTCATTAAGGACAATGTGAATGTAACAAGAGGTGTTGCTTGTGTGCCACTCTCTCTTTGGCAACCTCAGTTTCCTGCGCTCAAAGCCAAGTCTTTTCCATGTTTGCATTTTTGTGTTTTCCAGCGGAATGCGTAAATCCCCCGAGGTGAGTCCCAGAAGGCTGTCTGACATCAGCCCGCAACTTCGTCAGCTCAAGTACCTGGTGGTGGATGAATCCATTAAAGAGGACCTGAAGTCTTCTCGGTCAGTCGAGGATATCAACAGCGCGTCTATCGAAGAGAGGATCTTGCGGATCACAGGCTACTATGGCTACCAGCCGTGGAATGCTGTTTATAAGAGTAAGAGATTCCTTCATAAGGGTTTTATTCGTTGCACAGCTGGTAACACCATGGGGAGTCTTCTTGTTTTGAGCTTTTTTAGGAGATTAAATGAGTTTAATCATTTTTCTGATCCTAAAAATCGTTTTGACTTCAGGCATATTTTATTTAAAGACTTCTATTGATCTCGAAGTAGGAATTAAAGGTGATTAAAGATTAGTCTACCCTATTTATTGTCTATAATGTAGAAATTAAGATTATAATATTTAACGTTTGTCTTTTCATTTGGATTGACAGCAAAGGATGAGAACCAGTACCTTAAAGTGATAAAAATGGTTAAACGTGTGACACATTTGTGGTATTTTACGATGCTTGAATCTCAAAATAACACGTTTGACTGACAATTGCAAGGTGGGTGTTTCTGCTTTAGCGAAAGAGAAGAGCTTCTCATCTCAATGCCGTTTATTTTCCTCTGTGTTTATAAAGAAGCCGTGTTGGGGTTTTGAGATTCATTGAATGCTCTGAAACAGCTCAGTAAAGCCTTTATCATGCCCTTTGTTTGTTTCACTCCTAACAAACCATTTTCTCGATTTAGTTTCTGCAAATGCATTTATTTTTATTTGGGGTTGGGGACACAGCAGGGCTATTGCCTAAACTGTTGCATAGATACAATGTTATCCTCAGCACCAAGCCCTCGACAGCTCTAGAAGCTCTCTGATGTGCATTTACTGTTAGTCACTTTGGAGAAACTGCATAATGCATGATCACTTTTATAGAGTAGTGCTGCTTTTATTGCTGAATGACACACTTTAATGAAGACTCTTTGTCTTCAATGACCTTCAGCTGACTATTTTGGGGCCAGACAGCTCTGAAATAACACTATGTTGACAAAAGATGCATATTAGCTTAAGTATAATCAAATTCATAATCCCTCAGGTTTAATATAACGTTATTGTAATATTCAGTGTTGGACAATCTACCTCAGAAATGTAATTAAATCAGAATCAGAAAGAGCTTTATTGCCAAGTAGGTTTGCACTTACAAGGAATTAGTTTTGGTGACAGACCGAGGCAGCCATTATGGATTACTCTCTTTAAAAGTAATCCAGTTAGTCTTTTGATTAACCCCTCACAAAAAACTTAATAATAATAGCTATTTAGCTCTTTCATCATAATTTCTCCCTGTCTCTATGTCTCTCTCTGTGTCTCTCTGCCTCGCTCGAATTGGTGTTTCCTTTAGCATAATTACATCTGATAAAACAGCGCTTGCACACTGTAACATATTTGTTTACCGTTCTTCTCCCATCTTCGTTGTATTCGACAACAAAATGTCCCTAAACAACAGGTTTTGAAACTGACAGTGGCTCCTCATAGCGATGACTGAGACAATGAAACATGAGAAGTCCTACTCAAACTTTAGCGCTCACTCATTGGATACTAACAGAATGAGGAGTTTTTTGATTGGACATTTGCACCAGAAATGCACTCTCCCACCCCCATGTGCGACTGAAAGCCAAGCACCTACTCAAGGATGACACTGACTGTTTTATAATTTAATTAAAAATATGTGCTTTCTCTCTGTAACTCTGTTTCGAAATTTATAACGCGTTTAATTACTACGTTTCTAAAAAGTTATCTAATTACAATAACTAATAACTAAGTAATGTGGTACTGCCCAACACTGGTCATGTCATGCTGCCTATCTTTTACAGCCAAAACAGATTCAACCTATCTGGAAAGACCTATTATGGTGAATTTTGACAATTCTTCCTCAACTCATTTTTGATTGCAGACTCTGATGTTGGACAGTCTTCACTGTAACTGATCCCAAAATATTTCTATTGGGTTATTAATGTCTTCCTGCACCTTGATTTGTTCACATTTGTCGCAGTTGTGGCCTAGTGGAGTAGTGGCAGTCATGGCCTAGTGGATAAGATGATTGACTGGAGATCAAAAGGCCCCCGGTTTGATCCCCAGCTTCACTGGGAGTTGAAAGTGGGATGAGTGTTGAAACTCTCTCCCTCGTGAGACAACCACTACTGTGGTGACCTTGAGCAAGTCACCAGTTATCACAGCTCCCCGGGTGCCGCAGGCATGGCTGCCCACTGCTCCTGGTGTGTGTTCACAGTGTGTTTATTCACTGCTGTGTGTGTGCACTTGGATGGGTTAAATGCAGAGCACAAATTCCTTGTATGGGTCACTCCATACTTGGTCCTAACCTCACTTTCACTACTACGCAGTCATGTTGGTACAAGACAGAGCCAACCCCAAACCAGCAACGTTGGTCATGGAATTGAAGCAAAAATCTTTTTGTTTCTAAAACATCCTTCATTTGTGGATGCAACTGCTTGACCCTGGAATTCATTCAATGCTGCTCCAAACTACATCACTGGTGTAGAGGTTTTTGAGCCACTTAGCAAAAGGTCTGCTGTTATTGACAAATCTGGCAACCTCATGAGGGGTGTCTAACAGTTCTGTTCACTTCTTCTGGACTTACACAGGTGGTGTCCTATTACAGTAAATCACTGAGCTCCTTATTGTGGCTCATTCTTTCACAAATGCAGTCATCCTTGATTGGTCACACTCCTGTGGTCACAGAAGTCCTTGGACCATCTAAATGACCATCCAAGTGACTACTTTGGCCACTACTTTTTGACCACAGGTGGCTGTTAACAAGCTTCTTTTTGTTACTTCTTCGGATGGGTACAATTACATAAGAAATCGACTACTTTATAAGGTACTTCGAGACTCTTTAATAAAGACATTGTGACTTTGGTGATGTTTGGTGGATTTAGACAAAAATGAAACATAAAAATGGCTTTATAATGTCTTTAATGGAAAATTTTAAAATACATTTTGCAAAAACAAATACATACATCATCATCAAGATTTCACTCACAGAAAGCAGCATAGTGAGTCGAGGGAAAGGAGAGCCGTCCGAGAAAGGGGTCCAGAGATCAGGACCCTTGAGCCTTCTTTAAAGTAGTGATGGAGAGGGGGCGAGATAGTGAGACTCAGGATTAACTGAGCTTGTATACAGAGGTGATAAAGGAAAGGGGTGGCATCTACTATGATTAATTGGCTAGTTCTGATAAGCTCCTCCCGAGCTTTGTTATATGAACACCATTCGGTGCACCTCTAACTGAACTGATTTTAAACCACACAGTTTGTTTGGGATTTTTTGCTCTGAGGTTTTCAATCTCTGTCAGCCTGTGATAAATGCTTTCGGAAGTTGCAGAAACTAGTGTGTTGTGTTTAAGTCCTCTCTGCAGTGTGCAGCACTTACACCTCAGCAGTTCCTGTAAATACGTTCTGCTTGCTCTGATACTTCTTGTTGTCAGGTCTGGAAATTGTTTTTAAATGGCCTGTGGGGTTTATGTGGTTTATTTTTGGGAGACAGCTTCTTTTCAGTGGTTGTTTCAAGAACTCTGAGGAGGATTAAAGTGGAGTTGAACATCTACTTTTAAAATAAATTGAAATAAATGAAAATCAATAAAAGTATGAAGCAACTCTTTCTACCAAATTTTACTACATTCCATTGTTTCACATGAATTTTGCAATTATTATTTAACTGAATTATTATCTTTTAGCAGATGCTTTTATTCTAAGATAAAAGAAAAAAAGCACAACAAGCAATTTGCTACAAAAGGTCAGTTAATCATAACAAGTGCTTATCGAAGATGTCCTAGCTATTTCCAGAATCAGTGAAGTGCTTTTTACAATTAAGCGATTTTTTTTCATCATGTACTCAGTGTGATTTTTACTAGCATCAATCAACTCCACTCTTTCAGATGTGAATTGGATTTGAATTTAAAATGTACTAAATACTTACATGGAACAAGTAGTTTAGTTTTTGTGTGTCTGTTTTTTAACATGGATTTCTATGGTGGTCCATTAGTGCACGAAACAACACTAGTCAATGTCATGTGCCCAACACTATCAAAAACTCAAATAAATATTGTTTTGTATTTTTAATTTGTAGTAAAGCGTTTTGGATTTGCAGAAGCATTTTTGATTTGCAGTCACGTTGTGAATGGGCTACAGTTGCCCACAGAGGCCCACTACTGCACAACACGAGTGCAAATCAAAGGAAATAAGAAGCGCTAGTGAGGTCACTAGGCTTTGGGTTGCTCATACACATGCCAGAGAAGAAGCATATTGTCATAGGCTTGTTGGACTAAAATTTAAACTATGAAAGAATCGTTCAACCATTTTAAGTAAAAAAACGTGTTGTTAAACACAAAGCTGCATTTGTCCAGTTACAGTTTCCATTTTAGTTTAATGTTTAACTATCCATGCATTGTAGATTTTTTTTATTGCATAGGTACGGTGGCCCATTTGTGCACAACACAAATCAACTTTGTGCAAATCAATGCTATTGCAAATAAAAAAAAACTGCTATTGCAAAATAATAAAAACAGCAAATCAAAAGCACAAAGAAAACAACAAATATTTTTATTTGTGATTTTGATTTGTAATAGCACTTGTTGATTTTCAAAAGCGTTGTGCCCGCAAAGTTGATTTATGTTGTGTTGCGCACTAATGGGCCGCCGTACATGGGTAGTATCCATGTAATTAGTTTCTGAGTACAATTATGACAAATGTCTTCATCTTGTGCTCATTCTGAAGAAGAATCTTCAACACATTTGTTTGCCAGTTGCCAAATTTCAAGGCTTTTTAGTTGAAAGTGTTAGCCCCTCTATTTCTGTTGTGTTTTTGATTTGCATTCATGCTGTAGCATCAGTGGACGAACCCAACTGCAAACATAAAAAAATAAAAAACAATAAAAATATTGTTATCTTTTTGATCACAATGCAAATTTGACTGAAAATATAATGTTATTAAGACGCGTATTATATTCTTAAGGAGGACATGACTACTATGCCATCATTTCAAAAGCTATTCATAGGTCACTATGAGTAAAGTATACATGAAAGTGTGATGTGTATGAACTAGACCAACTTGACCAACATCTCCCACATTGATCACACTCACCCTTCAATTGGAATGGATTTGATTGGCTGAGAACAAAATTGCACAGCAGAAACACTTCAGGACAGAAGGTCCATCCGAGGACAGTATAGCCATGAAATATACTCCATAGTATCTGCAGCTCTAAACACTTTTTTGTCAACATACCTCTTTGGTGGATTGGGTACTATTGAGAAAGTTTTGTGTTTTGAAAAGATGCTAAACATAAATAATGTATTACTGGGGCAGGTGCTACTGCTGCTTCTCCGTTACAAGGTCTCTGGATTGAGGCCAGCTATGGTTTTGCTAAGTGGAGTATGTCCTTCTCATGCTCGTTTGATTTTCTTCCGGTTATTCTGGTTTCCTCACACAGTCCAGAGCCATGAGGGTGAAATGAATGTGCCATCAGAAATTAATGTGTGTGTGAATGATTTGAGAATGCGGCTCTGTGATTGACAGGTCACCTGTCAAGGGCTTACCTTGCCTTTCAGCTCATGTGAGCTGGCTTTCAAAACACTCAAAGTACTTCATGTTTGAGTGGGAATCTCCTCAATCTGCACCACAAAGCATCCTCCATCTGAAAGACTTGATGGCTTTAATATGGAAATCAGTCAGTATTATGCAAATGTCACAAAATATAGAATGAACATGACGCAGTCAATTGTGGTTGGGTCGATGGACGTTGCCCTGTCCCTCCCCTGCCGAAGCAGCAACCCGCTCGCATTGTTGTTATTTCTGTTCAGGGAAGTTATTTGAGTTTCTATTCGGGTATGAGCTGATTAAAAGAATGCTGCTTGTGTATGATGTTGCAGGAATGTGTTTTATTGGAAGTTTGTATGTAAACTGCTGTTTTGGGATTTTCATGAATCATGGGTAATGTAGTGTGGAATGGCCACCAGTCGCAAGTCGAACAAAAAAGGATGATGTTGTTCAAATAAGAATTAAGAGTTTTCTGTGTGCCACCCGGCTTGGAAAGGGGCATAAATAAAGTCCAAAGTGCATCGAAGAGTTCTGTGTAAGTCTCAAACCTTCCCAAGCTAATGAAACGCCCATAAATGTGTTGAAGTAACAACACACTTTATGCAGTTCTGTGCCTGTGTATACTAACAAGCTGTTTGAGTGAGATAAAGTTAATAAACACATTTTTCATGGAAATATTGAAGGGGTTTGAAATCGGAAATGTTTTTTTTTAAGGGTGTTTTGCTGACATTATGAACCAATTTCATCTATTTTATGGACTTCTGGGTTGGTTAGCCTAACTGGGTTGTTGCTGCGTCACCATTTGCAATGCTAGAGAGCAATGCTCTCTGTAACGTTGGATCTGTTAACAAATCTAAGTTATTGATTGGGGCGATGCCCAAGTCCATCACAATGTTTTACACTGGATATCATTGATGCCCAATTTGCTTGACATTGTCAATTAGTCAATGCCATTTTAAAAGCCAGAAAAGCTCTCCTAATTGCTTTATGAAAAAAATTTAACCCTGCCTTAATTGTTAAAATTACAATGCAATCCACATTATTGATGCCAGGGTAAAAAAAAACAGAAAATGTTTATGTTGTAGTTCGTAAACAGACTATAACATGACAAAACAGTGAAAAACAAAACACAACAAAAAAAGCGATAGATATAAAGCAAGCTTTAAAAATAGCAATCTTTTACACCAGCAGCACAAATAAGTTTCAAAGAGGCTCAGTGGTCTGTGCCTAAGCCACTGGACCGTCAAGTCAGCAGAAATGAACAAAGTGTGTTTAAGTGCAATTTCAGAGAGAAAAAGAGGCCCATGAGAATCATTACTTTACAGAAAAAAGATTGTTTAACTCCTGCTGAGTCCATTGTAAACCCCTGTGTGAGACTAACAACAACATCCAGTTAACTTTGGTTCACTTTTGTTCACTAATTGATGAATATAATCTATCTCTAATAAGACATCAGTTGAGAACAAGCAAGCTAAAATCAAAGGTAATTAAAATTGATACAAATATATTAATACACACAAACATTTATATGTTTATTTGAACTTATTCTCTTTTAGTAATCAATGGTTGTAGCATGAAGGCAGATGGAGTTATACATTTTAAAGTAAACAATGCTTACTGGGAGTAAAATATTATATTTATAATGTTTTGAAAATGTGCTATTGTACAAATAAATGAAATAATTGTAATAATGCCTGCATTCTCTCAAAGTTTTGGGCCAGTCCCTGTCAAGGCCCTTGTAATTTTGTCACGCGATGTAATCGCCACTATTTTTTGTCACCAACCTCATTCGTATGATTCAGTAGGTGCCTACTCCACCTAATAGACCTAATCCAATTCTAACGTACATAGCATGACCACCACTGAAACACTTACTTCTTTGTGATTTGGTGTTGTGGATGGTTTTTGTGCTACCAAACAATTTTTAATATTTTGATGCACTTTTTAGTACAAAACTTGCATTTTTTAAACCGACTGCACTCACCTGAGCTGCCAGTGTGAAGCAGGTACCTACAGGCTCATTTGAATGGTTTGATAACAAACTTATCATCCCATTAAGAATTTCTGAAACTTGACTGAGAACGATTAATCCTCTTTATGGACCCTTGGGGACTCTGGGCACAACAGTCACCAGTTTCAAAGTCTCTAAATTCCCTTCCATTTTCTACAGTAAGTACTCTGTTAAAGGATAAAACAACTTTTTACCTTCATGTTGTATATATTCGTCATTCCAAAGATTATATAAGAAGAGCATAATGAATTATTTGCGACATGCATCTACCACTTTGCATAATTCTTCATCCAGGATTCTGTGAGACTTTCTTAGCAAACATCCACTGTACCAAAGACGTCCAAAATATGTCGTTTTAACTGTTTCTAATGTTATAAGCAAGAACTAGATGTTAGAAGGACGGTGAATGTTGTTACCACATTCTGGCGGCACATATTCTACTAATTTAAGCACAACTAGCAAAGTGTTCTGTTTGATTACTGTCATCAGCTGCTGATTTGTTCATAGAGTGGCATTAGCCTGTAGCTAAATTAAAGCCCTAATATAATCAGCCTTCCTTTGTGATGCCCTTGAGCATTTCCAGAGAAAAACAGCCTCACAATTACAGTTCAATGAGTCACTTTAGATAAAAAGCATCCACTAAACGCTTCACCGGTAAGCTGATGAACAACTAAGGGAAACCAAATTACAAACGTATTGATATGCTAACAGTAGCTACTAATATCATGCAGAGCGTTTGACTCTCAGTACACTTTCAGTTGATTGGAAGCGACTATGAGGGATTTAGACGTTGCATTTGACTGAAATTTGTAAGGGATCCTGCTCCTCATTTAAAGATTTGATCAATCAAGATCATTGTAATGAATGCAAATGCAAATATAGACTTCTGGAGTTTTGAATGGGGCTCTTAGACACAGCTAATGTGTTTATTCATAGCATTTTGGCTAAACACAACGGTTTTGTAATTGAAAAATCTCAGGAATAGATTAATTTAACTTAATACTAAATTGATTTTCTGCATTTCCATCTTCTCATTTAATTTGAAATGGTTTAAAGTGAAACATTAGAAACTTGCTTTGAATGAAATTGGACTGAGGTCTTTAATTATTTAGAGAGACCTAAAGGGAATAGACTGGGAAAGACTGCATTACTTCATGTATGTCATCATCTCAGGGCAGAGTCTGTCTGAAATCTTTTATCAATGCTTTAATCAGACACTGATATAAATTTATGACACAAAAAAATTCTGTCTAGCATCAGAAAGCTTTAAAAAACATTTCAATAAATCACAGTTTGATTTTCAGCTTCCAATTAGTTTTTAATTATCATACATAGCCACAGTTCCAAAAGCTCAGGTGTCTGTCACTTTCATGACAAACTAGTGTATGTTAAAGTGATAAAAGCCAGGGACTGTTAACCAACATTTAATTTTGTATTGCTAGAGGGAAGCTAAGAGCAGTTTAAAATGTTCAAAGTAAGAGTCTTTTCCTAAATTGATACAGGGATCTGATTTATTCTCTAGTGCATGTGATTGTGCTCTCTATTGATTCGCTCTGAACAAGGTCATATGGATTGCCAGTGCTTTTCTTCATGTCTCTCTCACTAAACAGCATTGCATTTAAAAAAACAGAAGGTCAGATGGATGCATGTTATACAAAGGATGGATGGAGAGATGAATGGATGTATGATATACAAATTATAGATGGATCGTGATTGATGTATGGATGTTTTACAAATGATGGATGTATGATAGATGGATGAAAAGACAGATAGATGGATCTATGATTTACAAATGATGGATGGGCGGAGAGACAGTTAGATGGGGGAATGGATGGACTAAGTTGGATGGATGAATAGATGGATGTTATCATACAAAAGACAGATTGATGGATGCATGATGTATAAATGATGGATGAGCGGTGTGACGGATGGATGGATGGATGATTTACAAATGACGGATTAATGGAAAGATCGATAGATGGATATATGATATGGAAATGATGGATGGATGGGTGGATGATTTAGAAATGATGGATGGACGGAGAGACGGATGGATAGATGATTTAGAAATGATGGATGGATGGATGGAGAGATGGATGGATGAATGATATAGAAATTATGGATGGAAAAACAAATAGATTTATGTATGATTTACAAATGATGGATGGAGGAGGGAGCGATGGATGTATCCATCAATCAATATACAAATGATTATTGGATGTACAAAGATGGATGGATGTGTTGAGGGTGGAATGATACATAGTTGATGGAAGGATGGATGGATGATAGACAAGGGATGGATTTATAGAGAGATAGATACACATGAATGAAGGGATGTGTGATGGATGGATGGCTGTACGGAAAACATATAGAGGTATGGACTGACATTTTTGAATAAGAGCAAAAGCTTTATTTGGACAGACAGACAGACAGACAGCAACATCATCTTTTTATATCTCTCTGTTCCCTCTGAGTACAGTATGGTGTAGGGGGTGGGTAAATTCTCCTGCTGTGCTCGTGTCTGTCTGATGGTTCCCAGCTCAGAATGACAGTCAGTCCAGAAAGGTCACTACAGAGCTGTAGAAAAGCCAAAGCAATGGAAGGGACTTCAGGATAAATCAGCGGGAGAGATTTCAAAGCGAGGATGAGAAAGAGCTGCTCTGTCTCTGAACTTGTTCTTCTGTCCCCAGTGAGCCTCCCTCCATCTGCACATGCTCTTGATGTGACACCGTGTGGCTTCTCTCTCACTTATTCATATTCAGATTGACAGTCTACTCTGTGTTATTGATCAGAAGGTTGCGCCAAAGAAAACGACTCTTCTCTAAGGGCTCGACAATATTTAAATCTGAGCTGTGCTCAGCAGAACAATAAAGTCATTGAGACAAAATAGCATTTGCATTCTTCACAGAACAAATATGATAAACATTAAAATTGTGCTGTGGATCTTCATTTCACCTTTAATGAAGCTGAGCAATTATTATGTAATATTAAAACAAGTTGAATTTGTGAAATATTAATGTTTAAAAAACGAAAAGGTGAGCAGCAGATGAGTATTTGGAGCAGAAGCTGATGGAGAGATGGTTGAACCCAGAAAAGACACAGAGCAGACACGGAGATCCAAGAATGCCAGGGGTTCTCAGGAGCTTTGTCTCAATCCGAAGTGTGCATCCTCTCGAGTTCATCCTCTTAAGACCGCTTACGTCATAACGCAGTGTGAAGGCCGCCTATCTCGCCAAAACTTTGCGCCTGAATTCAGAGGATGCATCGCAACCATCTTTCATGTCCTCAGATATCCTCAGATGCCCCCCCCCCACCCCCCAAAAGATTCAACACAAAATATCTTTGAATTTGTATTTGAATGTACTGTAACAGGGTTTTATTAAGGATGGTATTCAAGGGAATTGCAACCAAAATGACACTGCAAAGCACAGGTGTCAGGAGCCAGTCCTGGGGGGCCGGAGCCCTGCAGAGTTTACTTCGAACCCTGCTCAGAGAGACCCACACCTGAAGCTTTCAAACAGCCTGAAGGACCTAACGAGCTACATCAGGTGTGTTTAGCTGAGGTTGGAGCTAAACTGTGCAGGGCTGTGGCCCTCCAGGAACTGAGTTTGACACCCCTGCTGTAAAGGACGTTTTAAAAAAAACGTATAGCACATACCAAGGAAAGAAAAAATTTAATGTAGAAATAGAACAATTACAAATAAACACTAAAACACAAACAAATATATTAAGCAGTGAAAAAATGCACACAGTGATCTCAATATTTCTCTAAGACACAAAAATTAAACACAATGTATAAACAATCACGTTAATTTCATGATCCAAACTACAGATCCAGATCAGCTGGTGGAAGTAATGCATCACAAACAAGGCTGTAAACTGCTAAAAAAAATACGAAGGGGCTAGTCCATCCCATTTACCAACAGTTGGTGCAGTCTTCAGAGAATCCTCCCAAGCTGAAGCCTGAAGGCTAGGTAGGCAGCGTCCTCCGAAGGCTTCTAGAATCTGGACTGAGACAGAGCTTTAGAGTGTCAGGAAGTGTGAACTGCAGATCTAACAACTGGGGAGGTACATGGATGAGCATTTTGGAGTGTTCTGATTGGATGACTGATTCTGGGGGTGGATTCAGGAAGGGCTCTTGGGACACTGAATGCCTGACACACAAGAGGGCCACTAGTGTCATTTTTAGTTTCAAGAAAAAAATCTAATTTAAAGTAGTAAAAGTTACTACTTTTTAAAAGTTAAAAGTTTTTTTTTTCTAAAAAAAATGGTGATTAAATGCTGTCTTAAAATCGCCCAGCTCTACTTTATACTATCACTTACAATACAATGTAAAACAAAATAGATTTTTTGTTATAATTCTAAACTTTATTAATTCTTACATATACTAAACATTGGTATAATTCTGTCAAAACTATAATATAAGCTTTTTCATCATGTGAGTTGAAGTATATCAGCCTATATGAGAATAATAAGAATCAACTAAATGTGAAAATTATAGAATTTACTGGTTGATCAAATTTGCAGTAAACATAATTTTTTTCCTAAATATTGAATACTCCCACACGCAATGCTGCATTGCTTGACGCATGTATCTCACTAATGTTTTACATGTGAAACTATCACTTCCTGTTTACATTTCAGAAAATGAAAGGCTTAAATGAACACTTTGGTATCTGAGTAATTAAAGAGTGCTTTGCTCAGCAGATAAAATGAGACATTCTGTCTAATTTAATGTGCAGAGGGAAAGGGAGGATCCCTGGGAGCAATTCATGTTACCGATGAACATTAAGTATGAGTGAAATGAGGAGGAGCTGAATAATTTACGGAACTAACCTTGTTTCACCTTTAAGATAGGCTTTAACTTTCTTTAAGAGCCTTTATAATAGAACAGATAGTTTTTCATGGAGACAAAGTTCATAAGTTCATAAACACTGAACATTGACTGAAAAAGTCATAAATTCAAGCCAGTTCATTTTGGTACATTGTTATGAAACCCAAAATATTCCCCAAAAATTCATTAATTGTCAATTGTAAAAGAAAAAAACAATCCTTCAGTTCACACATGCATGACTTTACCTGAATTCGTTCAAAATATTTATAGAGATTTGTATTCGTTAACTGGATTTCATCACATATTTACAAACTATGTACTTTATGAATGTTGATTTGTGACTAGACACATGTGTATGAACCGCTCAGGCAATCTTGATTCAGAAGCGCAACTCCAGAGGGCTTGCCTTGTTTAACCAGCCAATCACTGTGCTCCTCACACTGAATCTCAAGCATCTTGAGCTGTCCAGCAAATGCACATTTGCTAAAAACCTTTGTTTATGTTTATCGCAAAATACATAGCAATAGGCACTTTTTAAGAGGCTGTTTAAAAATTCAACCTTAACACAAAATTTAATAACCTGGTTCAGTTACTCTGTTGCTTATTTAGACCAGTTGATAATATTCCCTATTTTATTGATAATATTCCAACATCTTAAATGTTGATGTATGTTTTCCAATCAGTTTTTTAGACCTTGTTAGACATAGTAATAGTTTATTATAAAAATGTTTATAATCGTGTTCTAGCTTATAAAAAGGATTCCTCTTCCAGCTTTCCAGTTGTAGAAATTGTAAATAGCTTTTTTAAACTTTTTCATTTACAAATTTAATCTTTTCAAATTTGACTTGTGCTATGGATTTATTTTTACTTGTAAAGGGCAGTAGTGCAGGAAAGTCTTTTTATCTACCTGTTTGTCATTCTATTATTCAGCAATGGTGATACTCTAAAATTTCTAGGCTTTTTAGACAGAAGCAATCAACCTCAAAGTGTTTTATTTGTCTTTTAAAGATTTTCCATTTCACATTTCAATGCGCTTATGTGTTAGGTGCAATAAGGGAAGCACAGTCGGACCCAAGTGCAAGTACAAATTAGAGTCTTTAATAAAAATAGAAAAAGGCAAAAACACAACCACTGGCAAAGGAGCCTGAACGGTATGATGAATTTCAAAAAACAAGCTTTGTCCAAATGGGAAGCCGCGGAGAGCCTCAGGTCCCGAGCAACCACCGTCCTCTTAATGTTCACAAAACGACAGGTAGAAGAAAGGATCCTCGCTAGTCACTGGACAGGACTTGACTTGGCTAAGCTGCTGAGAAAGAGTTCAGATAAGAATTTCCAACGTAGTAGCAACTAAGACAGGTAAGAACAATCGTCTGACAGGGAGAAGTTGAAGAGGACTCATTAAGAAGGTGTGCTAATCAGCGCGCGACGGGAAACCGGTGCGCATAATAGAAACCGGCAGGTGCACTGAATGAGAAATGGAGAGAGGAAATGAAGTAATTAAACAGAACATAGACTCTAATTAGACAGAACACAGAATCTACTAACACTGCCCCCCCCCTAAGGAGTACCTCCAGGTACTTCGAGAGAGCGCGAGCGAAAAAACTGGTCAATGAGTGACCTGTCAAGAATATTACGTGCGGGGACCCAGGAGCGCTCCTCGGGACCAAAACCCTCCCAGTCAACCAGAAATTGATATCCCCGACCCCTACGACGAGCCTCCAAAAGACTCTTAACTCGATAGGCAGGTTCCCCATCCACGAACAGGGGAGTCTTGGCAGAGCGAGATGCGTTAGCGGCAGGTGGGATGAGTGGTTTAATACAGGAAACATGGAATACCGGGTGAACGCGTGACATAGAACTAGGGAGGCGCAAGCGCACCGCGACAGGACTGATAACCTTAGTGATAGAGAACGGTCCAATAAATCGAGGTGCCAGTTTACGACAAGGATGCTGATTAGGGAGATTGCGTGTGGCCAGCCATACCCTCTGACCTCAAATATAATTGGGTGCTTGGCGGCGATTGCGGTTACCATAACGACGCATGCATTCCTGAGACCCAAGTAGCGTGGCTCGGGTGAGCCTCCAGGAACGGCGAGTGCGAGACATAAAACCTCGAATGCTGGGTATTGCCGCCTCGCTCTCCTGAGAAGAAAAGAGAGGCGGCTGGTAACCAATGGAGGCGGCAAAAGGAGAGACACCTGTGGCGGAGGACGGAAGGGAGTTATGAGAATACTCGGCCCAAGATAAATAATCAATCCAGGAAGCTGGGAATTTGGAAGAAAGGCAGCGCAAGATGCGAGCCAGGTCCTGGTTGGCCCTCTCTGATTGACCGTTACTCTGCGGGTGAAACCCGGACGAAAGGGAAGCCGAAGCTCCGAGCGCTTTACAAAACTCTCTCCAGACCTGGGAGGTAAATTGGGTACCACGATCCGAAACAATGTTAGTAGGGATGCCATGGAGTCTGATGACATGATCTAGAAGGAGCTTGGCGGTCTCCAAAGCGGATGGCAATTTAATCAATGGAACGAAATGCGCCGCCTTCGAGAAGCGATCTACCACAGTCATAATTACTGCGTGGCCACGAGAAGAAGGCAAACCTACGATGAAATCGAGAGAGATATGCGACCACGGGCGGGAGGGAACCTCCAATGGGTAAAGAAGCCCGTGTGGAGGAGCAGTCTCCGTCTTGTTGCATCCGCAAACGGAACATGAACGGACGAAGGCGCGGACATCCATGCGGATCGATGGCCACCAGAAGCGCTGGCGCACTACAGCCTCAGTAGCACGGGCACCGGGGTGTGCAAACAATTTAGACGAATGGCACCAGCGTAACACTCTCTCCCTCAATTCCTTGACAACAAATAATCTCCCCTCTGGACAGTCCAGTGGAGGGTCCACGGAACGAACGGCGTCTTCGACCTCACGTTCGATTCCCCAAGAGATTCGTCCGATTACGTGGATAATCGGGGGGTCCAACCTGTGGATCAGACACAGGTTGGACCTCAAACAGACGAGAGAGAGCGTCTGGTTTAATGTTTCTGGACCCCGGCCTATAAGAAACAGTAAAATTAAAACGGTTAAAGAAGAGTGACCAACGGGCCTGGCGTGCACTCAGGGTGCGTGTGGAACGAATATGGCTTAAATTTTGATGATCGGTCCAAACCAAAAAAGGAACAGACGAGCCCTCAAGCCAATGGCGCCACTCCTCCAAAGCTAATCGAATAGCGAGTAATTCACGATCACCCACGTCATAGTTGCGCTCAGAAGGTGAAAGACGGTGTGAGTAGAATGCGCACGGATGAACCCTCTCATCCTCCTTAGCGCGCTGAGAGAGTACGGCTCCAATCCCAGTGGCGGAGGCATCAACCTCCACGATAAATTGCAAGGAGGGATCTGGAGAAAATAGGATGGGAGCCGTCGTGAAGAGGTGTTTGAGCTGTACGAAAGCATTCTGAGCCTCAGCAGACCATGAATACCGGCGCTTTATGGAAGTTAGAGAGGTTAACGGAAGCGCAATGCGTCCGAAATTCCGAATAAAGCGACGGTAAAAATTGGCGAACCCCAAAAAACGCTTGAGCGCAGAGCGACTCTCGGGAACGGGCCACTCGGAAACGGCACGAACCTTCTCAGGATCGACAGCCACACCCCCAGAACCGATTATGTGCCCGAGGAAGGGGACCGAAACTGAATGGAACAGGCATTTCTCCGCTTTGACGAACAGGCGGTTCTCAAGAAGGCGCAATAGTACAGAGCGAACGTGCTGGACATGAGAGACAAGATCAGGAGAAAATATTAAAATATCATCTAGATAAACGAAAACGAAAATATTGAGCATATCTCGGAGCACATCGTTGATCAGAGCCTGGAAAGTAGCCGGAGCGTTGCATAAACCGAACGGCAAAACCCGGTATTCAAAGTGCCCAAGGGGTGTATTAAAGGCGGTCTTCCACTCATCCCCCTCCCGAATACGGATCAAATGATAAGCGTTACGCAAATCAAGTTTGGAAAATATTTTGGCCCCGTGAAGTACATCGAACGCTGAGTTCATAAGCGGGAGCGGGTAGCGGTTCTTGATAGTTATCTCATTCAAGCCTCGGTAATCAACGCACGGGCGGAGAGAGCCGTCCTTCTTTTTAACAAAGAAGAAACCTGCTCCCGCCGGCGACGAGGACTGGACAATGGTTCCAGCCTGTAACGCAAGCGAGAGATATTCCTCTAAGGCCCTCATTTCGGGCTGAGAAAGGGGGTACAAGCGCCCCTTAGGCGGAGAGCTACCAGGGAGGAGATCTATCTGACAATCATAAGGGCGGTGCGGAGGTAAGGAAGCCGCACTGTCCTTACAGAAGACAGCAGCCAGATCATGGTATTCCTTGGGCATGCTAGAAAGATCAGAATTCTCACTAGAGGATGCGGGAATAGGGGAGACAGAAGAAACAGCGGAAAAGAGACGCAGGCTCCAAGAAGTAATAATATTAGATTCCCAGTTTACGTGGGGATTATGCAATTTGAACCACGGGTGGCCTAAAATAACGGGACAAAGAGGAGAATTAATAACAAAGAAACTGATAAATTCATGGTGGTTGCCAGAGACCGTGAGACTCACCGAACTAGTAGCTAGGCGGCTGCGAGAAAGAACCTTCCCATCAAGGGCATAAACAGTGCGGAGCTCAGGTGACTCCAAAAGAGGGATCCCGTTGGCCCTGGCAAATTCACTGTCCACGAAGTTCCCCTCAGCGCCGGTGTCCAGCAGGGCTGCGCAGGAGAGCACACGACCCTCGAAGCGAAGAGTCACCTGAAGAGAGGAGCAGGAAGTAGGCGGGGTTGCGGAGAGTGAGGAAGCGCTTGCCAGCCAACCCCGGATTACTGGCAAGCGTTGGATTTTACTGGACAACTCTCAGCAAAGTGACCGGAACCACCGCAGTAGAGGCACAGACGAAAGGATATGCGCCTGTGTCTCTCCTCCTGGGACAGCCTGATTCCACCTAGCTGCATTGGCTCCTGCGCAGAGGAAGGACCCACGG